>CALQYR020007457.1:1932010-2018830 GCA_943334845.2 Auanema sp. JU1783 | reverse complement strand
CCTTCGCGTGTGGTGGTAAAAAAGCTTTTTCCTCCCCCCCCCCCCCCCCCCCCCCCCCTCCTCGCTCCTTCTCCCCGTTTTCTTCCACCACCACACTCCTCTTCCGTTTTTCGCCTTCCACCACCCCCCTAACATGCCCCTCGCTTTCCTTCATTTTTAAACAAGAATCATCATTTGCACAACAATCTTTTTGCTTTTTTTCTCTTTTCTCCAAAAAATGTGTCTTGCCTTTCTTGAAGCTCTAAATTACCTTCTTACCAACAACAACAAATCGCCACAACCTCTCAATGCCTTCTGATTTATTTTACCTAATTGTCCTCGCCTCAGGGGATTAATATATCCTTACGATAGATGTCTGCCTTCTTCAACTTCCTCAGAAGTTTCATTTTAAACAATTTGCTGGTGATACTCGCCTATTCGTGAAAATTATCAATTATCTCCTTCGTAACCCTTTCATACCTCATACTCTTCTCTCCTCACCACTTCATCTTCATTCATTCTCTATTCCCTCCCTCTCTCTCTTTCTATTCAGCCTAGTTCAGTCTTTGAAGAGTTAACCTATCTCTTCCATCTCTTCATTCTCTTACACATTTCTACATCCACTAATTTTACCACTGAAGAACAGAAAAAAAAAGAAAAACCCCATCATTCCTTCTTCTTCTCTTCTCGCCCCGTTCTATTCTCAAACCAGCTGAACTATCAGAAGCTACTCTTATGCCCTCAGGGCATAGAGTCCTCGTCTCAACCGGACCGCCTACTCAAGTACTCTTCATCATTTCAATCCATCCTGTCTATTGTGTTGTTGAACCACGAATTTGGGCTACTAAACAATCATTTTCCAACTTTTCAACGCTTTATCAGCTCATTATTATAAATACTTTTTGGAAAAATTTTCATGAAAATCACTTATCTTACTCAAATCATCCTACACATGAGCATATCCCATACAACAACATCCAAGTAATATGCTAATGCTCTCTCGTGTCATTGGCATATTACAGTATACGTGTCTTACCCACGTCAACATATCCATTCAGTTTAACTGATGGGGAGGCGTACGGAACGGTTGGTATAATTAGCATAATGAACCTATTCACTTATCTTGTTTATCTTTTCAAGTTTTTCTACTTGTGTTTCTGATCTTCAAATGGATAATCTTACTGAAATCTAAAGCATCTGATGAAATGAAGATATTCCTCCTCGAAGAATGAATAGATGAAGCTGTAGAAGATACATCTCTCTTTCTCTTTCTCACTCCTAATAAGTCAAGTCAAACTATGAGAGACAAGAACAATCTGTGTATGTGCATGTATGGGTATGTATGATGGTGTGAGTATGCGTGTGAGTGTGTGAGCTTTGCAAGAAACAGCAAAAAACATGAAGGAGAGGAACGATAGAAGAGAAATGGAAAGAAAAAAAAAGATTTCCAACGGCACTTTGAAACCTCTAACCCAAAACAGCCAAATGATAAATGATAATCACATTGCATGGCTCATCTGTTTGTGTCGCCTTAACTCTCTCATCTCCTCCTTCTCCTCTCTCCTTCACACTACATATAATATAATATTATTAATCAAATACATATATTATACTAATTATAGTTACTGTAATATGAGTTGATTTTGAAAATTTTAACTAATTATTATTATATATTTTTATATTTCTCACCTCATTATATAACTTACTAGGTCATCTTACTTCATATAACCTACTCAGATAACTATCTCTCTCTCCCTCCATCTTTCTCTCTCTCTCTCTATCTCACTCTCTTTTCATGTTTTTTTTGATATTTTTCTTTCTTTTTTTTTTTTGTCTTTTTTTTGTTTATTTTTCATATAAACTATTATAATTTACATTGCTCCTTTATAGCCTCCGGTGGGGTTAGTTCAGCTTTTGCCTTCTTTACCTCTCCTTCATGCATATAAGCTACTTCTCAACATCTTAACTTGTTGGTCAGTCTGTCACTGTCTGAGATTCAGTTCAATTCGCTTATTCTCAGTCTCACTCCTAGTTTTCATATTCACTCCCTCTCAACCTCTTCCATTCTACTCCCCTCCTCTCACCTCATTCACTCTATCAATCTCTATCCCTCTCTCTCTCTCTCTATCTCTCTCTCTCTCTCTCTCTCTCTCTATTTCGGTGATCAAGCAAATGAACAGCCATAACACACTCATATCGTTTTGTCGCATCAAACGTCGGCTTTTTCAGTTTCTCCTCATCCTTCTCGATACCAACTGACCCTCAACTAGTAACCAGACATTTTCCTCTTTCTTTTTTCTCTTCATCTTTTGTCATCTGAATCTCTCTCATTACCATTATATTTCGATCTCATTTGTGAATTCCTTTTTTAGCAGATGCTTTTGCAACGATATCGCACCTCGTTCACATACTTTTCTTCTCCATATTTGGAGTAGTCATCATCAAGTGTACGTCGGTAGTAGATTGTGCCAGTCTGACCCAATGAAATCCTTTTCTTTCTTTTCATCTATTCGTCTTTTACTGTTTTATTAAAACTCTTTCCTTTTTACATGAGCCATGGGTGTGATGTCTTTTCCTCTCTTCCAACTTCACGACCTCATCCACCCCTCAACACACAGTATTCGTCCTCCTCTTTTGGCCACTTCCGCTCATCTTTACCTTATTTGGGGCTGTTGTTCAACATTCCACCCTCTTAAGATTCATTTGTTTCCAATCCATCTATTTAGTTCCCTAAAACTACCTTCTTAACCATCCATATTTACCTTTTATATCTCATTTATTATAATTAGCATAAAACTTTTGCTGTGAAAAGCTTTCCACATAAAGCTCAAGCTTCATTCATCAAAACTGTTTTTGTCTAACTTGATTGTATTCAAGTTCACAAGCTTCGCATGGATATCTTTGTTGTCGTTTAGAAGCTTAACAACTACCATAACCAACTTTAATAAATTAGATGGGATTTCTCTTGATAATCCATCTCTCCCACATGAAAACCTGTTAAGAAATTTACTTTCATAGCCCACCTTCTTCTTCTGCTTCCTTCTCTGTCAAAAGTTTTATTGAAAAAAAAAAAATTTTTTTTTTGAAAAAAATGAAAATAAGCAGAAAATGATGGTGATGATGATAATGATAGTGACGAGAGGAGAGGGAGGAGATTGAGAGAGAGAGAAGAAGAAGAAGCAGAAGAAGAAAAAACGTTTTTGGACTGCAAGCTAATCTGGCGCTTTTTCGTTGTCCTATTTTGATTTCTTTTTGAGATTTGAATAAAATATACTTAATTTAATGAAAAAATATATAAAAATATGTATTTATATATAATATCCATAGAGATAGATATATATCCATATATAGGTATGTTTCATGCTGGCTCTTTTCACTTCAGTTTGTCATTATGCTACCTGTATCAATAGCTCTGTTCGTTTCATCCACGTACCCATCAAAACGTGTCAGCTTCAATCTCTCTCTCTCTCTCTGTTTCTCTCTCTCTCCCTCCTTCTCTCTCATCATATCTCTCTTTAAACAACTATTTCTCTTTAAGTTATAAGTTATCCTCTCTATCAATTGTTATGCTTAAATGATAGTTTTTGCATGCTTTCATCCCCTCTCCTTTTTGAGTTCTATGTATGGTCATGATGATGATGATGGCGCATGTTGCTGTGCTAACACATAGGCTCAAGGGTAAATACATAGAGACGAATCACCCATCTTTCTAAATACTTTCCTCCCTGTCCATCCTCTACCTCCTATATTTCATCTATCTCTCTATCTATCTATCATTGTCTTCTGATTCTTACGTATCAAAAGCTTATTGATACTTTACCTCTATCATGCCCCAAGTATAACACTTCTGAGCTAACATTCAAATTTTCTACAAAATCAATTCAAACATACTTTTTGCACAAGTCAACGTTCTCTTTCTATCTTTCTCTTTATGGTATGAAGCCTGGATTATCACCCGGATCATCTACAGCTGTTCATTTCCATTATTTTAAATAAAATATTTTCATTTTAACAATTTTTACTGAACATTTTGAGCAACTCGATCAACTTATCATAAAATCATTTTTATATTCTCATTTTATGTTTCATTTTTATATCTTTCAATGTCTGACGATATCATTGATGTTCTTCCTCTCTCTCTCTCTACTTCTATCTTAAACTTTACCCTCATTCTTTCATTTTTTTTGTTTTCAGACGGATGTTCAAGCAGTTTTGAATCTTTTTCAACTTCTCTTTTTTCAATTTATAAATAAAGAAAAAGTGAAATTAACAAAGAGTTTCCAAATACATTCATCATCATCATCATGAGTGCTGCTATAGCTGATGGACCTCCAGAGGCTAAAAAATTTCGAATTGAAATGCCGACAGAGGTGAGTCGATCATATCGTGTACAATCAATTTTAATAGTTTCTCATATTTAAGGCTGAAATAGAATCATCTGTTAGTCCGCCATCAGATTCGACAATTGTATCAGGATCGTTGGAAGGCCAGCCTTTGACAGGTGAAGCTCCACAGGAAGGCCAATCACCAGCAGCCCCATCTTCAGCTCGTTCAAGCAACGGCAGTGTGGTAATAAACATCATCGGATATCATCTATATCCTCATTCGTCATATTTGCAGATATCTAATGGTTCCGGTGATAAGGACGAAGATGCTGAAATGGGAATGACAGGCAATCTGTTAGATCTCATAAGCAAAAGCTTATTGGGAAATGTATTGAAGGTGGGAAAGTTGAAAATTAGTTAAAAGCAAAAATATTTTTCAACACGGCATATCGTTAAGAAAATGAGAATAATCTTTGTGATCATCCAGTTAATCCATAGGGGGATAATCCATAATCTTTAAATTTTAATAATTTCCCGCATATAATTAAGGTAATTTGAAGAATGAGAAGGAGGAAGAGGAAGAGAGAAGAAAAAAAAAATTTTTGTTCTCTGAAGTAGAAAAACTCGAATTTCGGTCAATCTTCATATGAAATTATGTTAAAAGGTTTCTTAAAATGAGGTTAAGTATATCATCTATTCAATCATCATAGCACATCTTCATATTTGAATTTCGTCGGTTTCGCGCAAAATTAATACGCAACTTACGAAATTGATACGTGAAAGCTGCTCACGTAAATTCATTTGCGTGGCTGTACTTGACTCATTCACACCTCATTTACCCATTGTTCGATGAGTAATGAACGGTTGCGTCCTTTTGTTTTCATGTGAAGAAAGTACTTTTCTTCTCATTTTTTGCCTATTTTAGTATTTGATCAAGCGATCGTTCATGAAAATTTGTCGTTTTATAATATTTTGTGTGTACTTTTATGTATACAGTTGTATCATCTCAATACTCTTTGCATAGGCAGGTAGAAAAGGGAAATATGACACGTCTAACTAAAAGATATATCGTAATTTGGAACGATATTCAATGAAATAATGACAAGTAGGAGTAGAAAAAACGTGTTGTATTCAATTACTACTTAACTTGCTTTCTCTTTGATATCTCTCCTCACAGCACTATTGTTTTTATATACAACAGAAAGCTGTAAGATAAGAGACCTAGTCTGTACCAGGATGATCATGATGAACAATTCCCGAAAACTTCTCTTTACAGTTATGAGCGAAACAGTGACGGTATGAGTGAGAAAGAGAGAGAGATGAAGGACGGATTTCGTCTTCATATTTACTTGAGAATCATTGATGTATCATCATTTCTTTTCGTCATCCACTTTCCTATCTGGGTCATGTCTTTTCTTTTAAATCTCTCTGTATCATAATACCCTCACAAGATGTTGTCCTTCACGTTAAGCAAACTTTCCTCATCGAGATTTTAATCCTCTTAAGCTCCAAACTTATTTTACCTGTTTACAGCAAGAAGATGCTCCGGTTACAAGACGACAGTCGCTCAGCCCATCTCCCGCACCGCCAGCCCCAGTTCCCGGAGCCGTGGCTGTTGCTCAGTCCCCTGCTGCTCAGCTGTTTACAGCCGTGAGTTTCAGTCTGTTTTTGGCTCTTCCGAAGCAGATTTTGGATGCTTCGTCAAAAGTGATAGTGTACCGTCTTGAAATAAGCCACTTTCGAAAATTAAAAAACTAAATCATTTTTTTGCTAAATTCGTAAGATTATAATACTATCGATTCGGAGCGATCAGTTTTTGACGTGAAGTAGACTGGGTAGATTCAGATGAGAAGACTTCAGGACGATTGGAGTTGGCACCGAAATCCTGCTGCAGCCATACGAAGTGGTGGAACAAACAAGCAAACACCAGTTTGGAAATATTTTGTTTACAACAAAGCGGAGAACCTAAGCAGGTAAAACGAGACAACTTATCAAGCCCAAACTAACAAGTGTATTCAGATGTATCATTGGAGATTGTACATACATGCTTAAAGGTCCTCATACAAGTACATTAGCTTGTCACTTGAAGAAGCATCCTGCAGAGTATGCAGAATTCCAAAAACTGAAGGTAACCAGGTCGTGACGAGTAGATCTTGCAAGCAACAGCTTCAGGTTGATTACACAAGAGACAGACATGGTGGAAATGTTCCGTCCTCTCCATCATCCACTTCATCTGGAACTAGCCAGCCCATCAGTCAAAAACCGAAGGTCAAGAAAGAACAACGCACTGACATCAAGTAAGAATAGCTTATGAGAACTTCTCGTTTCATTTCATGTTACAGTAATCTGGCTAATGCATTGAGACAAACACCAACATCGGCTACTTCTCAAGTACCTAATTTGGTTCAGAACATACTGAGTCTCAATCCATTACAATTGATGATGAATCAACAAGTCCCAACCTCTACTGCAGGCTTGACACCTGCTCAAGCAGCTTCACAACTGCTTCAACAAGCAGGATTGTCGTTATCGGCTACAGGACAAATCATGCAGTCAAAGAAATGGAGAAGAGATGAAAGAAGACAACGGGAATTAGAGTCTCGATTAGCCTTAGCTCTAGTCACTTCTCATGTACCTTTGGAATCTTTACAATCCCCACTCTGGAGAGAATTCATGGAGTGCGCCCAGCCCAAGTTTTCCTTCCCTGAAGAAATTCAATCTTTGGAACAAGTAAGCTATTCCTTCCATTCATCATCATGGCTTCTCCTTTAGTTGATGTCTACGTATCACCATCGGATTTCCCAAACAATAAAACAACAAATCTCTTCAACGAAACGTCTTTGCATTTTCGTTGAAGCTTTGAAGGTTCCCAGTGCTCAACAAGAAGATCCTATCCTCCGATTGGCTGTTTTCGCTTCATTCCATGGATACACTGGAGCTAAATTAGAGGTTTAAAAGAACCCATTCTTTTCTCACAATAATTCGATCATTTCAGATGCAAAACGTTCTCTTAGCTTTCCGTCAATTGTCAGCTGCCGATTCTACTTCTGAATCGATTAGCTTGACTGTTGAACAGATTCTCAATGAATACGAAGTCTCCATGGATAAAGTGAGCCGCGTGCTTTGCAGTGGTATATCATCTTTACTGGGGAATGAGGAAACAAAACAGAAAATTTTTGATAATCATGTTAGCTCTTATCTTGTTAATCCTCAATCAGTATACTGCTTCTTAAAGATGGAGCCGTTCTCTGAAAGACTTTTCACAGTTTTCACAAACTTCGTGGAATCTTCATCAGTAGTAGAAGACTTAAGAAAATCGGTTTTCCAATTAATATTCGCTTTCGTCACTAAGCCTGAAGCTCTTCAATGTCTAAATAAGGCGATAGGTATGGCGGATGTTTCTCTCTCACTCTCTAATCTCGAGGTATTTGTAGATTGCGGCGGAACTGTTGATCTCCCATTGACGGAGCCTTTCCCAGTTTTAGTGGAAGCCGTTTTGAAGATAAAAGACGCTATTGAACTGATAAGCGATCAAGGATATGTACAAAATCTGAATGAACAACAATGGTATTTTCGAGAGAAATAATAGTTTTGTACGAACGACGTTTAAGGCTTCTGCTTCAAGCTTTGTCCAGCGCAGCTCAATTGTTCCGTCAAGTTGCGGGCAATGAAACGACAACTATCGATAACGTTATCCCATGTATAAAACAGTTACTGAACAGTTTAGAAAAAGTTCGTTGAAGGTCTCAAACAATCATTCAAAGCATAACTTTCAGGAAAGCATTTATTCTATGATATTTGAAGAACTTTGTCAATTTATCAAATCAAAGCTTAGTTATATCACCGATGTGGACCATCCAGAGTTTGAAGGAATATACGTTTTGGCGACTGCCTTGAGCCCTCAGATGGCTATTCTATTGAATGAAGAGCAAACTGCTTATGCTCGCAAAGCTATCGAGAAGAAGGTTTCGTTATTCTGCTAATCAAGTTTCTATCAACAAGAATTTCAGCTCTGTGAGAAACTTCGTGTTCCTGCTCCTGCTCGTGCGCTTGGAGTTGATGCATTACTTGCTAATGTTCTCAATCAATCCAAACTCAATGGAAATGTAACCGATTTAACATCTAACCCCATATATGCGGATTTGCTTCAACAAGCTCATGAAAGGCTTCAACAAGAACGACCACCTGCTCGTGATCGTTTGGCTGAAGCACTTGTCTCGTCTTATTTCGATGAAATACTATCAGGGGTAATTGGATTCACTATTTTCAAGAATCATTCTGTAATTCTAGTGCACCGTTGAAGCCTTTTTATCACCTTTCGGAAACAGAGCATCTTTTGGAAACCCATTCCAGCCACCATTGCAGTTCTGGCAACAAGCTTCTGCTCAATGCCCACAGGTACTTTATAATCATCTAACTTGGCTGATCAAAGCATATTTCCAGCTAGCTGAATTGGCTTCCGAACTCGTATCTATACCAGCTTGCCCCCCGTCAATTTCGCGGCTGTTATCTCAACGAATACGTGATAGTCCATGGCATAATCCTGACTCCTCACTCATTTTATCGCATTTGGACAAAGCCGAGAGGCTTGAGCGAGATTTGATTTTGAAGTCAAACAGACAATTTTTGCCCAAAACATACTGATGATAATTCCTGGAATTTTAAAGGACACGGATATATATAGCCGTCTCCTGCTTCTTGAGTTCAATGCTTCAAAGCAATAATGGCTCATGCATAATCTCTATTTCGGAAAAAGTATATCTAAAGTATACTTGTGACCAGTGATCATAATATGATCCAATAGCTTCATTCCCGTCCAGTTATCGCTGTAGAAAATTCCTCGGAAAACCTCCCTTCTACCCTCCTGCCTCTCTCTCCTATGCTCTCTCTCTCTCCCTCTCTCTTTTCTCTCTCCCACTACTCTTTTTGTATTTATGTCATCTCGATGTTCCGGAAATTTTTATAGAATAAAAAAGGTCTCAACAGGAAAGAGAGAAACTTTTCATTGGGAGAATCCCCCCCCTCCAAACGATATTTATTGGCCACCTCTCCTCTGTCCCCACCTTTGTGCATTTCTTTCGACTCACTGTTGCATTAAATCGCTTTAATCATCTTGCCGCCATATATTTAGTTCAGAAAAAAAGGCAATTAATTGGTTGAATATATTAAAAAATATCATTTTAAAAACATTTGGAAACAGTTGGTAGTTACGGTATATAGTGTAAGTTGGGCTTTAACTCGTTTTCCAGTTGCCGTTTCAATAGTAACATCCACCTTTATTAGTCGTCTTTTCCTGTGATTTCATTTGTTGTTTCTTGTCTCCTAAATAGCCATTACTACTCCAGGCTGAATTCTCATAATAATAATAAATTATTTTTATATTTATTCTTCAAACCTTTATGTACTTTAATAAATTTTCTTCCAAACTTTGCTTTTTTTCTGTCAAATGATTACATTTTAATGAATATTAATGAAGCTTATTCCAATTGACATAAATTAGCATAATGCATTTCACGTATAGTACGTGAGAATAATCAGTGCAAGAGATATGACGTGGACGTTGTTTGACACGATGTTACAAATACAGAGCGGTTGCATTCACAGATTAATCTAAAGAAAAATAGGGAAAAGTCCATTGTAGCATAATAATTTACTTAGCAACCATCTCCTAGGGTCACGTTCAAGTGCGGGTATGAGGTGAAAACGTCATAAGTTTCTTGTATAGTAGTTTCAGTACTCAGACATATTCCTTTTCATCCTTTAGATACTTCAGATATCTTCTTCACCTCTAGTTACTTCAATTATCTTCCTTCTCCAGCTCGTGCTCTTCTTCAATTATTGAAAATGGGCAAATCAGATGGAGATAATCTTGTGGTGGCTGTTCGTGTCCGGCCATATAATGAACGCGAAAAAGCACGAAAAGCTCAATTAATAATTGAAATGCCTGATAACAAGACAACAGCTATACGGTTCATTTGAATATTATAATGTATTATAATGATTTCATTTTTCCTCTCCATAGAGATCCCAATAATCCGTCGGATGTGAAATATTTTACTTTTGATTATTCTTATTGGTCACATAGTGGATTTACTAAGAAATCTGATGGATATCTTTCGGGACAGGATGAAAAATATGCAGATCAAGTGAGTTTTATGATCACTAAAGTTTTTATTTTTTGAAAAACAGCGTCGCGTGTTTGATGATCTTGGACAAGGCGTGTTAAATAATGCTTGGGCTGGATATAACTGTTCGTTATTTGCTTACGGACAAACTGGAAGTGGAAAAAGTTATTCCATAGTAGGATTCAAAGGAAACAAAGGTGCTTCTTCTTCTTCTTCTTGTTTCTACTTCTAGCTATCCTCCCCCCCTCCCACTCCTTATACTCATACACATTAAACTGATTTGAAGGCATAGTTCCAATTGTCTGTGAAGAGTTATTCAAACGCATTGAAAGTAACAAAGAGAACAACAAGAAGAATGCGCAATATGAAGTTTTTATTTCAATGTTCGAAATTTATTGTGAAAAAGTAAGTTAACACCACCATCTATCTCTCTCTCTCTGTCTCTCTTCGTCTCTCTCTAGCTATTGGCAATGAGGAAGATTGAAAACTTATTTGCGTTAGTATTTTCACGCGAGTTTTTTTCTGTTCAGATACGAGATCTATTGTCGTCCAAAGAACCACCGAAAGGAGGTTTGAAGATTCGGGAACATCCAAAAACTGGCTTTTATGGTATTTGATTGTTTTATGAGAAGTATATAAACATTTCTGTCAAGTTGAGGGATTATCCAGTTCACCAGTAAATTCTTATGAAGAAATTGAAGCAAAGATTGAGGAAGGAACTAAAAACCGAACAATCGCTGCTACCAACATGAATGCTACGAGTAGCCGGTTGGTTTTGCTTGTGTGTGTATCTGAGATAAAGACGATGTCAATTGATCTAGAGCTCACACCATCGTAAAACTTTTGTTTAATCAGAAATTGCCTAAATCGGGAGGAGGAACAACGACAAAGAAATCTGAGATCAATCTCGTGGATTTAGCAGGGAGGTAACATTTTTTAAATTAAATGGAGGGGATTTAACAGAGAATTAACAGTGAGCGGCAACGTGATGCAGGATCTGAAGGTGATCGACTAAAAGAGGGAATTGTGATTAACCAATCGCTATCGACTCTCGGACGAGTCATCAAAGCTCTTCATGAACAGCAGAGTAATAAAGGAAAAAAGAAAATTCAAGTAGTTGCTTTTCAACCAATTCTGTTGATATCAAGCCATTTTCAGATTCCTTACCGAGATTCCGCTCTGACTTGTTTATTGAAAAATGCTCTAGGAGGGAATAGTAAAACAATCATGGTAGCTTTCATAATCCACAATAATCCTCATAAACATTCCAGATAGCTGCCATATCGCCTGCAGATATTAATTACGAAGAGTCGCTTTCTACTTTGAGGTTTAAAAATTCTTTACCGGCTCATACCGTTCTATCTGAAATTAAGATTTGCTGATCGAGCGAAGTCTATTAAAACGAACGCTGTTGTTAATGAAAATCAAACAGATCGCATGATAAGAGAGCTGAAAGAGGAGAATGCTCGTTTGCAAGATGCTATGAAAGGAAGCTCTGGCTCGTCGAACAACGTAATTATAGACATGCTCATACATGTATATCAATGATTGTCCCCTACTACAGGAAGAGTTGGAAAGCTTGCGAAGACAACTTGAGCAGAATATACGAGAAATGGCTGAACTTGAGAAAACATGGCAGCAAAAAATTGCCGAAGAAGCTGCAAAAGTAATTTTTTGAACTTTTTGTTCCCCTGGTGCAACAAAAGCGCTTTAAGAATAATACGTCGGCTGAGCGTGCAGCAATCGCAAAACGAAAGCAGACAACTCCTTATTTTTGGAATTTAAACGAAGATCCTGCTTTAACTGATGTAATCGTTCATTTCATATCTGAAGGAGAAGTTACAATAGGTTCATAATTGTTTGTTTTCTGTTTACATCAGATGTATTTGAAGGAAACAAGAATGCAGTGCCTGCTCCATCAATTCAATTGAATGGATTATCAATCTTACCACAACATGCGATTGTTTCAAACAAGAAAAATTCCAAAATAACTGTAAAACCGCTAGAAGTGGGTTTTATTCTAATTTGTGCGTGGGCCCCGTCAAGTACAGATTGTTCATTTCTTACAATTGTTCATTGCGAGCGGCTGTGTTCATCATCATCATCAAGTATCATATTCATGTTTCAAATTCTTATTTTAAGATGGCTGATATACTAGTGAATGGACGAAAAATACAAAGCGAACAAGAACTTAATCAAAATGATCGGTTGTTTCTCTCTCATCAGCATTTGGAACTGTAAAACTTCATTTTCAGTATCATGTTCGGTGGAAATCATCTTTACGTGTTTCATAATCCGTCGAAGAAAGGAGCAAACCACGATATTACTTATGAGTTAGCTCAAAAAGAAATAACTCAACATTCAGGAATAGCTCTGGTTGGATCAGATGGACGGAATAAAGGTTTGATTTATTACATCAGATCTAGGTAACTGATCATTATAGCGGATTTAATCTTGGAGGAAGAACTTGTATCAACCATGCCTCTAGTATATCGAGCTAATGCTATGGCTAAGGAAATGAAGCGGCACGTCAGTTTCGAAATCGTTCTTGTATCAGCCCAAATGAGAGGATTAGAAGATGGGCTAACTGAAGTGTGAATTTCATGTCATTCTAAATGAAGTATTCTCATTCAGATTTGGATAAAAGTTCAAAACCACTTAGATGACACACAGTTTCTGTGGGAGAAGTCACGCTTCATCAACAGATATTATGGAATGCAAGAGATGTACGAGTTTATGGTAGACGGAGAAGAATGGAACGTGGAAAAAGTGTCCTAAAAACGCTTTATGTTATAATCTTGGATTTATTCAGGAGCGGGATCCGTTTTATGAACCTCCTGATTCATTAGCGTTCATCGGGTCATCAGTAGTATTCCTTCAATCGTTGGCGTATTTGATAGATTCGCAAGAATCTTTTCCTATTGTTGATTTCTCAGGTATTGCATATCTGATGATAGTCACATAATAGTTTTTCAAGGTATTGAAATGGGACAATTGACTGTTTCTTTAACTCCTTGTTCTATATCTGGTAGAGAAATACAGGGAGAGTACGTGGATAATCCTGAAATGCTGGTAAAATACCCTCTCCCTTCCAAAGGTACATTACAGAAGCTTTGTTCAGGTTGGTAAGAACTACGGGTTCCAAGTTACGATAGTGGCTGCTTTCGGATTACCACGTCGTATTGTCAGAAGTAAATGTCGATATCGCTTCTTCGGAGCGAAAGAAATTGAAACGGTGTCAGCATCCAGCAACAATCCATCGTATGCTCATCGGCAACTTTTCCCCTTCAAACCAGTCACCAAACAGGTTCATAACATGAGTGACAAAGATTTGAAATAAGATTTTAGTTGGTCGATTACCTGAAGCATTCTAACCTCTATATAACTGTTTGGGGTTCTCAACGCGCAAAAAATCGATCGTCAGCATCGTCGACACCACTGTCCAAGACTTCAATTCCTTCAAACGGCAACGTGGTATGTCATTATTCAACTCATCTTTCAAAGTACATCTCTTTGAGAAAAAAGTAAGACGTTTGGTGTCGGAAGTTAAAAATTCAAAAGGTAAAGCAGTCTCGGTTAAAGCCCTCGAGACGGTGTTAGATGAAGCATCACCAGACCCTATTAGGTAATTCTGGTTAAGTTACTGAAAATAACGTAATGAATGAATGTTAAGGAAGGAAAAACCAACAAAGAAAAAGCCAAAAGATTCAGCAACGACAAAGCCATCTCGAGACAGAAGTTCCAGCAAGAAAGGAGAAAGAAAAGTCAAAAAAAAAACGGAAAAATAATTTTTTTGTTTCTCTTTCATCAACTCTCCGGGTTTTCCGCACATTTGGTGCTTTCTGCTTGAAAAAGTCATATTTTAGAGTCAAGAAATTATAATATTGATTGTACAATAAGACAGAAGCTCAATGATAAATGACTTACTAATGTCTTAGACAGGATTAACACAACTTGACCTCGAGCTTTATAGATTTTATAAAAATTTTTTTATTTTTTTTTTCAATTGTCTAATGACCATCGAGGATTTCTCAGTAGCCCACCATTGAAGCCTTCGAATTAATTTTTACGCTTTTCATTGGCTTCACTGAAATCAACAAGCAGCCTGTTGTTTGGAAGTTGTGAAAAGCTTCAGCTGGGAGAGTTTCGAAAAGTCAAATTGCCAGAGGCAATTACCGTGTGGACTTTAATTGGAAAAGAGCCTCTCCATACGAACGAAAGCATCACATAACGTGGTGTCCAAAGGAAGACTTGACTAATTTTGGTTTTTGTTTTTTTGCAAGAATTTCTTGTTTTACTCGAACACTCATATCGTGCACTGTTATAGTATTTTGTTTCAAATTGTAAGCCAATAAGATATGTTTTCAAGTCGTTTAGTGTTACTCGTTTGATCGAAGAAAATAGATGTTGCAGATGAAAACTCATGTTAACCGGAAATAAGACATTCGCTTATCGTCCGCTGGCCATAAGGCCTTCGGTTCGCCCAAAATCTCGTGGATGCCGAAAAGCTGCGAGCCATGTATCAATGAGTAAGCCTCATTTTCCTTTGATTTCAATTGAAAATTTATGATTCGTGGTTGTTTAGCACAACAAAGCAATTCACTGCAAAGCGAGCTATTTTAGCACTGCCCTCAGGCCTCATTCAGAGCATAAAAAATTAAAAATTTTTTTGTTGCCATTTTGTCTAGTCCAAAGACAACGTCTTAAGTATTATATGCTTTAACTATATACATAATGTTGACTAATGACCGTCCTATAGGGACAGAATTAAAAGTCTTCTTAGACGAAAAGCCGAAAAGACTTTGAACATGTAACAAAACTCCTATCAGAGCATTTCTCTTTCTTCCTCGTCATAAACTTCCCTATCTCTACGTCGTTGTCATTTTCCTTGTCGTCGTTGTCGTCGTGGTAGTAGCCGTCGTCGTCTTCTTCTTCTAGCTCTTCCCATCATTGTCATTTCCGAGGCTGTGACAAATAGCTCCGGAGACTACGAGCCCCACCCCTTCCCCCTTAGGGCGGGTGTAGTAACGGCTTGAAACTGAGGTCCTGACTTGATAGTTGAAGTGACTTTTCAATGGTTTCAAGTTACGTTTAAGCATACATAACTATCACTTATGACATAAAAGAAGATTATTTGAGATCATTAAAGAAAAACTTCGATACCTAACTAACTTTGCCTAAGGTAACTTAATACGTAAAGAAATTTAATATTTTTCAAGTTTGTTAAGGAAAACTCCTGCTCTAACAATGTCCTTTGATAAGTTTTCTGAACCCAATGTTCCTTTTTTGGAAAAAAAATGTTTTTTACGTTCAATTCTCGTACACTCACCTTTACTCTTATGAATAAACAGATGTTGCCATTTCTAACAACCGTTCAAGAGCCTACATAGATACGCAAATGGCCGTTTACTCAATTACTGTCCTTCCGTCGAGATTCCACGGCTCTTCGCTATATGCTAATTATGCTAATTTTGATCTTTATCATTGTCTATCACTAATCGTTGTCAGTTTTCAGTATATTCCTCATATAACAACTATATCTTTGACGCTTCGTTTTGCGACTGACATATTCTCTTTTCCACCCCACCCTGCATGTTCTCTGGGGACCAATCTACTGACTTGCCTCCCCTTGGCGTAATGCTTAGTTCGGACTTCGAAAGTCGAGAACCTCAGCTATTCCTTAGTTTTAAAGAGAGACTTGATGGAAATATTATTCAAATAAAATAATATTTCTATTTTTTGTCTCCTTCTTGTTGAATTTTCTTTTTTTCTCATAGCTCTCACTACCTCTCTTCATCTTCTTGTTCGTCTTAGTACATGAGTTGCCATACATGTCAATCATCAAATGTGCTAGATTTCATATGAAACCATCAGAATTTGAATCAGTTTTCGCAAACAAGCTACTTTTTACTTTTCGTCTCTCCTTCTAAATATGCAGTGAACTGTTCTAACATTGACCCAAAGCTATCGAAAAACGATGTCTCTCTTCTAAACTCAAAGAAACATCGTGAGTCAAATATAGCTTGAACATTGACTCTTCGAGTTCTCTGGATATATCTGTAATCAAAGCTGTTGAAAGCGAACTAGGTCTATTATCTGATTAGTATCTGAAAAATCTGGAGCCAAGCTCGCATCATGTCATTAACGGTCAACTGGCGACATCATTGGCCAATGCCTTGTAAGCCATTTCACACGTTTTGTTGTTGAGTTGACTCGGCAGAAGTTAATAAAATTCTCTGATATTCTTAATCGGATATTCATCGTGTTTGCTTTGATCTATCTTGGATAACTTTTCCAAAAAAAGATTATATTTGACCTTTGCTTCTTTTCGTTGTCTATGCTCAGATAAAGGAGAGGAAGAAAGTTGAAAAACGAAATCTTCCGCTTCAAATCCCATGTAGAACAGACTGGCCACGTCTTCAGTTTCAACATCTGACAATGCCCTCAGGGCATCAGCCAAGGAAAAGCATCTCATATTTGTTCATTTCCGTTATTTAGTAAAAGGAGTTAAGCTATATCCACTTGTCCAATATTATATATAATCGAATATTAGAATTTTTTTGTTTGTTCTCGATTTTTGAAGGTTGAAAGATAGAAAGATCGGAGGTCTAATGTGTTTCTCATGAACATAAGCTAAACTCCTCTAATCTTAGTGATTCTGCTGTCGCTCGTGCAGTGAATGTGATGAGCTTGAAATGTGCCTAAAGCCTCTATTTAATGCTTTGTTTTTTTCTTTTTAGCAGTTTTTCTCTAGGAATATTCGAAAAAAACGATTAAATTTGTCGCCAATTGATTACATTCTTACAGATGTTTCATCCAACAGCCATGCACAAATGAGGAATAAGGGCTATGAACGGGTTGATTCGGATCCGAATCTTCATGACAACAGCGCAACTACACTCCTAAACGAAGATTATGGTATTCGTTTCCGATGAATTATATGATTAACAAAAATTATCAGCTTCCACTTCTCATGGCAATCTGGACTATGAGGATAGTCCAGAAGATGAAATGGAAAGATATGAGCTGGATGATCATCTTGGTGAAATTCCAGTGACATTTCATCGAAGACAACGAAGAGTTAGTTTTCAATAATATTATAAATTTATTTTCTACCGAGCTTATCCCTCATAAATAACTTTATATGTTAAAGCATGATACTTAGCATGTGGCTTGTTGTTCTTTATAGGAGGCTTTATATGGACCTGGATCACAACGTGGAAGTTATCTGGAAGAAAGCAACCCTATGTTACATTCATGCCATGATGAGGTTACTTCATGGCATTTTCATATTTTCTTTTACATTTTGCACGAAAACCCTTTAAGTTTCGGATATGAAATCATTAATAGACCAATGTTGTGACTTTGTGTTCCTTATCAGACTCTATTCTACTATCTATCATAACAGAGTGGCCACGATCATATGGATAACAGTGAGGACTCAAAAGAAGAAGATGAAGAAGAATCTGAACGAGGCTTAAGAAAGGTTTCCGGCTTCCAAACGTTTTTCATCAATTTTATATATTAAGTATGCCAAGTTAATTCTACCACACGTAGCTCTTGTTCTATTGACTTGCGCTTATACCGTATTAGGAGCTTCGATTTTCTACAGTGTTGAAAGGCCGCATGAATTGGAAACAAAACAACAACAAGTAACGCTCTCATATTTTATCCAACATTACATATCATTCCAGCTACAACAAATATACACGAGACAAACAGAGTTTGTTGATCAACTAGTACGACTTGCAGCTCAGAACCAGACAGGTTTCATATATGCTACATATGAAATATGAATAGCAACTTTTTAAGATCGATTAGAATGGGAGTTGATCGCTGAACGGCATATGCACAACATGTCCGATCAGCTTTTCGTTGCGTTTGAGAAATATTTCTTGACCTCAACTGAAGTTAAAAAGAACGTGACTACTGAAATATGGAGCTTTCCAACATCCATCTTCTTCGCAGTTACTGTTGTAACGACGATTGGTATCAATCAAACCTTCTCATATTTTATTAACTTGCATTTCAGGCTACGGTAATCCCGTACCTGTGACTAATGTTGGTCGCATTGTATGCATTATGTTTTCCTTGTTTGGAATTCCTTTAACTCTAGTTACGATAGCTGATCTTGGTTGATTCATTACTCATTCACAGTTCTAATCAATCACTTTAGGAAAGTTCTTATCTGAACACTTAGTATGGATGTATGGAAACTATTTGAAATTGAAGCATTTAATATTCGATCGAGATAAACGCGAACGAACACGAGAGCATGTGTGTGAGCATTGCCAAAGCCAAGGAATCGGTCACAACATGCATATAATTGAGGAGCAAAGGTATTTTTTATTCTAATCACCCCATTACGTTACGTCCGTTTTACGTGAGTGGCGTGCTTTATGTAAATAGGCACGCGTCTGCACGCTTTCATTTGACGTTTGAATTCGATATGACCCAGCTGCATTCTGAGCATCACTGATCCATTTTAATTTAATTTATGTTTCTTTTTTAAGAATACCTGCTATTCTTGTTCTGGCTATACTGGTGTTGTACACTGCTCTTGGAGGAGTGCTGATGTCAAAACTTGAACCATGGACGTTCTTCACTTCATTCTACTGGTCTTTTATTACCATGACAACTGTAAGAATTGTTAATGAGTAACAACTAATTTGATTATTTTCAGGTCGGGTTTGGCGATTTGATGCCGCGTAGGGATGAATACATGTACATCATATTGCTATATATAATTCTAGGTTGTCTTTAGTAGGTACCATCTTTACAGTTACGTATTCCAGGATTGGCTATTACTACTATGTGTATCGACTTAGTTGGCGTTCAATATATCAGAAAAATTCATTACTTCGGGCGAAAAATTCAAGATGCACGTTCGGCACTTGCAGTTGTTGGTGGAAAGGTGAGGGTAACTCAACTTATTGAAGTCGCATGGTTGACACTCTAATCTGGGGATTCTATCTACGTCGTCAATCTTAGTGTTTAATCGAGCTATCTAAAACGTTAACTTGCACAGAGATTTGCTACTTAACTTTTTGGGAAACATTGGTTCTTTTCGCTTTCAGCTCTGTACGATCATTTATCATATACTAATGTTCTCTTTCAAATGAACAAAAGGGCGCTGAGAAGTTAGTCTTTGGGGAATTACTTCGGGAAATTCTTTCGAGTATTGTGGCTTTTTCAGTTTAGACATGCTTTTTGTGGCAATGAACTTCACAATCAAACATTTCATGAGGGTTTTTGAAAGACAAGTTCGAATTTTTGCATTGGGAAAAATAAAGAGTTTGAACTAAAGAAAAAGCATCAAAGCTCTTGCCTCCAAATAGTTATGTATGAATTGAGTACACAAATTGGAACCAGATGTGATAGACAACACTAAATTGTTTTTTTTTTGCAGGTCGTGCTTGTTTCCGAACTCTATGCTAACCTCATGCAGAAGAGAGCTCGAAATCTATCGAAAGAAGCATTCATAATCGAGAACTTATATATTTCTAAGCATATAATTCCTTTCATACCGAGTGATATTCGACTTATTCGGTTAGTTTCATTCTGCGGACATTTCGTGATGGCTTCATGACATTCATTTCAGATATATTGATCAAAATCCAGATGGAACTCTATCGACTTCATCCTCGTCAATCGATCTTCAGAGCTGCCGTTTTTGTCATTCTCGTTTTAGCCTTTCGAATCATAATATTCCGGCATCTACTATGACAACGACAGATTGAATATTGTTGCTGCCATCCCATGACAGAGAACACCTATACCTTTCATCATATCAAACATTTCAGAACTTCTATCGTATTGATGCTGTCCTTCATCATTCATAAAAACATCTTTATTATGAAAACAAAACAATATCCTAATCTATCTAAGAACTAGATTAATATATTCATATAGGCGATGTAGCCAAATATGATAAAACAAATAAAAATCTAAGTAAATTGTGTTTTCAAAGAAAATGCTTTGCTTGAAAACAGAGATACAAAAAATAACAACTTTCATTCTCCATTATAGTAGGCGAACAGTAAAACAAATTGACTAACAATTTAAAAAATTCTAGGAATATCTATGAAGTCGACTGCTTGCTCTGCTTTTCAGTTTTCTCCTCTTCATCATTTTTGGGCTCGTCATTTACAGGATCGGATGATTTAGTTTCTGAAACAAGACAGATTAGCTTAGACTTTTTAACGGGAGCCCACACCAGCTAACCTACTGGCCGAATAAAGATTTTTTCATTCGACTAAAGAAACCATCAGAGGACTTCTCTTCAGAGGACTTCTCATCAGAGGAAGAAGGAGAGGAAATATCGGGAGAAGCTTTGCTTGAACTACCACCAAATATATCCTCTGTACTAGTATGAGGTGGAGGAGGAGGTGGAGAAGTCTCAGTTTTTGAAGCTGGTGCGGACTCCTTTTTAAAGCTATCTTTACTATCTAATGCAGCTTCTACAAACTAGGAATGGCAAAGGTTCGTTTTTAATCACTTACTGTACTCATCATAACCCTGCACAGTTCCTGATTTAGGTTTATCAGTATCAGTCCATTCAAATATAAGTTTTCGTTGAGCTTCAGTTATTTTCCTTCAATATTCAATTCATATTACTATCAAAGGTAGAAAAGGTTATTACTTTGGAACTGTGAGTTTTATGTGAATATACTGATCACCGTGACCTTCTCTCTTCAGTCTCTTTACTCCTTGACCAGTGAGTCTGAAGATATTATCAGAAACAATTACAAGAAGTTCCTTACTTTAATAATGTGTGACTAGAAGTTCCTGCATCGATATGAATGTATCTATCCCCGGAAAGGCTGGGTATCTTGAAATGATTTTGTTTTGAGAGCTACTAACTCTATCTTACCTTCACAGTTCCTCCTAAAACTGCTTGGGCTAAAGAGATTTCTACATCACAATGGATGTCATCATGTTCTCTCTTAAAGATAGTGGATGGCCTCACATTGAATCGTACGTAAATCGCAGTCTGAATACATGCGAGTTAAGAGACTATTTGGGATTGATTTCGAACCTTTCCGTGGTTAATTCTAATTTCATTCTTATCAGAAGTTCCTGGGGGAATGTTGAAAGATACGGATTTACGTTGTACAGTTTGTCCTTTTCCTTCGCACTCATGACAAGGGTTCTAAAAAGAGTTCTTCAATTAGCTTCAACTAGCAATAGATTACTTTGTTGTAATGGCCCGAACCCATGCATCTATTACAAGCAGTTTGATAGATGAAACCACCTTGTAAACGACCTGAAACCATTCCAGACCCGTTGCAATAGGGACAAGAAACCTGGAAACGTACAAGTAATGTCGATTATTTTATGGAATTTACCTTCTTGTAACCAGGTTGGACTTGAGACCCTTTGCAAGATAAACAATCGTCAACAACATTGATCAAAACGGTTTTTTGAGCTCCTTAACTGGACGTTTGAAGTTGAACGTAAACATGGCAAACCTTTCACAGCTTCTTCGAATGAGATGTTCATTATAACCTCTTCAGAATGACCATGTCCAAACTGGCTTTCGGCGAAATCCCAAGACATTCCACCGCCTCCTCCCTAAGTTTAAACTGTTATATGCCCGAATCTTTTCCTTACCATATTGAATCCAAAGGCTTTTCGGAAAACTTCATTGACATCCACATTATGATGGCTCCATCCACCACCTGGGCCACCTTGGGCTCCTAAAAAATAAGATAGAAAAGGTTAACTCTGTGAACTTACCAAAACCAGCCCCACCGGCAGGATTGGAACCGAAAGTATCATACTGTTGTCTTTTTGTATCATCCGATAAAACCTGAAAACGGTTATTATAACAGATTTGAACTGAAAAACCAACTTCGTAAGCTTCCGATATTGCTTGGAACTTCTCTTGAGCTTCCGTTGTCTTGTTAACATCCGGGTGATACTTCTTTGCTAACTGAAAGAAGTAGCGATAGTTGGAATAGAGATCGAGAAACAAACTTGGAAATAAGCTTTCTTGATGTCCTTGGCATTCGCCGACTTATTAACTCCTAATGTTTTATAATAATCATCTTTGGATTGTGGAACAGAAGTATGGATATTGCGTTTTTCTGTGAAAAATGTGTCAAAATATAGAGGATTTTGAGATTTACCTATGGCATGTGCTGTTTTAGAATTAGATAATAGAGGGCTAAAGGTGGAGGTAGAGGTGGAGGCAAGCTTTAACGAAGCAAGGGTACTTAATGTTGGTTTAACTCTAGCAACCACTGAGCAACTACGATTTATTACAATCATTAACCTTAAAAAATTTTTATATTACGTTATCATAGAAGTGAGGAACAACGCGAACGACGAGTATGGGACGAATTGAATCATAAAAACTGGAGGAAGAAAATTGAGAATGTGGACGACAAACAATAGTTTTATCAGTTGATTATGATCAAGGAAAGTAAGGTAGTGTTAATAGAACATTTGGTTCTGCAATCATCTGAGAATGATGAAGTTTAGATGGTTAAGCTTCAATCTAGAATTTTTAGGAAATATACGCAAGTTCCCGTTCTTTTCATTTAAACGAAAGAGTGCGAACGTCTTCTACTAATTATTGCTTCTTCATGTCCTTAGCTTAGTACACTGAGTGATACTTTAACAGCTCCCTGTTTCTAGACATGTCCCATTATCTTAATAATTATAAGAGGTTTGTACCGGCGGCATCTAACACGACTTCTACGGCTGGATCGAGAGGAGGTAAGTAGCCACAGATCTATTCGTACAATGAAACTTAGAGTCGTTAAACTCTGTTCCTCCACCCAGCCAAATCGCAGCTCCAGTAAACTACAATACCAATCCTCTTTCTGCTGCTAAAGAGAAAGAGAGACAGAAGGAGTTGGAGGTTTTGACAAACATCTCTTCCCGTTCTATTGTTGTTTAGTATGCCAATTTGATGTATCATGGTTCTAAATCAGAACACAAATCCCGAAGAAGGAAGTTATACGATGACGAGTACAGTGTCTTATGAAGTTCTTAAAGCTAATTGTTTCTTTATAGGTATCTAGAGGGAGAAGATTCTGATGAAGAACAAAGTTCTTCCAAGCGCTCAACATCAAAGAAAGCACCTGCACCTGAACCTGAACCACAAGATGAAGAAGATGATCTTGATGCTTTCATGAGTGAAATCAATGCCCAAGTATGTTTTATTTCTCATGTTCGCAGCATCATGTTATAACAGGCATCAAAAGATAAAGCTGAGTCTGTTAGGAAAGAACTGAACAGAAAGGCCGGACAAGATATTGAAGCTCCCAAGAAAGGAATGGGAAGAGCAGATTTAGAAGCAGAAGATATGCAAGAGTCAATGATGCAGTAAGTTTACTTTCTGTGAACTCGTTTTGAAGCTTCAAGCATAGGTACTTGCAAACGAAACAAGAAAGAGAAAAGGAAGAAGAAGAGATCTATGAATACGATGAAGACGGAAACATCATTTGGACTTGGAAAAAGGTGCTGTTATTGATCGTTTTCCTTATTATTTTTGTTAAAGGTTATCGACCCCCTACCTCCGATTGATCATTCTACTATTGAATATTCCGAGTTCCATAAGAATTTCTATGTGGAGCATGATGACATCAAGTTTTTCGTTTATCGTAAACCTTTTTCATTCATCGTTTTTCAGAGCACTTAAAAAGTTTGAAGTTTATAAACTGAGAGAAGAGCTCGGTATCCGAGTAGGTATGTAATTCCATTTACTGCTCCTCTTGATGAATCATGTAGGTGGAATGGACGTTCCTCGTCCGGTTTGTTCTTTCGGGCATTTCGGATTTGACAAGGGCCTTATGGAGTTGATTCGCAAAAGCGAGTTTGAAAAACCAACCCCCATCCAATCGCAGGTCTGCCCATTCAATCTATATTGTGTTTTATTCTGATAATACAGGCTATTCCCGCTGCTCTCAGCGGAAGAGACGTTCTAGGAGTCGCTAAAACTGGAAGTGGTAAAACTGCTGCTTATCTCTGGCCAGCTATTACCCATGTTTGTTCTTCATTTATGTAAACTATTAGAGTTTATATTTCAGATTTTGGATCAGCCTGAGCTGAAAGAAGGCGAAGGCCCGATCGCTTTGATTGTTGTACCTACTCGTGAATTGGCTCTCCAAGTAAGAGCCATTATTATTCAAAATGTCTACTGGTGGATTCTGTTAGGTCTACCAAGAAGCTAAAAGATTCTGCAAACCATATAATATCAACGTTATTTGTGCTTACGGAGGAGGTAACAAATGGGAACAAAGTAATGAATTGATGAACGATGGAGCTGAACTCGTTGTCTGTACTCCCGTAAGTGGTTTCTATCCATGACTCAAAATGTATTCATTGCAGGGAAGAATGATTGACCATATAAAGTTAGAAAACACCAACTTCCTAAGAACAACGTTCTTGGTCTTCGACGAAGCTGACCGAATGTTTGACCTGGGCTTTGGTGAGTTCGGAATGAAGTCATATATGAACTTCTATTTCTTTTCAGAAGCTCAAGTCATGTCCATCTCGGACCATATTCGTCCAGATAGACAATGCTTGATGTTCAGTGCTACCTTCAAGCAGAAAGTTGAGAGATTAGCTCGCGATGCACTACAAGATCCTGTACGGATAGTACAAGGTCATGTGGGAGAAGTAAGCTTTTTGAATTTAAAAAAGGAAGATTATCAATTTTTAAGGCAAACGCTGACATTCTCCAAAAAGTAGAGATTTTGTCTGATAGAGACGCAAAATGGACCTGGTTGACATCACATTTGATTGGATTCGCATCAGGTAGAGCAAGCTGCTGAATTAGTTTGATCGTTTTTCTTCAGAGGGTAAAGTACTCATTTTTGTAACGAAAAAAATGGATGCAGAAGAAGTTGCTCGCAAACTTCGAGTAAGTTTCGGCAATACAGCACTTCTAATTTTCGCTTATAGTTACGAGATATCAAATTGGTGTTACTTCACGGAGACATGCAGCAAGCAGAGAGAAACGAGCATCTGCTTTCTTTCCGGAAGGATATCAAAGTCATGGTTGCCACCGATATTGCAGGTAAAAAGGAGAACTGGATCAAAACCCGAAACCGTTTCAGCTCGTGGTCTTGATATTCCCGAAATCAGGACAGTAATTAACTATGATCTTGCTAGAGATATTGATACTCACGTGCACAGAATCGGTAGAACCGGAAGAGCAGGTTGTGTTTTTGTGATGGATTTCGTGTTTTTAAACTTTTTTTCTCAGGTCAACAAGGAACAGCTTACACTTTAGTAACTGATAAAGATTTCGAGATGGCTGGACATCTTGTCAGAAACCTGGAAAGTGTCAACCAAGAAGTAACATTTTAACCTTTGCCTGAAGTTATAATTCTCTGTAGGTTTCTGAAGAGCTCATGGCTATTGCGATGAAATCGCAATGGTTCCAAAAACAAAGAAATGGAGGTACTAAAACTAAAGCCCAAGCTCGAACTGGGTTAGGATACAAACCAAGAGAAAGAAAAACTGGAGGAGGAGGTATGTTTGGAAAGTAAATTCATATGTTCATAACTCCTCTCTTCAGGAGCTAATTTTGATCCTCTGAAAGATACAGGCAGAACAGTAAAAGACATAATGAAATCCGCGTCTCAAGCGTTAGTTATAATCGAATATTAATTAGAAAATATATTATTTTCAGTGGTTCTGCGACTAATAAGCTGCAAGCTATGAAAGCTGCTTTCAAGGTTTCCATCTATTCTATTCTCGTAATGGAACTTTTGTTTCAGAGTTCTTTCCAATCGACTTTTAAGGCGTCTGATATTGAGCCAAGCAGATTACTAGCGGCGGTGAGTGTGTTACGCAACCTTTGACATATGACCTGGCCATTTTAGGAAGCGTCAGACCCTCGTCCTGAATGGAAGAAGAAGATTGATGAAATCAACGCAAAAATAGCGGCTGAGAAAGATTCTCAGTTCAACTCTTCGTCATCGTCGTTGTCTCATAGCGACAAAAAAAAAAGTCGTTGGGAATAAGCAGCGGCGTCCTCAATGATTGTGTCACGTTTCAAAAATTCCCTATTTCTAATATTTATCATTTGGTCTCAATAAGTATAAATTATTGTAAAGAAACATCAAATAAAACCATATATATATACGCTAAGTCACTAGTTCCCTTTTCTCTCTTCTCTAATCTGCATGTTCTGACCGAGAATTCACAGGGATCACTGGCTGGTGAGAGAGTCCAGAGATAGGATGGCTTGTGTAATGTCTGGCAAACAACTGTTGTTCAAAAGAAACTGTGTTTTCATGAAAAGCTTAAACTTTATTCTTCTTTTTAATTTTTCGAAAATTTTCTTCTAATTTTTCGCTTTGACGTTCTCATAATGCCAAACACGTGATATGTACTTCCATGTTATTTGCTTTCAGTCGTCGCCAAAAAAGGAGTTTTTGATTTATTGAAACAAATTATTTTTTTCGGAAGATGTTACAGGTTTGTATCTTCTTCGCATAATTTATCGAATTTTTCTCTTGCCAGTGATGGAATCGATAAGAGGTTTCGGACGGTCTATTTACAAATTTTGGAGAGAAGTTGTAGAATGGCGAAGTCCAGCAACTGCTCCGTATTTAATGCTTATTAATACAGTTTATTGGTATATTACTTTTTATGATATTCTTATCATTGTATCCTATAGGGCTTCTGTATTCTATTTGGATGTTGCTCATCAGCAATTAGCATTGGTTTCCTTAGCTGCAGGAATATTCAGTTGGGATGTGTTATCAACACCATCTTACGAGAAAAGTATTGCCATCCATATAGCTACATGGCCTATACAATCCCTTTGGAGGGTAAGCTTTGCTTTTCTGCCGCTTATCCAAACTGTATTTCAGTCTTTCGCTGTTGTTTGTTCTTTATATAGCGTTCATATGTTGAATGCAAGTCGATTAGAAGTAGCGTGTTGGGCTTCGTACACTTCAGGTAAGCTGTTCTCAGAAAGAAGTTGGCATATGAACTGTTTCAGTCGGATCCTTACTGGTAAACCCCGTATGGGATCATTATAAAGTGAATCAGAAAATATTGAACTGTGGTAAACGCGTAGGAGAATCATTGAAAAACGCTGCATCGGTAGGACAATACTTTCCCAATAAACGTTGGAGTGCTCTCTTCTTTAGGTGGTCATATTGAGTCCCATGCAGAAGCTACTTCAATGCATTCGTTACATTATTTTCTTTGAGTTTTTACCAGGTATTTCTTATTATTTACTTCATGTCAACAGGGTCATTTCAGATTTGTGGAATGCCATAAAGAGCGGGTGTCGTTCGATCAAAAATTGGTTAGTTGCTTTCTTGCTATTCTAAAAAACTTTGGTTTAGTTTCAAAAATGGAATAATCGAACCTATCAAGTCTGGCTTTAAAGCGTTTGGAAGATTTTTGAGATATTGGTTCTGTGCCCATTGGTGGCCTGGGTTGAAAGAATGGATTAAAATAAGAGTAGGAGTCAAGGAAGGGCATATTCGACATGATAAGAATTATAGATAGGAGGACCCTGTAAGAGAGCTTTCAATTACTTCTGTTTCTGCCTGGTCTATGTCTTTTGCGGGCATTGGGTTCCACCTCTTTACCGATGGATTAAATCTAAACTTGTTGCGTTCGGTGGATTACTCCATCGAATTTTCATTGTGCCGGTGAAAAGGTGAGCGAATGGAAGTATCATATTGAACTCTCGAAAATTGTACAGATGGATGTGGGCTAAGTTTGAACAATTTCGACTTTGGTTACGAAGACAACTGCATCGCTTGGCTGTGGCCATAAGAGATTCTGTACTTTGGCCGATTTGTGTCTTGATCGTAGATGTTGGAAAAGAGATTTGTGCCATTATTTACAAAATACTGATGAAAGTACGTGAATTCATCCTTTTGTTCCGTCTTATTGTTTATATTTCAGCCTGTTGTTGACTACGCTTACCAACGTTACAAAATTGTAGAAACAGCAGCTCTGATTTACTTCTTGGGTCCAGTTTGTCAAAAAATTGTAAACAATATTCCTGAAAAGAACCCATTCTGTGGTAAAACATAATATTTTCCTTCTTAAAATTCAAGAGTCGTTCAGATGAAAGCGATGTGGAGTTAGAAGGCATGCTTCCTTCTGAGATTGAAGGTGATGCCGAAGTAGATGAGTCCTTGTCTGACGTGTCAGAAAAACAATATGTCAGAGCTCCTATAGATGGTAAGTGCTTATTGCTATCCTCAAAAGGGTAATCATGCTCTTGCAGAAGATGAACTTGACTTTGCATCGGGCTTGAACTTTCCGACGATCAATGCTTCTGAATCGAGTGATGAAGAGTTTGACTTACATAGAACATCCACTCGTCCCGTGCGGAGAAGAAAGAAACAGACCACTAAGTCTCATCCTGATGACGTTGGCTCACACGACGACGAGTTCGAAGTTCTACAATAATTATACTGATCCAAAAGTATCAGCATAAGCCTTCCTATTTAAGGCAGCATAAATGTTTGTACTAATCGATGACATAGTCATCAAGTTGACGAACTTAAATACAATATCTTGCATTATGAAAACTTAGATAAGTTGCTGTACATTTGAAATATGTGTTATTGTTGTTATTATATTTATTATTATGGGTATCATTTCCTATTATGATTAAAATTTTAAGAGAATTTCTTGTCTTGCTGCGTTTTAAATGTTGTAGCGTCATCATCTCCATAGTGGAAATTGTCGAAATGATAATGAGTAATTGAGAGAGCGTAGACGACGAGAGTGTCCCACTCTCCTCTCTCTACGCCACAACTGAAACGCATAACACGGACTCGTGTTTGACGTGGCTACCCTCCATCTCAATAAGATATTCTTATTTTGGATTTATATTATTATCTTTTCTATTTTATTTTTTATTAACTGTTATAAACTGCACCCGTCGTCTGTGTTCCTTTTTTTTTGTTCCGAGAACTTACGTGGCTTTCATTTCAGACAGTTACTCGTCATCGTGTCTTAGTTATTTTATGGCCACGAAGAGTGTATTTCATAAGAAGTTGCTTTGGCAATATTTAAAAGGAGCTGGAATTTTTGCTTGTGTCGCTCACACCATTAGTGCTCATGTAGGTGAACTAGTGATATGCTCCGGTCCATCCATGCAACCTACAATATTGGATGGCGATCTTGTGTTAGCTGAAAGATTTAGTGAGCTATTCCAACCTGCTCGTATTCTGTTATTTGTTCATTTCGATAGGTGTCATGGGTGGCAATATTCATAGAGGTGATATTGTTGGTTGTCTAAGCCCAAACGAGCCGGAACAGTTATTGTGTAAAAGAGTGGCTGCTAAGGTTTACATATATTCCACTAACCATTTTATTTTGAATGTTTAAGGAAAGTGATAAGGTAACATGTGAATTTCTGCCCAATGGACGTGTTCCACGTGGACATGTTTTTCTTCGGGGTCAGTTTCTAATTCTTACATTTGCTCCGTTTGTTTTCATTAAAATCGATTATTCGAAACAATCCACGTGAACTATCCTCAAGCCTAGCTTGCGCGTGATTTTCATTTCATTTTTTTGATGATGCTAACTGGTTGTCTTCGTTTATTTATCTTGTTGTGTTCTTTAAATATTTTCATTGTAGGAGATAATGCTGCTGCCTCCACAGACTCGAGGCATTTTGGTCCCGTGCCTGAGGGACTAGTTCAAATACGCCTCTCCTTACGCATTTGGCCTCCATCACGGTATCATTTCTCGATCAGCTTTTTCTAAAAATTTTTTGAAGGTTTGGATGGCTATCAGATCATTGGTTCTGGGAGAGTGAAGAAACACTGAAGAATGCCGCACATAGGTAGCATAGCAAAGCGGTCGACGTCGGACTTTTTAGCATTTTACTTATAATAGATTTCAAATATATCAGAGAAATTATATCGCAGAAAGCTTTAATGGGTATTTGTCTGTCAAACCTGGTAGATCAAACTAGATCAAATTAGAAGTTAAATCTTTTATGTTTATATCTTCCTTCTTATCTGTTTCAACAGTTTCATACTTTCTTTTTATGCAATTTCTTTTTAAAATGTTGTTTAAGGTAAAAATTGTATGGCCACGAACGGGATATACATCGTGCTTGGCGAAGCCAACACGGTCGTTGCCCTGTTGAACAAGGCCAGAAGGTATGTTAATGTTACAGAAAAATATAAATTTCTCCCGTTTCAGACAGTTTCAAGTATCACAACAGCCTCCCTCATTAGAAGATACAGATCCTCTTTTGAGAAACTTTGCTGATTTGAAAGATGTTCTCAATACTGTTTGTTTCTCCCATTTTACACAACGTTCATATAATTTTCTTCAGGTTGCTGATTTGGGGGATATGAATCCTTTAACATACTTATCCCCTTTCCTTGATGTTATTAAAGCACAGAATACTAACGGTCCCATAACAGAAGCAGCTCTTGCTTCTGTCGGGAAGTTTTTGAGTTATGGTTTGATAGATGCTAGTAGGTAGGATTACTTTTTTCAAAATTATTTCTAAGCCAACAATTCAGTATAAAAGCTGGAAAAGCTGTGGGAGCTATCGCAACCGCAGTTGTCCAAACGAAGTTCATTGGTGGTAAAAGCACAGGAAGTGATGAATGCGTTCTTTATAAAATCTTACACGTAAGTTAACTATCAACACATGATTCATAATTCGTGTAGGTTTTACGCTCTTTGCTGCTTTCTCCACCTGGGAGCTTGCTCTCGAATGAAGCTGTTTGCGAGATGATGCAGTCCAGTTTTAGAATAGCTTTCGAAGGAGACCTCTCACCATTATTGAGAAAAGCTGCGGAAGCTACTCTAAGCGATATGACTCAGGTATTCAAATAGTTTGAACATTATTCGAATTGAACATTTAGCTCATCTTCACAAGATTACCAACCTTCCATGAAGATGTTCGTCATCCTTACTATCGTAAGTTAGTAATGAATGCTAAAGGAGATAAAAAGAAAAGAAGAAGAAGAGCTACTGCAGAGCCTACAGCTGACGATACTGATGTTGAGGTTCTCTTAAGATAGTTTTCATAAAGTTATTTTCTTATTTCGCAGGAAGATCTCGAAGTATTAAGCGATGCTCCTGTCAATTTGGCTTCGCAAGAAATCATGAACGAACCAACCACATCTGTCGAATCTAACGCTACTTCTCTAACAAGTCGTATGTCTCAGGATTGTTACCATTCCTCAATGCACAAGTTTAGAATATGATGTAGTCACTTCGCCTTCCGACACTGGTGATATTGCTAACCAAGATGACAACACAGGAGATGCTGATAGTGAAAGCGATGGTGATCAAGCAGCTAAAAGCGTATGACATTTCACTTTCATTACTATTTTTAAACATAAATTTTGTAGGATGCAGTAACTCCAGTTAAGTCTACAGCTCTTTCTAAGTCTAAAAAATCAGATGATGAATCTACTGATTTTGATTTGACAGAAATGCCTTACGGCTTGCCATGTTGCACAGAGCTTCTTCGGTTTGTCATTTTGAGTTTTATATAATGAATATTGGAATTTTCAGGTTTTTGATATCTATAGCTAATCCAGTTGACCGTCAAAACACAGAGTCTATGGTCTTGTTAGGATTAAATCTGATAACAGTGGCTTTCGAAGTTTGAAATTAAATCAAAGTTACAATTAAGTTTTGAAATTAAGGCTGCTGCTGATCATCTCTCCAGCTATTCTTTCTTAATGACATATATCAAGGATAATCTATGTAGAGCTTTATTGAAGGTTAGCAGAGTATTATATAATGTTTTTTCACGTTTCATTTCATTCAGTTATTGGAAACACAGAAGTTACCGGTGCTTGCCGCCACTAACCGCGTGTGTTTCTTACTTTTCGAGTCGATGAGAAGTCATTTGAAGTTTCAACTTGAATCTTATCTACATGAGCTCAAATCGATTGTTTTGAATGAACAGGTTAGTATAGATCAGCAATAAAGTATAGTTAGTACGGAATTTTATAGAATTCGAGTGAACGTAAGGAAATGGCATTGGAATCCATTGTCCAGTTATGGAGAATTCCGGGTCTTGTCACAGAGCTGTACTTGAACTATGACTGTGACTTATACTGCAGGTGAGCTTTGAGACAGTGTTGTAATTCACTCGTATACTTTCAGTAATATATTCGAAGAATTGGCTAAACTGCTGGCTGATATGTCTTTCCCTGTCTCTGGGCTTCGTCCATCTTCTCTCCTTTCTTTGGATGCCTTACTAGTAGTTATTGATACCATCGATAAGAACTGTATATGCAGACAAGCTGGAGGATCCATTCCTGACAATGAGTATGTCATGTTGAGGCTCAACGTTGTTCATTTCAAATTTCAGTCCACGTTCTGCTCAGCTAGATTTGCCCATTCTTAGTGGTTATGACTTAGGTAAAAAAATCTTGAATGGAGATCAGGCCACGCCAGAAAAGAGTAGGATTTTCTTATTTTTCTCATAACCTCTGTCGTCTTCTAGTAATGGGAAATGAGTCTATTACAACTGTTGTTCTTAGAAGTAACAGACATGCCCCTTCGGAGAAAATGCCTTCAATGACTGATGTTCTTGAACAGAAGGATCGAAAGCGGATTATTGCTGAAGCAACTGACAAGTTTAACCAGAATCCAAAAGATGGTAAACAATCTTATCAGAGCAAGTTCTTCAGTTTGTCTGTTAAGGTATCAATTTCTTGAGAACAAAAGGGCTACTCGGATCTGAACCTGAGAGCGTTGTTAATTGGCTTCGTTCCGATCCTCATTTGGATAAAAAGAAAATTGCTGATTATATTTGTAGCAGAAAGAATGCTGATGTTTGTTTAGTTGAAAGTTTGAAAGTATTGATTTTTCTGTTAAGGTCTTACAAGCTTTCGTGAAATCACTGCCGTTTGAAAATACACGATTGGATGAAGCTCTTCGTATCTTCCTTGAGACTTTCCGACTTCCTGGAGAAGCTGCAGAAATTTCAATGGTTATGCAGCATTTCTCTGACCAGTGGTACAAGGCGAATAATGAACCATTCAACCACGTTGATGCTGCCTTCACTCTTTCGTATGGAATTATTTTGCTCAACACAGATCAGCATAATCCTCAGGTTTGTCGGTCGTCAACATTACGGTCCTGTCATAAAAATATTCTAGGTGAAACGAAATCAACCTCCCATGACTGTAGATTGCTTCAAACGTAATTTATCAGGAACAAACGGTTCTAAAGATTTTGAACCAAAAATGTTGGAAGAAATATACTACGCCATTAAGTGAGCCAGGCTCGGTTATATCATAATGTCGTGGTTTTTTTCAGGAGCGATGAAATTGTCATGCCCGCAGAACAGAAGGGACTTGTCAAAGAGAACTATCTATGGAAAGTTTTGCTGAGACGTGGAGAATCTACCGAGGGCTTGTTCGTTCATGCTCCAACTGGGTGGAACGATTATGCTCTATTCTCACTAGTTTGGGGACCAGCAATCGCTGCACTTAGCTATATGTTCGACAAATCAGAACATGATATCATACTGAAGGTAAGTCAAGCTCTGAAACGTAACCTATCGTGTCATTCAGAGGGCTCTCAATGGTTACCGTATGTGTGCCTCAATCGCCTCACACTTTGGTATGAAAGATGTGTTTGATAACCTGATTATCCATCTCTGCAAATTCAGTTCACTGTCATCTAGAAACGAAGGTGAGTCACTTAAGTCACTGCCGGATTATGTAAATTCTACTTAGGTACGGAAGAGCATCTGGAGGTTAGAAAACGTAGCACATTGGATCATCTTCCTCAAAATTCACCTGAAATCATCGCCATCAGTTATGGAACAAATAAGAAAGCTCAAGAGGCTACTCGTGTTATTTTCGAGTTGGTTCATCAACATGGTGATATTTTGAAAGAGGTTAGTCCACATTGCGATCTATTACAAAGTGTGTATCTTCAGGGTTGGCGCAATGTTCTTGATGTCCTACTCCATCTATTCTACTCTCGTTTGCTTCCCTCGGAACTGACTGAGGTTGATGACTTTGTATCTGAGAAGGGCTGGGTATCCATAATCAGAGCTCATTATAAGTAAGAATTTGATTCAAAAGCCTTGTTCATGTTTCTATTAGGTCTCGTGAAGTTGTCTCTTCTCGCAATGAATCCGGACTTCTTTCTTGGTTTGGTTTAGGTGGATCAGCAGCTGAATCGGAAAAGAAAAAACCTTCTAATGACGAAGTGAATGCTATGAAGGTAGTTGACTGGTTAATTGCAAAGAAATGAAAATTTTTTCTTCCAGTTGGCACAAGCGATTATATCAGATTGTAAACCTTCTCAAATAGTAACTGATAGCAAGTATCTCACATCTGCAGCTCTATCAGAGCTTTTGTCATCTCTGGTTCACTCCAGCCGCTCAGTGGTTGAATCTTCTGATGAACAGAAACAGGTTGGAATACTTTTTGAAGCTTTGTCTTAGAAACCACTTTAGGGAGTTCTGTCGGAAGAAGATGAGGATGCTTTAGTTTTTTATCTCGAACTGATCGTATCAGTTTCTTTAGAGAATAAGGTAACTGTAGTGATATCAAATTCTTATTATTTTCTTGGCCCAGGATCGATTGACTGTCATTTGGCCTACAGTCTATCGTCATCTGGAATGGCTTCTGTCTTCTAGATTTGGTCGTTGCCCGGTGAGTTGTATCGCTCATCGTATTTCATAAATACAACCTTTAGGTTCTTGTTGAAAGATCCGTCGTCGGGCTCTTAAGACTTGCCAATAGGAATTTATTCCGTGACAACACTGTTTCGGATGAAGTTCTTCAATCATTATCCTTGCTTTTGGTTTGGTTTTTTGTAATTGCATGGTCGAACTGATTGTTTCAGAAGTTATCACCTCGTGCTATGTTTGTATTTTCTCGTCAAATTGCTTATGGTCTACATGAATTACTACACAATAATGCTGCCAACCTACACAAGAAGGAACATTGGAATATTCTATTCGCGCTCATGGAAGCTTCAGGAGCAGCTCTTCTTCCTGAGGATGTCACATCTGATCATTCTCCTGAGTCTGAAAGAAAGGCATATTCCGATTTCGAGTATGGAAACAACAGGTCCACTTTCGAAGACAGAGGCTACACTTCCGACGTCCCTCGGTTACCAAAAGATAACCGTAAGTTTCAAAAATATTATTTTTTTATTTTATTGTTTGTTTTACAGAAGTTGTCGACACTGGAGGTAGTTCACAATCACTTTCTCAAAGTCGTGATTGGATTTATCTAGATCATGGTGATGCCGCTCGAGCAAGCCAAGATGCTCTCAGAGCGTTAGGATCGGATAAGCCGTCTTTAGGCCGAGGATCATTAGTCTTATGTCCCAACTTAGGAAGACACGAACCCGCCTCTTTTATAAAGGTATATTTTCAGTACTTTTGATTAGCATCAGCTTGAGCTGTTCAGATTGCGGACTGCTTGGCGTTCCTTCTACGTGATGCTGTTCATGTCACTCCTGATAATTTAGAATCCAGCATTCATTGTTTAAGGGCTATGGTAGAAGCTGGATTAGATGGTGGAAGGTAGGTGGAAAGGATTGTAGCTAGTTATTGTTGCTAATTCAGATATGCTGGAGCTCCGCTCTCCGGTGAAGCTCAAAATTTCTTGAAACCTAATGCACCCGGAAGCATCCACAAAGCCAAATCCCATGGAACGAGAAGTGAAAAGGTGAGCAATAAAACAAATATTATTCGTATTGGTTAATGGTTCTAGAAGGAGTTAACGACTGATGTAGTAGAAGATGATGAAACTAATAAGGATGAGAACCAACTTTCGTCGAGTTATCAACAAGTCTCCCTCCAACTTCTTGACCTATGCACAACAGTTCATAGCTTAGCACCGGGTATTCTCACCCAGTGGTCAACTAGTAACGCTATGGCAAGTGTTTTCTTCTGTAGTCCGTGAAATGCAGTTTTTTCAGGTAGATGCTTCTCTTAGGTCTTTATGGACACAAGTGTGGAAACCACTGCTACAAGCTGTAGCCAGATTAGGTTGTGACTGTAGAAGAGCCGTCAGAGCTAGTGCTTTGAACCATCTCCAAAGATTGTTCATGCCAGCTATTATGGGAAACTTGGGAGCAGAAGAATGGGAATCTTGTTTCTCTGAGGTTTGAAGATTTTAGCGTTATTTTTAGTAGGGTTTTTGTTCCAGGTTTTGTTCCCTCTTCTAACCAAACTTCTCGAACCGTTTTCACCAATGGACATCATCGGAATGGAAGACACGCGGGTCCGCGCTATGCAAATAGTTTCAAAAACATTATTGAATCACCTTAGGTTAATAATTCTAAGTTTCACTTTTAAAATTTGTTGTTTTTTTCAGTGCTTTATCATCATTGCCTTCTTTCCCTGCCTTGTGGCTTCGTTTACTAGATTTCATGGAGCGCTATTTCCGAATTGACAGTTGTGGAAATTTGAATGAGGTGGGTAGTTGTTTCGGTGCATTACATTACAAACCTTTCAAGGTCGTTCCCGAGTCCTTCAAGAATATGCTTCTGGTTCTCGATAATACTGGACTGTTCAGTACTATACCCGGTTTATACGAAATAACAACAACTAAAATGTCATCGGTTCTACCACAGTTGATTAGAGATATCATTCCTAACCCTCCTGCAGTACTTCCTACACCAAAGTAAGATTACGCGAATTCCGTTTTGAATAGAATACGCTCAAGATATCTCGCTTAATAGTAATAGATTCTAATGTTCGTCTTTCCAGTCCTGCTGTTCTTCAACAACAAATAAATAACTCTTTGGGTAATGTTCCATCAATGTTATCGAGAGTACAACTGGCTCCAGCTGCACCAACTGCTTATCAGGTATTCGTGTTTGCAGTTTTTGTCTGAATTATTGCTTCAGGAAACTATCCCTACAACAATAACTACTGGAGTTGCTGTTCCTCCCCCTGTGGAAATTGTTGAATTGGTGAGTTCCTCCGAAAACATCTCGTATAAGTTCAAGAAGTTATTGCCTGGTCATCGACCTCTGCACGAAACAAAAAATAAAAATAAAATCGTTACATCGCAGATGAATTAGCATATTTTGACGAACTCGTTCTTTTTCAGACTGAAGTTGTTGTACATTCTGGTGCTACAAGCCCTAGGGCAGGCAGTCCTCCAAGTAATCCAACCGCAACGGAAGCACGAATGCCAGTGGGTGCCAACAACTCGTAGTTCCTTATTCCTGTAATTAATTGTGCAACGTCTAGTTCCTGGAAATGTGATATTCTAATTTATATTTATAATCTCCAGAAGAGGGTGGTAATAATAAATATATTTCTGTAAAGCACTTAAGCAATTCAAAAAATTTATTTTGATGATATGGTCGAGAACAGGTTATATGCACTTGTGCCATTCCAATGACGATGTATATCTTTCATGCTGTACAGACATCACATCATTAGTTGATGATGTCATTTGCCTTTTGATACCAGCCTACAAACTTCTTATATTAACGCGAGACACAGTTTTCGTTTTATTAGGCAAGATTATCCCTCCATCTCTTCGATTTCCCTCTCACTCACGTTTCTTCCATCCGATCACTCGGAACCGGTTTGAAATGTGACTTGTGCCCCCATCTTCCTTCATTTCAGGTAAAGTATGGAGATTAAAGTATTCTATTCCTCATTTCTGTTTGTTATAACGTGCCTCTTTACCAGTTATCTTCTAGAGCTAGCGAACAGTTGTTATGCTCTGATGAGAATCGTATAGACATGCTCAAGGACGGAAAAATCAAAAACGCTTTAACTAAACTAATGAAAAGTACGATTTAAATATGTTTTTTGTTGCATGTTTTGTATATTCCTTGACCTCATACGATCGGTTTCGATATTCACAATTGATTTTACTTTTTTCAATAGCCGCTGGATCAAGTCTCAGGCGATCTTTTTAACGTACTGAGTCCGAGGTTGACCTCGTCCTCACCTGATTGTTCCCATTTTCCTTCTTTCCCATTCATTCAAATAGTCAAATGCTAGTTTCCTACTTTCTGGTATCATACAGCTTATGTTTTGAACAAACTTTAATCAATTTGTCTTTGGAGCGTTTAATTGTTCGTTTCGAATATCTATCCTGTCCAAATCAAGTCTGCGAATATATCTCCTTTTATGGTCAGTTAGTTCTCAGTCTCATCGGTGAAGAGGCGAAGCTAGGGCAAGTTTCTGATATTTCTCAATTTTTGTAAATGACTATTTTTGCTATATTACCCTATGAATAGCTCGGACAGGTCGCAAAACGTGATTTCAGTCGATCATTAGTTCCACTGTTTTTCATTCTGTTTTGCTGTTTTCCTTAACCGTTCGATTTTCAACTTCTTCAGATGTTTTTTGCTTCCTAAGGCAAGCAAATGTGGAAGAACTTTATACATTTTTTGACAGTTGTTCCGTATTGTTCCATCCGTTCAATCAGTCTGTTTTTCAGTTTTCCTCAACGTTTTATGAGTCACATTCATGTTTTCTCTTTAAAACAAAATTGTCGTTTGATTATCATTATTGTTATCATCCTGATATACTATACCAGCCAAGTCCTAGCTTCGACGGATTGTTCGTTCACAGCTGGATTAGACGGTTGTCTAGTCTGCATCTTTTGCCTCCCCCCCCCTCCCAACCATTCCCAACCACCAATGGTTGGAACTGATTCAGCTCGATCCGCATCATTTCATTTTGATCCATCTTCTCTTTCTGTTTGAACGACCTCAAAACTTGTAGAAGTAGGTCAGGAAAGCCTTTTTCTTTTTGTTTTTTTTTCATTTGTTATTTTGCTCACACATGTTACAACACAACAACAGCTTCACATTAAGTACTTTCTCTCGAATATTATGTTTTACTTAAGATTGAACAGATTTCACTCTAATACCGAGAACAGGTTTTATAGGTGCACCATCTTAGTATTTTGTTTTTTTTTTCTAATTCTTGTATTCTTTTGAGGAGTTGCTTATTTCAAGGTAACCCTCCTCCCTCTCCTCCATTAGGCTCCTCTCACCTGGAAGCATATTGCTTGTTCATATACTAATTCATTTTTGCTTTTTTAATTCTCTGAAATTGCCCGTATAGATGTTACTCTCTACTAAGCTACACGTTCTGCGTGTCTGAAAGAGGAATCATCGTTTCAGGCGGTTGAAGAGGTAACTCCGGTTCGACTAACCTTCTTTATTGATTCCAACAGCGAAAATCTAACCTAAGTTGCTTAGCTAAGCTTCAACCAATCGAGCGTTTTTACTTTTTTCTACTATTGTACTTGGCTTACTGTATTTAATAAACCATCTATCATTCTCTCAAAATGTACGTAAGGCTGCTCATGCGCGCCCAAATAGAGGCGGAGTCTTCCGCTGAATTGGGGGAGCAAGAGTGACCTTTATGTAAACAGCCGACTTCTTTAATTTTTATTATCATATTTAATTTTGAAAATTTAAATCGTTCTTACAGATGCCTGAGAAAAAACCCACACAGTGGCGATGGAGGACTGTCTGTTCCCTGATTGTGGGACTCGGATTCCTTCTTCTAATCCTCGGCCTTTCTTTATACTTTTTCATCATCCCATTCGTTGTTGATTCCAAAATACGCGAGGTAACTGTTTGATCCTTTGGTCTTCCGTTATGTTTCTGTTTTAAAGAATTCCCAGCTGTTGGAAGGTAGTCGCTTGATGGAAGAATGGAAGACTCCAAAATATAATATGTTATTCAAACTTTATGTGTATTCCGTTAAGAACCCAGACGAGTTCATGGCAGGGGATAAACCTGTTGTAACGGGAATGGGTCCTTATACTTTCAGAGAAAAAATGGAGCATAAGGTATTTCTCCCACTTCCATGTAAAACTATATTCTAGTTTTAGGTAATTGGAGTTAAGGATGGAAAAGTAAAATATAAAATAATTTCAAACTATCATTTTGATCCTGAATTGTCTTGTCTAACCTGTATTCTTGGCAATAGAGTCTGGGTTCCTAATATGATTTATCAGGCGAGTGGCAATTCCCATTCTTTTTCAACTGTTTTTTTTAAGAAGTTTGTCGAAGCCGCATCAACTCCGGGAATGGAAGCAGCAGCCACAACACTTCTTTCTCAAACAGCTTTCCTTGAAGTTGAAGTGGGAGAGTTGTTATTCGATGGTTACAAAGATCCATTCTTGGATAAAGTAAGACATAATAATAGTTTCGTTTGTTAATCTCTTTCTGTAGGTATGTGACATCCCCTTCATGAACTTCGTTTGCGACTCCATTCTCGACTTACCTGATCGAATTGGATTCTTTTTCGAGGTAAGCACCTGTAAATTGGTTAATTTTCATTTTTTTCTAAACGCTTTCACCAACCGGTTGCATTTGAATCATCTGAAATGAAAGATTTCTTTTAGAAAAATAACACTATCGGCTCGACTTTCGAAATATCTGATGGAAGCCAGTCTGTCGAAACTTTGGGACGAGTACTAACATGGAATGATAAATCGATTCTTGATGAATCTTGGTCAGTTTGATCCGGAATTTCTTTGATTGATTTCCGATGTGTTCAGGTGGTCCTCTAAAGATGCCCGAATTTTACGAGGAAGTGCTGGCGCTTTATTCCCACCATTCATTAAGAAACAAGACCGATTATGGGTGTTCGTTGAACAGCTTTGTCGGTACGTGCTTTGTTTATATATCGCATTAATTAAATATATTTCAGTTCCATATATCTGGACTTCGAAGAAGAAATCGAGTACAAGGGCATCCCAGCCTATCGTTTCGTTCTCCCAGCCTCTGTGTTCGATTCATCTTTGAATGAAAACAAGGGCTTCTGTAATCCGACTGAGAAACGATTCTTCTCATCCCAAGGAGAATCTGATGACTGTTGGCCAAAGGGTTTATTAGAGATTTCAAAATGCCAAAGAAGTAAGTTATTGGTTTTGATGAAATTAGAGAAATTGTCTTTTCTAGGCCAGCCTCCTATAATTATCTCACTTCCTAACTTTTTATATGCTGACGACGAAGTTTCGCAATCCGTCGTTGGACTCAATAAGTCAGAAGTAGCTAGGGATTCCATCATTGTCGATATAGAGCCGGTATGTTCTGATCTTTCAATCTAAGATCAATTCTTATGTAGAGAACTGGTGTGGTGCTCAAAGCTCAGCGACGTTCTCAAGTTAATATCGAAATGTGGAAGGGCAAAGACATAAAATTCCCGTTAGTTATTAAATTTGATTTTTGATAGTTAACCTGTTCCTTGCAGTGCTAACTTGAAGAAGATGAAGTCATCGATAGTCCCGGTGCTGATTGTACATGAAGACGTTGAAATTGATAATAATTCATTGAATATGCTCAGAAGTGAGCTAATTGAGACTGAAAGGTATTACATTATCTTGTTAGCAAGGCTCCTAACAAATCTTCTTGACAGATTGGCCCTGATCGTCGCCAAGTTCTTCATGTTTGTCGGGTTCTTAACTTTGATCGTCGGTTTCGTACTCACTTTTTATTGGGTTTGTGATATCAACTTATAACTTTATAATGTTATTTTTTTTAGATGGGTGTCTTTAACAGCTGCTTAAGCAGACACGGTGTCCACAACATTGATCCCCTGCCTAACTATGTGCCAAAGAATGGAGTTGAAAAAATATAGTAATTTACTACAAGTTCTAACATAATCCATTTACTCTTCAAAGAGCTAGTCCTAACTCAACATGTGAATTTCTTTTTTTTAGGTTTTTTTCTTGTTCATTCATACCATTTTTACGGGTTTTGTAAATATTTTCCTGTTTATCTTCATTCACTTTTCTCTGTGATGCACCCTGTTCCTGCAATCCCATACGATTCTCTAAACTATGACGCTTTTGCAGGGATATTCTGTAATATTCAGATGGCCAATTTCATATTTTTTAAGAGCGAACTTCATGAAGATATTTGATATTTATAAAAGTTGATTTCTTAAAGTATAATCGGAAACTGCCTTCCCAGTAGTAATCTTTAGAACGTTACCGGTTAACAGTCCGGTCAAAACACCCACACTCACATCATATTCAACATCTTTATAGTAACCGCAGGACTTCCCCATATGGTAACTTATCACCAGAAGAAGGTTGTCGTTGTATTTCTTAAAGTTGTGTCATTGAGCACTCTCAGATGAAAACAGAAATGTCTGAACATGGAACACTTCTGCGACAAGTTCTTTGCTGTCGTGCACTTACTATTATACTTTTAACGAGATGATGGAACTATTCAGAAGTTTTAAATTTAATATTGAAAGTTGAAGTGAAATCTATTTTACCTGATTGAAGTTTGCAAGAACAAATTGAATAATCAAATACCTCGTTTACATTGCATAGCATTACTTCATTATTCCAAGTAAAGGTTACATTACTAATCTCAATGCTCAGACTTCAAACTCTGATCAAATCGATTTCCAAAAGATTGCATCATCCCCCGCAATACTCAAAGTAACTTTTCTTGAGTTTTGGGAAAAATTGATTGCATCATCCACTGTAATCCGGATAAATCCAAAACTTTCCTTTCTTGGCAAAAAACCGATTGCATCATCCACTGTAATCAAAAAATCCAAAAATTTTCCAATTTTGGCAAAAGAGCTCTTACATCATATGATGAAATGTGCTCCGAGATATTTTCCAGAACTAAACTCGGATATCTATTGCATCATAACTTGTAATAGGTTCAGCTGTAGTTTATAGTTAAGCCATTTCCATATTTATCAATAATGACACATACCTTGCTCATTTGAAAGTTTAATGAAGTAATAGGTGAAACTCTTCGAAACAATTTATTCAAACGAAGTTACAATAGGAATAACAAGATTAAGTCTCAGAACATTTACACGTTTATGATACATTCTTCTTTACTAACAGCACAACCGATAAGTCGGATCAGATGCACAAAATGAAAACGAGTTGCACAACTGAGAATGGCTTCTTCCAGGAATGTGAGACTTTCGTTTCATTCCTGTTTCTTTTGCCTAGTAGAGCGGTCGTGCATAGCATGAAAGCTATACAACACGGTACTTCATTTCATATATGACTGATTTCTTGATTCAACGTGAGTGCTGAGCCCATCAAATGTGTCCTTCTTCTAGAGTTGAGATTGCATATCACATTTATGGAAAAAGTACAAGTTGCTAAGAACTAGTCGATTGCAAAATTCCGGGATAACAATTGTAGTAACCTGCTGAACAAATACCCGAAATTGATAACAATCAGATTCAAACTAAGAGATGAGGGCTTGTTGAAATGACAAAATGACAGAATAACTGGAAATAAATCCTTACTATACCGGATGATTGTAACGTTACAGTGTCTAAATAGAACATAACTCGAATTCAAAGACATCTCACATCAAATAATAATTTGTATTAAGCATGATAGACAGACACAGTTATTAGTATGGAAAATATTGTTTCTGGGCCACGTTTTTACCCAAAATGACGTTTTCTACAGTTTTTGGTTATTTTTATTTTTTGCAAAGCAAAAATATGCCTCAGCTAACGGAAAACTCGTCATTTTTGAGAAATTACTAAAAATAGGTAGAACAAGAAGTTGTTCATTCTGCCGATTGGTCCGGGTCACGTTTTTTAAAAATAATCACAATCTCACAAGAAATATATCTCTAGTGGAAAATTTCAGAAATTAAGTTCTAGTCGGTCTAGCACAAAGTTTTGGAAAATATCTGATCAACCATGTTCTTTCATTATTATGTAGCAAAAAAAACTGAAAAAAAGGAATATCGTCAAACTTACAGTTAGATCATGGTTGCACAGAGCGCTCCGAATTTTTATGTCATCATCCGGGCTAGAGCCACTGTTTCGCACCCCCACCGCATGTCCTCTGCGTCTCTGCTAGGCCACTCTTTGGGAGAACTCTTCGCAATAATTTTTGCTTTTTTATTCTTATCTCTACTTAGTACATGGTCTTCCGGATGATCACTGAAATCGAAATATCTTCGAAATAGATATCTTTTTCCATATCTTTGTAGACATCGCAGTCTTTGATGTCATATATGAGACTGTCAGTATTTTGATAACACAGTTCAACATCTGAGTATTTTTCTTGCATTATATTATAATGAAAATCATATATCAAATATTCATTCGTATCGAGCATGACAGACGCAGTTCAAATATTCTCGTTTTGAAATTAAAATTGCCCAACTAGGCAAAGCTCAATTTGGCAAAACAACGTCTTGAAAATACTATGCTTGATTTCTAGAATTTTGATCCGAGTGTGACGGAGACGATTTCTGATCTATAGAAAATGAAAAACGTATGAGTAGTAGTTGCGAAGACAAACTGAAGCACAGGAAGCGTGATGCCCATTCCTTCAGCAGTAGACGATAATCTCTGTGGGCAAGTAGAAGTGAAAATGTGTTCGATATGCCTTGATAGCTGTAGAAAAACATAGCAATCTGTTCTGTCACTAAATTGAAGCGATTATTTCAAATCGTTATGATCTCACCCGTGTTTTTTCCAACGTACATAATCACAGCGGGAACTATCATCAACATCAATGGTACAAACGTCTGAAGTGTCTTTGTTTTTTTACTACAAAACTGTACAAAGAACACCTGATGAAATAATGACATCAGCAAGATTCTATGAGCTTGTTTCGTTTTGTCCGACATTATTTTTCTAGATTCCTTAGTAAGGCCAACAGATAGACAAAAACTTGTTAAATATGCTGATATCATATATGCAAAAAAGACGCAAACAGCAAATGTAGCATAAGGTGACCATCTATAGTTTAGGATGACAACATCTTTTGATTGTATCATGCTTTCAAAGTTTTCGCATATGTCAAATTCCTGGAAATGCAATAAGAGTAGAAGATGTCTGAGAGAACAAAGAATACTCTCAACTGTTCTAGCTTGAGTTCTTCATCACTCGTAAACACTAGCAGAACAAATGCAACACCAATCAGCCAAGTATTGTATGAGATGAATCGAAAGTAGGTAGCTCCCTTTCCTCTGAGCTTGAAGAAATGATCATTAGGTAGTAAGGTTTGTGTTCTATGTAGAATCATATAATGGTACAACCCAAATATTTCTGAAAGAAAACCGATGTAAAAACGCCACTTCTAAATATAATACCTGTAACGACACCTCCCAAGGGAATGAGTGCTATATATAGGGGGATACTTGTATAAGTTAAGAGACCCAACTGGCGATACGCTAACATGGTAGGATAACTTCTCCATGTTATCATAAGACTCGATAGACAATCGTGAAGTAAAAAACTGAACAAAAAATGAAAACGGATAAAACTCGGTTATACCATATCAAATGAAGTAATAGAATATTCTTGTAGTGCTTTAAGCTTTGTGAGGAATGCTTAAGAACAATATAAAAAGATATTATTGACAGGAAAGCTGCTATGAGGAACATGCACTGTCTTACTTTTATATACAGTGCATAGTTCGCTTCGTCCAAGTCTAAACACATCACAGCGAAGTTTTAATATACGAATTTCAAAACTTGGTTTATGTCTTTCAAAGACAGCAGGTGTTAATCTCACTTCATAAAATTATTCATCGAGTATTGGACACAAACACTACATTTCAATCCTATTTCGAAAAATCTGAATTAATGGAAGACATTGTATGAAAAGGGAATAATGGTACAAATTAGAGGGGGTGAGGGTGAATGCAACCCATGAATGCAACCGTTCGATACGTTAACAGAATAATTGAATTTTAATTATTTTACAACCGCGGGAGTTTTTCGTCGGTGGCATCTTATACTCGTCAGATATTTTTACTCTACGCTCTGAGTTACTGCCTGAAAAATTAAAGTTATATACATAGTACAGCTGGTAGATATCGGTAGAAAAAGCCTAATGTTCATTTATAATTTCAGATAACATAATCTTTTACGATTTTCAATAATTGGTGATACTCAAACACAACAAGAATTTAGAACTGACGATGATATACCGGCGAAACTTTCGTGACTTACTTAACGTATCACAATTATGGTAATAGAAATAATACTATTCATTATAATTATAATAATATAGTAAAAAAAGTAATAATAACAGATACTGACAACAACATCAGTGAAAACAAAATCAAACAAGTTGGCGCGTTACCTTATCAACTTGCGATGGATTCAGGGGAAACTCGAACGACACTCTTCCAAAAAGTTTCAGCACTTCCACTATTTCAAGAGACATGTTCTGAGCCGCCAACCTACAGATAGATGTAACTACTGACTTTATGTGTTGCTTACCTTTGTAGCGGAGTATTAAAAACAGGGGCTCTGAGTCTAGATTGCAAGGTTGTCAATAACTCAGATATGACAGTTTCCTAAACCAAATAAGTAATTGATATTACAGTAGTACAACTTACATCACAATCTACTTTACACATCGTGGAGAACTCGGCATAATCAGCATAGATTTGACCGTTCTGTCCCCAGGACTGAATAACATCCGGTTTAGAAAAACAGTATATATATATTTGGATTACCTGTATGGCGTCCGAATAAGGAGCGAATTTCTTAACAAATTCAATCAATCGACTAGTTTCTCCCAACACAACAAAGTTTGGTGCGACATCTTCAACAAACAGTCTATGGGCTGTTTGCAAATCTCCGGCTTCAATGGCATAAATGCAAGCTTTCTCATTATTTTTGGAAGCCTGGAAGAATAGTAAAGAAGAGCGTGGTGAAGTGAACTGACCAGTGCTGCGACAAGTTTCGCTTCAGCAATCCACTGCTTTGGAACGTAGAATTCATGATTTATTTTATCATAGAGATTCGAACTCGAATGAGGCGCGATTCTTTCTAGACAATCTCTCATGGATGATGCTCGACTAAATGAGACTTGAGAGAACACCGAGATCTATTATACTTACCATTGGTTGTTACTAATATGACTAAGTACGAAAAGAGCTAAATCGTGCAATCCACAAGCGATTAATTGTTCTGAGTATGAGATATGTAAACGTTGCTCAGCTTCAGATGGCATAGTATTGTAACCCACTGATCGAAGAACAGACCACAAGTGCCAACTTAGAGAAAATAAGATTATATGACAGCTAACAAGAGGGATTACCTAAGATGGAAGTCCAAGGGGCTGTCACAAAGCATATCGGCAGCATCGAGTACAGCTTCAACACGATAAGTTGGATCACAGGCAAGAGCGAAAATCTAGAAATTGACGAATAATTGTTATATGATATATATCAATACTTGTTGGAAAAAAATATCGTCCACTCTATTAGGTGCGGGCACGATTTTCAGAGCATGACTCATGGATTCTTCAAAGGTTCGAACTCCTCTAAGCCACCAAACATGAACTCCAACAGACTGTTTCCAAGTTAGCCCTTCTAAGCAGTTGACAACTTCGGTCTTTCCTTTGACCTTTCTGTCTATGGATGATCTTCCAGCAAGTAAGAGATATACTTTGAGAACAGGTACATCCACAAACGCCAAAGAATTAGTTGACTTCCAGAAATCAATCTAGAAAACTGACTACAGGGACTCCTAGTTCAAACTTACTTGTTCCTCGAAGTACATTTGTGTAGCAGCTGGATCAATTTGGAAAAGAGAGAGATAGGTCGCCAAGTGGTGAAGCTTCTCGTTGAATGCTGAGTCAATAGCTTTGGAAAGTTGGCCATCACACAATGCGTTCCATACAGAAGAACCTAACAAAATTTGTTGAGAGTAACAATGTCATGCTTACCTCTTCCAACACTTGGTGGCATCCTTTTCTCTTTAGCTATCTCTTCGGTGAGCCACAAGGATACATCTTCAATCTTATCGTTGTCATCTTTCAGTCCGCGGTTTTGTGGAAAGAGGGCTTTACACAGCTTCCATACACGTGTATCTTCTGAGAACCCGCCTAGATTAACATGACTTTTTAGATCAGTTCATTCATATTTGAAACATACTTTGCTTGGATGTAGCGAGGAACGAGTCGATGAGTTCAGCATGATCAGCAGTGGGTTTGATTCTTGGGGAAACTTCTTGTCCATCTAACTCCAAGTGTCGTACCTAAGAATCGTATTAACAATGAAGAAACATCCTATCAAATTTACTTTAGCAGAAATCGAGCGATTCCTTTTAATAAATTGTGAGAGTCGGGAGTTGTGTTCAAGCATATCAGAAATATAGTTCTGAACCGTGAAAAAGTAAATTACTTCTAGCAAGAAAGATAGAACTCTACCTGACAGCCTTCTGTGGCCCAGTTCAATGATTTAACATAGACACTGTTGCAATGAGGTTGGAGACTCACTACATACGTTCCACCTGAAGAAATTAAAATAATGCGGCTACAAGGTAATAATTACCTGTTCCCCATCCAACTCGTGAGACGTTAGAGTGAGCAGAAGCTAGGTCAATACTAGTTCCATCAGTTCTAATGGAATTTTTCGCCTAAACGTAATACAAGCATAGTTCAGTATAAAAACAACAAATTCACTCACTGAAACACCACCAGTAAAGCCTCGAACGGGAGCAATTGCTTTAGGAACGACACGAGCATGATAATGAACAGGGCTCAAGACTTCTAAGAGTCTCTTGGTTTCTTCATAAATCATATCAACATCTTCGGTTTTCAGCTTTTTCTCAGGTGGAGCCTGAAAAGATAAATTCTTGATATCTGATCAATACGAACCTCTTCCTCGATAATGTCTTGTTCTTCACCGTAATCCATAGTTTCGTCATCAAAAGGAAGGTTGAATGTGTTGTTTCCGCCAAGCCCCAAGACCTTCTAAACAATATGATTAATACAGAACCCTTTTGGATTTAACCTGTGGTTTTTTCGAAATCTTTGCCACATATTGGTTTTCATCATCTTCATGCTCAAGGACAGACTGAAGAAAATATTTATAGTACGTCTACGATATGAATACAAAATAGGGGACACGTTTATTCACGGCAAGTAGTAAGCAAACTAAGAACACTCAGAGATAAAACAATCACTACACTCATATCTCAGTCATGAAATCGCACCTCATTGAAATTTTTTCCTTTCTCCAGCTGAAGACTAGCTCTTTGAACTTTAGACTGCACATTTCTTTCAGTTAAAACAGAATCTCTGGGAGGAACAGGAGGAGTATCGCAAACCATATCTCCACCTTCGTTATCCTGAAATCATAATGTCTTTTCTGCATGCCATTTCTAACATACTGGTAGGCCATATTTACTGAAGTGTTCCACCTTGAACACCCAGCTTCCACTAGCTGGTCTATAATCCTTGAAAATAGCTCCCATTTTAGCGGTAACCCGTTCTAGACGATCTCTCCATCCAATATCGGCAAGAATCAATGGATCCTATAATTGTTTATAAGTAATTTAGGTTTTTTTAAAACTGTATGTACTCTTATTTCTTCTTTGGTGTTCTTGTCAACATGCCATACTCTCTCTAAAGTGACTTCTGCTTCTTTGTTGAGCTCGTCACCAAGCGAAGGTTTCTTTGAATCATCAGGGTACACAGTTACTTCCTTGTGGCGGAACACGATAACCTGAAAAACAAATTGCACAACTATCAGAAAGCTTGAGCCCTACCTCATCAAGAGCGATATTTGAAAGTTCAATCTTTCCTGGCCAGAACACACTTCCATAAGATGCTCTTCCCACAGTCAAGCCGTTGGGGATGATAACTTTGCCATTGACAACCTATGAAACACAATAGATACTTTCAACTGATGAATTTACCATATTAGTCATTTCTTTAATGGTAGGTTCACAATAGTAGTCGGGACCAGAGAGCGTAACCCCACCTGGGGCTGAAGTTGGGGAAGACACAATGACACTACTGTTCTTATCAATTAGAGCACTGTTGTTCATCTGAGATGACTGCGAAGTATTCTTCAAAATCAAATATATAAAATAGTATATGATGGACTTACTAAAGCAGATTCATCGAGAGATGACTGATCCAAGACAAGTTTGGGAGGCTCGCGACGAAGTGCTTCTTCCCGCTGGAGAGCTGCATCTCGTGGGTTTGACGAAGGACTACAAGATAGAAAAATGTTTTCAAGAACAATGGTATGCATTTTACCTGGCGACTTCTACAACACTGTCTGAATAACAAGGAAGCTCATCAGGATCGTTAGTTCTTCCTTTTGGTGAGTTAGAAATAGCGCTTTTGCGAATAGAATTAAGATCCAGATATTTAATGTTAGACTTCTTGCGACTTCCAGGTACGTTTTCGTTGTTAGACAAAGCTTTGTCGACGGCAGCATCAACGTCGGTAATTCTAAATATTCACTTTTGTATGGGAAAAAAATAGAAGAGCCTACTTATTTCTAGAGATGTTCAAACTAGATTCGTTCAAAGAAACATTGGCACTGCCTTTGTCTCTCAAACCATTACCAAGAGTTGGTGGTTTACGAATGGATTTGTAGTTCAAGTCTTGACCGCTTGGTACATTAGAACGGCGAAGCTATAATAATTTCTTCACACTGCATTAAAGTCAAATAATCACCTTAGATCCAGCAACTGGTGCTTGCCCAGAAAGGAAAGATGTTTTCAACGTGGAAGTGTTAGCGCTGGTGTTGATAGAGGTGTTGCCTGCGGCATTACTAGTGTTCAAAGGAGAGTTTACTCCATTAGCCTTAGCAGCCAAAAATCTCATCTGTCGAGAAACACTGCAAGAAAAACTGTGAAAACTTCTTTTACAAAATTCTTCACCTGATAGGGTTAGGTTTATCGTCTGAATCGTCATTAGTTAACTTCAACAATGGGGAGTTTCCATAGGGACTAGCAGCTAACTGAGCATTGATCATGGCCATTTTAACCTGTCAGGAGTGTGAAAAGACATTCAAAGCTTACTGGTTTACCTGAGTCTCATTCACATCTGATCCCAAAACTATAACAGGAGCGGAAACAGAAACGGTAGCAGGGTTTTGCACAACAGCAGCTATAATTAAACCGTAACGAATCAGAATAAATAGTTAAAATTTACATGTGTTCTGTGCAGCATTGTTTCCAAAAAGTCCACCGGTTTGAGCTGCTGGGGCAGTTCCAAACAGACCACCGCTTTGGGCGGGCTGAGCAGTGTTTCCAAATAGTGATCCAGCTGAAATTCATAATGTAAATTAAAGTAGACTGATAAACTCATACTGGTATTTGTAGTTGTGTTGGTGCCGAATAAACCTCCAGGCTTTGCAGCCGCATTATTACCAAATAGACTTCCAGTATTAGCTGTATTTCCTGAATCGAATCATAATAGATAAACTCATTTTAAAAAAATTACCAAATGAACTCGTTGTTGCGTTGTTGTTACCAAAACTGAATCCTGTGTTTGTCGCAGCGGCTGCGGGTTTATTTCCGAATAGAGACGAACTTGATGTGTTGTTGTTATTAGAACCAAAAAGACCTCCTCCAGTATTCGTAGCAGGCTGGCCAAATGCAGTGGTCTGAAACTCTAGTTTATAAACTGAAAATGGTGGGGTACTCACAGTTGCATTACCAAAAAGCCCACCCCCAGTAGCCGGCTGAGAGGTATTTTGGCCAAAAGATGTGTTTCCAAATACAGATGATTGCTGATTGTTGTTATTAGCACCACCAAAAGCCTAAGAAAAATTTGAGTTCATTAGAAAGTTAGGAATAGTGATCATACACTTGTGTTCGTGTTTGTTCCGAAACTGGAAGCACCACCAAATGAAGACTGCGTTTGTTGTGTTGTAGACCCGAATAAGCCTGTAGTAGCCGGCTTAGGACCGAAGAGAGAAGAACCCTGAATTAATCTCAATCAAGCGCGTAACTCTTGTACTTACCGTGTTATTATTATTGTTGTTTGTATTGCCTCCGAATAAAGAATTGCTCTGGGTATTATTCGTTCCGAACGAGCTTGTGGTATTGGCTGAATTTTTTGTTGATATTAGTTTGAAATGATTTAAAAAATACTTGAAGAACCAAACAGGGAAGGCTTTTGCTGATTAGTGTTTCCACCAAACAGTGAAGAGCCTGTGTTCGAAGTGTTACCTCCAAATAAGCCTCCAGAAGTGGAGGGAGTTTTTCTATTAGCCATATAGTCATCAACGCGTAATTCCTATATTAGAATATAATTTGAGCCGATAATATTCATACATACCTCTAAACTTTTGCTTTCATAATCTTTCATAGCAGTAATACAATAGTGCTTTGTCTGAATATTCTGTACGTTTCCACCTTTATTCATGGTATCCATAGCCACAGGTGGATTAAACTTTATTGTGGTTCCATTTGGAGCATTTGTACCTGGAAATGAAGAAACTTAGACAAGACTATAAGATTAAACTGACCTCCACCACCACCTCCAAAAAGACTTCCTGTATTACTTGTAGTTGATGAACCAAAAAGTCCAGAGGAAGTGTTGTTAGTCGTTCCAAATGTATTAGATGTTGCATTTGTGCCTCCAAACATAGAGGTTTTGTTTTGTCCAAAAAGTGAAGACCCAGTATTGGAGGCTTGCTGGGTTCCACCTAAAACAAAATGTAAGAAGAATGCGTTTGATTGATAATCTTACCAAAAATACTTCCTGTGTTCGACTGAGTCGATGGAGATCCAAATAAATTAGTTGTGGACTTTTGTCCGAACAATGATGATCCTGTATTGGTGGATTGTCCAAATAGTGATCCCGCAGGCTTTGCTTGATTTCCGAATAAAGTTGACCCTAGTAACGCATCGATAGGAAAATAACGGCAGCAACAATTTACCTGGGGATCCAAAGGTTGAACTACTACCAAAAGTTGGTTTGTTATTTCCAAACATGGCTACTTTCAGTAGTAGCTTTTACACTACTATCTATAAATGTCTTAATATAATAACAACTTCAGGAAACAGACTAATTCAAAAATTCTTTCAATCGCAATCGCTTCAAATGGAAAACCAACAGTGAAAATTCAAACGCGCTGTTCATATAATTTTCGAATTGGTTTTGTAGCGCTGAATTGGCATTAGCGCGCAGGCTGCGAGCGTAACGGCACATTTCCACCAAATTTTTAGATTTTACATATATAATTGCGGTAACATTACTACTGACATCTTTTTGAGATAATGAACTATTTTCTTGCTTTTCATGGGTAAATCGCTATAAATAACATTTATTTCGCAACCTTCTTTCGAAATAACCATCGTATTTCTCTTTGTGTGCCAATCATACTCTGATAGGATGATAGTGACGTATGATCGGAATGCATCGACAAACAAGAATCTCTTATAATTGGAATAAATATTTATATAAACTTTCAACAACAATTTTATGATAAATTGAAAAAAAGAATTTTTAAGCCTTTGTAAATCAGCGAATTATCATTTTCGAAAATCGGTAACAACTCATTCAGCTTTGGTTTCGAACTTTGGGTACTGAGCTGTAGCATCAGTCCATTGCTTGCGCTGAGAAACGAGTTCAGACACGAGTTGTCCGAGCTCAGAAATCTAAAAACAATTTCGTTGATTAGAAACTTCAGCCAAGCTTACATTGAGACGAATTTGGTCCATAGTTTCAGAGTTACGTAATGTGACTGACCAAGGTAACTTTTCGGAATCGAAGTCAACGGTTACACCGAATGGAATACCGATCTCGTCAGTACGAGCGTATCTCTTTCCGATAGATCCAGAGCTATCGTCCTATTAAATAATCTATTCTCGAGCAAATCATGTTATTCTTACCACTCTGTAGCTGAGATCGTATTTGGCTAGTTCATCGCGAACGGCTTCAATGATAGGTTCGAGCTTCTCGTTGGCGGAAATAGGTAACACGGAACATTTGATTGGAGCAACCAATGGTTTCAAAGCCAAGAATGTTCTTTGCTCATCTCCTTCTCTTTGACGGAAAGAGTGCTCCAAAACAGAGTACATAATTCTTCCAATTCCGAAAGATGGTTCTATGACAGATGGGGTGATTTCTTCAACGTGAACCTGATGGAAATTGGTTAGCCTCTCGTATTTATTTATTTAACACTCACTGTCTTCTCATAACGCTTGATACTGACCATTTCTGGCTTCAAATCAAAACTATCAGATTCAATACTGAACTTGAACAATCTTAAAACCAAGTTATTATTGAAAAAAGACGAACACTTACGCATTAGTAGCCAACTCAGTCTCAAGAGACACGACTTCATCTGCACTGAGATTAGCTAGCTTGGTTTGGATCTTAAAAGTATGAATGCGAATAAAACGATCATCCTGTTCTCACTTTTTTGGCATCTTTCTTGTAAGATTTTCCTAGGATCGCCATGTTGGGTTGAGCTTCAACGATGTTTAATGTGCGAGGCGCTGAGAGTTTTTTCTCAGCAACGAGCTTAAGATAATTCAAAGGTCATAAAGAGTTACACAACACATACCTTGACGTTAGTAGCTTTGTAATGCTGGAGCAGATCATAGCAGGATCTATCAGCATGTCCAACACACTCAATCCATCCGTAGCTGGTGAGGATTTCAGCATCCCAACAATCTTGAGCATAATGAGCCATTTCGTTAGCAAGATGTTGACGGAAACGAAGACGACGAGGATCAACTCCGACTTTCATAAGGAAGAGATGGGTACGAGCCATGTAATATCCGAGAGTTTCATTGTTAACAATTTTCTGAGATTCAAGGTACTAAGAACAAAAGTAAAACAGCACTCACTTTCTCAACCGCTTCTCCTATCTTCATTTCATAGGCTGGTTTACCATCCATTTGATTACAAGCAGAGAAAAGAACAAGTGGAACATCAGCTACCTGAACAAGACACTTTTAAGCATAGTTTTGGATAGTGGAATACCTTCTTGAACTTAGCCAACTTCTTGTCATCAGGATCAACAAAGTGTTCAATCTCACACATAGTGAACTCACGCACTCTGATCAATCCTTGTCTTGGTGAGATTTCGTTACGGAATCCGATACCTATTTGAGCAGCAGCGAAAGGCAATTTCCCCTTGAAAGAATTATTTGGTTAGAAAACATGACTAGGCTCACTTGGTTGAACTCCAGTAATCTCTTGAAGTTGACGAAGATTCCTTGAGCAGTTTCAGGTCTCAGGAAAGCCTGAAACCTATATAAGCCTTCATCCAGTATCATATGAAACCTTGAAATCTCCAGTAGGCCCGATTTGAGTTGGGAACATCAAGTTGAAAGCAATGGGTTCAGTTAAATCGTTTCCTGTGGTAGGTGATTTGAAGTTGAATCTAGTGATGACCTGATGATTTCGATGATGAATAAAGATATTAATATAACTTCAGTACCTCTTGCATTTCCTTATCATCGAAACCTTCGAGACGAGCTAAAACATCTCGGAGTGCTTCTTTGGTTTCATCGGTGGTTTTCTTCTCAGCCAGAAGTTTTTCACAGCTGTTTTTGATCAGATGGTCAGTTCTAAAACATTCTCCTGTCTTTGGATCTTTGCACATGAAGTCAGCGAAACGGTCAACATGGCCAGAAGCTCTAAAACAGTCAACCGTATAACTAATAGTCGAAGGGTTCTTCTCACTTCAATACTGGTTCAGGGGTCAAAGAAGTACAGTCAACTTCAAGCATTCCTTCCTCGAGAATGAAATGCTTTCTCCACTCCTGAAGCATGTTGGATTTTAATCCACATCCCATTGGACCAAAGTCGTAACTGGAAGACAGCATTCAAATTTTCAAAAAAAAATGAGAAACTCACAGTCCAGTAACTCCTCCATAAATGGCGAAGGATTGGTCATAGAAGAATCTGCGCTTGAGAAGATCTTCGAGTTTCAAACGATCGAATGAGGCTTCCTTGGGTGCCAAAGCAATTTCCTAAAGGATGAACTGTGAACATATTTTTTACAAAACAGTATTACGGTTTCTTCCAGAAGCTTCTTTCTGGCTTTCAGTTCAATTACAGCCTTGTCAACATCAATTTTGGGAGCACCATTGGCCTAATGTGATAGTTAGCAATTCGAAAAAGAATGTATAAAAACCTTGAGGTCTCTGATCATGTCTCCATATTCCTTGACGGCCGCACGGAGAGGTGCGAGTTGCTATAGAATGATCAGAATAGACGAAACAAGGAAATAAAAAACTCACCGCTTCGATTTCAGGAGTTGCCATTTGTCTCAAATAGTCTGATATCTTAACTTTCGTCTGTTTTGTGAATTTTGGGACTAAGGGTTTGCTTCTCCCAACTTTACGATTGTTTGCGACTGTTTCTGCCTTAAAACGTGCGATCAGTAAAATCAAAAAGTGCTGCACAAAACGAAGAGGTCATCTGTTGCATCATTTTGATGAAACGAAAGAAATTGTTTCAACATAATAAGAAAATCAACAAAAAAGTAAAATTATCTTTTCTCCAAATAAGCGAATGATAAAAAATTTCAATCCTATCCTCTAGTAGATGAACGATGAATTTCAAATAACATCAGAACTGTGTAAACAGCGGTTAAGGAAAAGGCTAATGTCAAATATGTAAAGAAACAGTTGTTCGTATACTAAAGAAGGAGCAGACTTAGGTATTCACAGTTATATCTGCTCTACCTTATTTGTAATTTCGTCATCATTTCCAACTGGTCAATCAATAGCAAAAAATAAATGACCTCCAGCACTCTAGACAAACCTTGTAGAACTGCTGAGCGAATCTGCGATAGGAGACTGCTGCGAGATACGGATTCTTTATGATGAAACTTCCTAGCATACACGACCCAAACAAGCTTGATGCTAAACAACTGATGACGTGCGTTTGTAAAAATTTCTGAAGCAAATAGATAGCACTTCGTTGATACATTATCTGATTTGAATTCAACTCTCAGGCTTTCAGAAAAACAGAATGTTATTAAAGTATAAAAATATAATACATAAACTCTGAACAAACAGGAAGAAACAATTCCTATAAACCGTAAAATGAGAATAATCTTTCTCTAATAAAACAGAATCCTTATTCTACAAACATTAAATCTCTTTGAGACAATCAAAATACTTAGAAAAAGCTGTGCATCAGTTTTCGAGATTCCTCGTAGGCTACAAAGAGACATCCAGAAGCTACACAAGTTCTAATTAAAGTTGGAAGAAGTCCTTTGTAAAGTCCGCGGATTCCTAAATCAGTCTTTAGTCTTCGAAGCATTAGTCATTATTATACCTTCGTTCTTAGCTATACTTACGATCATTTCGCCGAACTTTCCTCCACCTTGCACCTTAAACAAGATTAGTAATATAGACGATAACATTGGGTGCATATGTACCTGCATCCTAGATTTCACGACATCAGCGGGGAAAATAGACGTCCATAAGGCCATGCCGCCGATAGCGCCAGAACAAGCTGTTTTCATCAAACCTTCAACTTTCTGATAACCCAATATTGATTCACAAGCAAATAACCTATATCATCTTTGTTTTGGCCTTCCTGCGTCAGCATGTAACGGCAAGTTTCGTATGCGCCAAAGAAACAGAAATAGCCGGGCACCTGAAAAGTATTGCTTCAATAGAAAGAAAGAATATCATACGATATTTATAGTTACTCTGGTTAGACTGTAAAAAATAGAAAGTACAGCAAAAAAAAATAAAGAGTACATTCGTTTTGACCACGTGAAAATGACGTGGAAAAACCATTTCTCACGCGAAGCAAGACGAAACCGGTTGGTTCCGCTGTGCACTATTAGAAACCATGTACTTGAAAGGTTAGTTGATTTTTATTAATTTATCAAAAACAAAAAAAACTATAACTAACTTCTCTTGCAAGTGTTGGAGTCATTCCTACGAAAAAACCTCTCATTCCTCTCTCCTTCCACATATCCCGGCAAACCGAGAAGGGAGTGCTGAAACAATGGTTCATTCAGCTTTAAAAAACACTAAACCATTTAATCTTCTGCTCTGTGGCGGACTGTAAACGGCATTTAACAAGTTCAGTAGGACAAAGAACAGTAGCAGCAAATACAGCAGCTAAGGAACCAGATAAAGCATTCTCAAGCGGGGTCATAGATTTTGGATCCGAGTGTCCAACTGCATATCCTACGAACTAAAAGAAGCGGTTTCATACTTCTTCTTCAATAAGAAAATACTTTTTGACAATACCCATAAGCGGAAAATAGGACAGCGTTTTCAGCTATGTTTGCGGCAAGAGCAGGGATAGTTCCTAAGCTAATTCATAGGCTTTCAACATTTTATCAGGTCTAACCAGCATAAAGTCCTCTAACTCCTTCACTCTTGAAAGTATCCTTCAGACAAACAACCCAACTGTTGTACAAATGTGGAAAGGTTTGGACTTTGACTTTCACTGTATCAAGCGGCTGTCCAGCGTATACATTGGCTATTCCTCCTTAACAAAGGAATCCAAAGATGTCCGACAGGTATTACAAACCGCATGTTCCTGCTAATAAGTCGACAATTCCGTCTTTGACGTGAGAAGCACTGGAGTCAGATTTACTACCTCCGTGACTCATCTGTAAAGATATGATAGATGAATGACGGATGAGCCTTCAAACATTACGAAATATTACAGAAAAGAACTGAAAGATGAGAAAGAAAATTAAATTAAATTCATTCATGTTTTGAAAAATAGCCACAAGAGAAAAATATACATTCTATTTCAATGCTACAAGTTAGCTTAGAAAGAGGAACTGACCCGCAAACATAATCTAAATATACCTCGAGATCCTTCAATTGGTAATGTGAACACAAGGTAACTTAACATATCCGCCATTAAGATCATATGTATTGTAAGAAAATATATATGTATATATCACTATGTATAAAAGAAAAAAATGTTACAAAAGAGTCTGTTTGACAATTTCAAAAACCATGCGCTTACGATAGTAAGGCATGTGCTGCTGGGTAAAAATGACTTCTCTTCGTCTAGAGACAAATTCAGCAAACTTGAGGGAAAACATTCCACAATCACTTCCGTTATACTGCTCTGGACAATCCTGAAACAATGACGCCGATGAATAGCGAAAAGAACAGAGAACTTACGCTTCTTATAGTAAGCGACCAGTCTGTCATTGGGAAATTCGTCTTTTTCTTGTCCTGTGATTCCTGTTGTAAATACTGTCTAAAGGTCAAAAAGTTGCATTCATGAAAGAAGGGCGATAGGACGTACTTGACAAGTTCCAAACATTGGCTGTTTCTTCCATGCAGCGAATCAAAATATTCTATCTTTTTGTTAGGAAAATCCACAACCTGCGAAATTGGAACATGGAAAGACGAAAACGAATGCAACTTACAGCTAAGCACCAGTGATTATTATGCATATGAACCGGGACCAAAAGAATGTCGTATGAGAAAATGTCAACTTTTCTTGTCCATCGTTTTACACTGGCGTATCCTTTTGTCGCAATGTTGGTAAAGAAAAACGTGTTGAAAGCATACACCTGCAATTTCACCGAATTAGGTTCTAGCGTTTCAAAATACACACCTTTGGAAGATTGCTATCCTTTTCACAACGTTGAACAATCATGTTCAAATAACAGTTAATGATTTCATCATTTAACCAATGAAGACCAGATAGAGTAGCTAGATCCTATAAAAAAACTTGATGAAACTCTGAAAACTTTTATCCCACTTTTCGAGAAATTTTAGCAGCCGCTGTATCAACAAATACTTCCTCAGGGTCTCCTCGTCTATCCCATGCTCGGGCACAAATATCATCCGCTTCTTCAGGCAAGGCTTCAAAGACAAACACGTGGTTAATTAAATTAGAATTGAAATGCGTACTTGGAAACTCGTCCTTAGCCGGTACTTTTGGTTTGGGAGGTCTCAAGCCAACTAACTCTAAGTTTTGCCGAACTCGTTCTTCTATCTCCGCACGGTCATTCTAGAAAGTCACGCTCTAATATTAGATGCATTAGTAGAACGTTACCGCTCGGGAGAGATTTGTTATTCTCAAGGTTTCCTTCAGTTCAATCTCTCGTCGTTTCCTAGATTCAACTTCATCCTTGTATCTGTAAGACAGCAAACTTTCACAGAATTACGATACCACATACCTATCGTAAACAGTGGTCTGTTCATTCAGTTGAATATCAACTTCCCTAATTTTGTGCATTATATCATTTACGCTATCTTCTAATCGACTAGAGAAATTACTAGATTCTGAACAACGAGAACTGCGTCCAGAAACATCATGAGTTCTGCTTCAAAATGCTTCATTTGAACAATAATCTTGTGCTGTGTACTTACCCCTCATAGTCCTGCTCACTATTGGTAATATTCACAAGGGATATTTCTCTGAAATGAATCAGGTTTCACACACATTCCATTCATTGAAACGTACCTATCGAAAGTCTCATCACCATCATTCTTGAAAACATCATTAGTATATCTAGAACACATGAACGTCGAACGACAAGAAGAAATGAACATACTCAGTTGAAGATAAGTTAAAATCAGCAGGTAATCTGACCAGTGCATTACGTACACGTTTCAAATAGTTATTGTGTACGGGGTTACTTTTGAGTTTTCCTATTCGCTTCTGCTTCCTAAACAAGCAATTCGCATCCGAAGTTATGATACTACTAACGGCATTTTGTACATCCTCTGATCTCTTTCAGCGAGCATTGCCTTGTATGTATCTCTGGCATTAATTTGAATGACCTGTGAAAATGTAAGTAATAAATATATTAAGACCGGAAATCACATTGGTGGTCATCGGGTCTTTATCCAAGTTTTGCATATAATCCCGAAGATACTTTTCATAGGCATCAGTGCAAGCCTTTCGCTGTTGGAATTTTCTGGGTTTACGACTCCATCTGTCAAATGACGATGTTTCTAAACAAAAGCACATATTAAAAAAAACTTCACAAGTTCATTCATACCCAAGCGGAAACTTTTAGGGGTTGTTTGTCGACTGACGCTGTCATCTGGACAAGGAGAACCAGAGAATGATCGAAGCCCATTTGTTGAATAGTTCGATATCGAATCTGACTGTGATGGACTAAATAGTGTCCCGGCGCTCTGCGCTAAAACTACAGATTCTTGTAGGCTAGGGCTTTGGAAAACTGCTTTAGGAGTGCAGCGCACTTCAGCAACGATTTCCACCTCGAAAATTTCGTAAACCAAATGACAAGTTGATAGTCAATACCTCATTTTCTGAACAATCATCGACAGATGATATTGTAATGGCCGGCTCTACGGTGAGAATTTCTGCTCGTCTACAAAAAAATACAAATGAATAGAAAAAACCGGTAACTTACGTGCTGCTTTTTTCAGCTCGACTGGAATAGTTAGATGAGTTGAGTTGATCAACTTCTTGTTTTTCAACTTCTGACTCAACATCATTTTCTAAAATAATAATATCGTCCTCTTCATCTTTCACAGGTCTTGGGAAATCTGAAAATTCATGCCTCAACTCTTAAATGGAGGGAAATGCACATACTGAATTTCTTATCACCAGGAAAAGACAGCGACTTCTGAACAACCTCGTCTTCATGTTCGTCGTCTGTTCCTCCTGTTATCATTTTGAAAACTGAGCGAAACGGTAATAATGCTTAAGAGAGACAGGCGGTCAATGCATGCGACTTTAAACTCACCGTATTCCATAAGCGATGGGCCAACTTTTTTCCTTTTTGCATGCTCTGCTAGGATTTCTAAAGCTTCTCCGTCTCTTTTACGCGCTACAAGGATATAGCATTAATTTTCAAAATCATTAACAAACCTCGTATATCAGCTCCTTCTGAACGGATAATTTCGAGTTTAGGGTCTATAATATCATGGTCGTTACTCGATTCTGATAGACTACGGAGAAGGGGACGAACATAGTCCATATCCACCTTATCCTTTACTAAGTAGCGGGCTTTAATATACTACTTAAATTATCGGAATTGAATCGCGGTATGAGGCTTAAACCTTGGAAAGGTTACAAACACTAAAACATAAATACTTCATGTTCAAATTTGGTAAATTATTGAAGATCAACGGAAACAACAGTAAGATGATGATCAACGTTTGTGAAACAATGTTTTACAATATACAACAGAACAGGAACAGTTATAAATTAGATCGTTTAAAGAGAATAGATACGAAGAGACTTATCCAAAGAAGACGAGTAGATAGTGTTTGCGTTTTCACCGAATCGTACCGAGGTTACATTAGAAGTACTCTCTGAGAATGTTCCGACAACCTGGAAGAAGTTGTAATAGGTACGAAGAACGAAATTTGAAATCATACCTGCCATGGCTTAACATGGAGAACCTGGACATCAGATGAAGCAACACCTAGGAATGTTCCACTATTATCAAAGTGTATATTGTTAACCTAAACATGGAATTAATTTCAAAAAAAAATTTCAAGTCTCACCGAAGCTTTTCCGTCATGGAGAATGAGATTTTTCAACATTTTCAATTTTCTGAGATCCCATAGTCTCACCTGAAAAAGAAATAGTACAGATCAAACAGAAAATAAAAAAATAAATACCTCTCCATCATCGGCACCAGTAGCCAAGTAATATCCGTTTTCAGAGAAAGCAATTGCACGTACAGGGGCAGAGTGGCCAGGGAAATTGGCAACATTTTTCTATAAAGTGATGTCAATACTTTTCGAAAATCTTTAAGAATTACCTGCTCCTTCATATCCCAAATCTTAACAACAGCGTCAGCAGTACCAGTACCGAAGATCAGACCATCAGGGTGGAATTCAGCACAGCAAATTCCAACATTAGAAGTTTCATCATTGGCAACCTTGCACAAAGTCTTTCCGGTATGTAAATCGGAGAAAGCCCAGTGCGAGTCATCAGAAGCAGAAAGAATGTAGTCTCCAGTAGCATGGAGAGAAATATCTAAAAAAATTTTGAATGAGAAAAAATCAACGCCTAGAAAGTACCTGTAACTGCAGCTTGATGAACATCAACAACAGCGGTATTATTCTGGTCCCCAGAGGTCCAGACTCGGACTGTGGCATCGGAACTAGCAGATACGGCGTTATTTCCATTGGGATGGAGAATAACAGAAGTAATTTTCTTAGTATGACCAATGAACTCGTTTTCAACTGTTTCCTTATTGATGTTGAACATGATAACTTTCTTGTCGACTCCTCCAGTAATAGCGGTAGATCCCTATAGCCAAAAAGTTTTTTTTTAAACAAGTTTAGAATAACCTTGATATCCATAGCAGTGATTCCTGGGTTTCCTGTGCTGTGAATAGCATTATGACTGTTAATTTGTTTGAAGTTTGTGATATCATCAGGCTTAGCAAGGTTTTCTGGAGCACTCTTTCCGCGTTGTTTTCTGATAGCTGTGAGTCCGGAAGCTTTGTCGTCCAACTTCTTAATAACAGCAGAAGATAGTCCTAAAAACAGTTTATTTTCAGTATCAAGAGAAGTTTCCTTACCGATTTGATTTTCTTCGACACTTTGTTCCATATCAACGTCTCCATGAGACACGTCATGGCCTGAACCATGAGGCTTCAGAGTTGAAAGAGCTTCACGAGCAGCAGTTAATTCTTTAGATAAACGAGCTATCACACGACAAGCGGCGTCATGCTAGATGGTTTAACTGTTCAGTAACATTTGTGAAAAAAAAGAAATACCTGGTAAAGAGAGTGAGACAACTCTTGACGAGCAACTTGTAATTGTGAGCGGAGTGAATAACTGTTCAACATAACTGCATCCCATTCATCCTAAACCAAAATAATGAGGACGATGAAAAAAAACCAAACAAAACCTGAAGTTGCTTCAGTAATGAAGGAATGGATGTTTGAGAGGTATTTCTGACGGCAGCAGAGGTGGAATCAATTTTCAAGTCAATGAGCTTTAACACAAACAAATTAACAAAATATGAAGAATATGAAGTTTATACCTCTTCCTCGGAAAGTTTCTCTGATGTTATGGGATCAGTTCCATTTTCGTTGAGGTATTTGATGATGAGTCTCTTTTCGAAAATGTGGCCAGAAGGCGTAACAACAGGTTCATTAGCTTGCTCTCCACTGATAGCACAGGTGAAAGTCATCTTCCCTTAAAAAAGTTGAATGAACGATATAGTTAACATGAGACAATGGCAATATAATTCGAAAATTATACAAGTTAAATGTTCAAATAATTTCGCATTCAAGCAGATTTGAATGCTTGGCCGTCGGCCAAAAAGTGTATTCATACACTTATCCGTAGAGCATGTATTTCGCATTGGAGCGAATGCTGAGGTTGGCTCCATTCTTGCTATCTTCCATGATTGGATTTTGTATTGAAATCGCTGTTTTTGTGGGAAACAGTTGACCATGAAAGATTTATTTTGAGATTGAGTAAGGTTACAGCAAATTAATGAAACTTTCTTGTTATTTCATGTTTGTTAGAGGTTCTCTGCTTCTCATTTGTTTATATGTTTATCTCTAGTTATCTTATCGTGAAACAAAAAAAATAATTCTCCATGGGGCTCCAGCGTTTACTCAATTTGTAGAGCAAGTAATAAAAAAAAGTGTCAAATTTAATATCTCCGTTATTAAATTAACGAAATCGAAATCCTGATTGTATTGGAAGTGCATGGAGGTCGGACGCAGGGTACAAAGTCCATCGTAGTCCTTGCTGTTATCATCGTTCACTAATTTTGTTCAGTCTTCAGCAGTGTTAAGCCTTATAGCTGATTCTTTATTATTTTTTTGTTCAGGATGTTCCGTGTCAAGTCTGGTTCTCTACAATTGGCTCGTTCCTTCGCTAGTGCTGCAAAGAGGGAACGTGTCGGACCTAACATCGTTCTTGTAGATGCCGTTCGGTAAAGCCATCAAGTCATCAACCACGAATTCTCTGTTCTTTTAAGTACTCCATTTGTTGTTTCCGGAACCGTTTATAAGGATTTGATGGCTGTTGATTTACAAAAAGAGTCCATCAAGGGTGAGGCAATATATCATTAGTTTTAACTGTTGGTTTAGCTTTGATCGAGAGAACTCAACTTCCTTACAAGCAACTTGATCACATCATTTGCGGTACTGTTATTCAAGAGTGCAAGACTAGTAACATTGCCAGAGAAGCTGCTCTCCTCGCTGGAGTTCCAGATAAGGTGAGATTTGATTCCTTAAATGGATAAATGTTATCCATTTCAAGATTCCTGCTCATACCGTTACTTTGGCTTGCATTTCTTCTAATGTCGCTATGACCACTGGAATGGGAATGCTGGCTACTGGAAATGCCCAGGCAGTTATTGCTGGAGGAGTAGAGTTTCTCTCTGACGTTCCAATCAGATATAATCGCAAGGTTTTTCATAAGCTTTCATATTGTGTTATACTGTACGGTTTAGGCTAGAAAGGCCATGCTCGGTCTCCAGAAAGCCAAAGATCTCGGATCCAAATTGAAAATTGGTAAGCTCAAATCGTATATACGTTTAATGATGTTTCTTCTAAGGTGGTGATATTCTCAAGAACATCATTTCTCCTGAATTACCAGCTGTTGCTGAATTTTCCACTGGAGAAACTATGGGACACAGTGGAGATCGTCTCGCTGCTGCTTTCAACGTTTCCAGAAGGTAAATCTTATGTCTTGTTCCACCTATGTTTTTTTATCATTAAGAGAACAGGATGAATTTGCCATTCGATCTCACACTCTTGCCCAACAAGCTGCCGAAGCTGGGAAATTCACAGACATTGTTCCTGTTTTCCTTCCAGGGAAAAAACCCCAAACTATTAAGGTGTTCATTGAAACTTTGTCCTTCGTACTTTGCACCTTTTAAGGCTGATAATGGAATCAGAGTGTCAACCATTGAAAAGCTCTCTTCTCTGAAGCCCGCTTTCGTAAAGCCCCATGGAACAGTTACTGCTGGTATGTGTTTGTATGTTTTTTCCTTATTTAAGAGAATCATTGCAGCAAACGCTTCTTACTTGACTGATGGAGCTTCCGCTGCTTTAATCATGACTGAGGAATTTGCTCTTGCTAATGGATATAAACCAAAAGCCTATCTCCGCGACTTCATGTATGTAGCTCAGGACCCCAAGGATCAATTGCTTCTTTCTCCAGCCTATGTTATTCCACAGCTTCTTGATAAGGTCTGTTTGTGTTTATGTAGCTTTTGTTGACTTCCAGAATTGATTAGGCTGGGCTCACTCTTAAAGACATTGATGTTTTTGAAATCCATGAAGCTTTCGCCGGACAAGTTTTAGCAAATCTCAATGCTTTAGACAGCGACTTCTTCTGCAAGGTTTTAGTTTTCTTCTTGGAGTTGTTTGTTATCAAAATATAATAGGAGAACATGGGACGTAAAGGCAAATTCGGCCGTTTGGATATGAACAAGATTAATAAGTGGGGAGGTTCTCTCTCCATCGGTCACCCATTCGGAGCTACCGGAGTCAGACTCGCTGCCCACTCAGCCGGACGTTTAAAGGTTTGTAGGGAAACCACTTGCAGGATGTTATGTTTGGTTTACAGGAAGAGAAAGGGCAATATGCTGTGATCGCTGCTTGTGCTGCCGGAGGTCATGGAGTCGGAATGTTGATCGAAGCTTACGGAAAGTAAATGGGTAGTAATTTAATTTATTGAACGTTTTCAAAATTTATAAATGTTATTGTATCATAGTGTTGGTTGATGAGCAAGATTATAACGAGTAGATAAAGAGAAGCTCCGATCTGCTTTTCTCTTTTGTGTATATTTCCTGAACTGATGCTCAAATAAATTATTTTCTAGTGAATATTTACTCAAATTGTTATTATGAGTTGTTAGATTATAAGCCGCCTTTTACATGTTTGTATAGCTTTGATTCACAAGCATGCTGGAGAGATGAAGGGCTTGGAGGAGAGGTAGCATCTTAGCATGCATGTTATCCCTTTTAATAATTTCATGTGGAAGCAGTAAAGCCAGAGATAGCAGGTTACGGAAGATTTGCTACAACCACCACCTCACGGAAAATGTGTAATATCCTATGGTTTTTGTTTGATTCTTAGGACTGACACTTTCATCAGAACCAATCACTTCCCACTTTGAGGTTCTATCCTTTGAGCTCAGCACTTTGACAAGCAGAGGAAAGATATAGAACTACAAATATGTTTTAATGAAGAGCAGGTTATCGGTGTCGAATGAAGAAGCTTCTCACATTTCATTTGCTTTATATATTCTAAGACGATGAAACCACATCTTCTTCACCGATTCACCGAAACCCCGTTTAAGTGTAAGAGCGTGTCTGTCTTTGCTAACTGCTTATCAACTTCGTTGACCGGAAATGTGCCGAAAGGTAAAAATCAAATAAGAACGGAATGTCAAGTTTCGTAATGAGGTTTAAACAAAAAAAATAAGGGAGCGTTCAAAGAGAAAAGTTGAAGATGATGACTTTTAATTGCTGCATGGGAACACAAAGATGATGAAGCCTTATTTGGCTGAACAGACGGAAGAATGACTGCTCGTCTCATCTCCTTTCCTCTATCTCTCCCTCCTTTGGTGGTTTGGAGAGCGAGCGTTAGACAAGTAGACACTCTGTGTATAGTAGAGACGCAGAGACCCACCCCAATCGGCCGCTCTCCTTCCAGCATCTGCAGGCTGCAGACAGCAGTCGTAGTGTTAGCCTCAGCCACAAGCTGTTCAGCTTGACAGAGTCTTTTGTAAATTTTTAACCTTTCCATAATAGTTTCGTTTGATTCAGTGTCTTCTTAACTTGATTGATTGTTGCTGTTTGCTTCCGAATAATATTGAATTGTGAAATATGAATATGAACGGATACTATGTGTTAGTGGATGAATGAAGATACTGAATTCGTGCGAATAAAATGATTAATGATGTTATATAATTATATTTTGGTTTGATAGTGAATCCGTGTGAGAAGATCAGTGAAACTCATCCTAATTGGAACGATTTCTCTTTCAAAATACTTCTTTTCACCTGCCTATTGGCGAATCATGACGAATACCTTCAGGGATGATAGAATTTCACAGTTTTGAACTCATTTTTGAAGATGAATGACGAAAATCTCTTGTTAACCGTATCTTCTCGTTCAACATATATTTCTCAACTATAAAGATGACTGTTGTCTTTAAGCATGTCACACTTCTTCTTGTTTATTTTAAACATCGAACGACATTTCGTGCTTTACTTGTACTTCTGTTCTTCCCAAAATTGGCATTTATATCTTGTGAGAGGCTTTTTATTTATTCCTTTTCTCATTGATTGATAGATATTGTTTCAGCTCTTATATTCCCTGCTTAATGGCTGTACAGATACAATTTCTTTATTTTCTTATCGTTCTTCTATTCACGGAGTCTTTTTCTCTTTTAATCTCAACACACTTTACTAATCACCGAAAATTCATAAATTGACTTGAGTTCGCGAACCTTTCACTTCATTGTATTATGAAATACTATTTCAAAAGAAACTGGTATTCTTTTTAGTTCAACACATACCCCAAGTGGAAGTGCTGGTCCAATTTTGGGCCCGACAAGAGCACCATGTCTTCTTGGCTAGCTCAGTTGTTGGACCAAAACAGTTCTGATCCACGTAATCGTCTAGAGTTAGCTGAACATATTTTGGATGGCTTCAGCCATCATCGTCTACCTTCTGATCCGAGAACACTCAATGAGTTTTGTGATGTCATTTTCCAATGGATGTCTGGAAGTAACTTCAAAGTACAGTTTAACTAATTCTCAAAAATATCATTCTTGTGGTTTCTATGGCATGTAGAAGACATTGTTGAGTCTAATATATGAAATGAAAGGCCCATTTGGTAGAAATATAATCATATTTGGGGTTCCCTTCATAAAGAATACAAGGTCAAATAGAGAGTACCAAATTGCCTATACTTGCCTTCTGCCACTTTTCTTTCGTGCAAACATTGTCGTTTCACAGTTTGATTCAACTTGTTACCTCTGGATTAATGATGAAATGAACCATTAATTATCGAAAAATCGTACACATTTTGTTCGCTTTGCTGACGAAATCTGAATATTTTCGATCGAACTTGTCGCTCTTAGTAACTAGTTGGATGAAGGCCACCACCTCATGTCTGTACTACTACTTCGGCACTTTCTCTTGGTTTTATGCAAATTAATCTCTGACTTTTTGATTCTCCCTAAGACTAGTCCTCATTTTCATATCTCAGAAATTCAGTAGTCATCGTATATTTCATTAACCCGCTAAAATACGACTCTTCATTTAACACTTCATATCATATTGAATTGAAACTTATTCTGTTCAACCAGCGTATGATAAACTTTGATAAGGGATTTTTAATCTTCCGAAAATGCTATTTCTAGGTTCCAAATAATTAGGATTAGGCTCTCATCAGAGAATTCATGCCTTAAATTTTCATTTTAATAAGATATTTTGCAACATTTCTGTCATGTGAAATCAATTAGAGAAACTAACTCGAATCAGATATACGGCTGGAGTGAGATTTTGATATTTTATAGTTTTAAGTGGGAAAAGCCCCCATAAAAACAATATGAAAAGCTTTGTGGCCCATCGTTAAAAGCATATGCTGACAGATCATTAAATGATAAGAAATAATTGAAAAACTTTAACAGGTATGCTTGAAATCGTTGGAAATACTCAACTCAGCTTTGGACGTGTCCGGAGACCTCATTGCTCCTTACTTGTTAGACCGAGTTTCTCTTTTGATTGAAAGGTAGCGCCTATATTCTATTATTAATATTAAAAAAAACACTCAGATTGGGAGATTCGAAACAACCTGTTCGAGAAGCAACAGTTGGCCTACTCGTCGATCTAGCTTCAGTACCCCATTGTAGTCATCAAGTTGGATGGCACTCTAGAACTATTCTTATGAAATTTCATTACAGTTAGTTCTCGAAAAGGTGTCACCGGGTTTCAATCATAAACAATGGCTTGTGAAGACTACAACAATGAGTTTATACCGGATTCTTTTAGACGAAAGGTGAGTCTAATTGAGTACAGCGAGAAGAGAAAATGGAAAGATGAGAACTCACGGAAAACTCACGTTTTCACGTACTTTTGCATGGTTCCGCTTGAGTCTTTTGATATTTCATTTGGTGGTTTTGGAGATGAGGAGAGCGGTTGGTTCTGAGTTGATGTAATAAATCAGCTAAGAATCAAAGGTTGACTCATGAGGTATTTCAACCACGTTAACTGCGTTCGAAAAGCTCAGAAGATCGATTATATCATTATCCTTTCTATTTAACAGCATTCCTTGAAGCAATCTTTTCAGTCATGACTTTCTGGAAATACAAACCAATAGATTGATTCCCATTCTATGCAAGCTTACATCTGATCCAAATGCTGAAGTAAGTCCTAAACACTTTTAAAGAGAAACTAATAAATTTGCGAACTATCAAAGTGTCATTTTACGCAACTTAAATCTATTCTTTAACCGGTTCTTCTAGGTCCGTGATGCTTCTATGAATACTCTAGCTCATGTTATGGTTGTATTTGGAGAAAAATTAGTGAACAGCATTCGAAACAGACGTCTTCTTCCTGATAATAAGTAAGTCATTGTATGAAGGCATTTGTGCATCTGGAAGCTTTCCCAACCCATAAGTTGTCTTATTTCTGATGAGCTCAGTTCGAATTGATCTATTCACTAGAATAGATTATTATGATTGACCAAACGACAACTAATTTTCATTACGAATAGCATCTGATGAACAGTTGTGATGAGAACATATTTCGTAAGCTGGTGCGTTCTCTCCGTATGGCATCATCATTGGTGTGAAAGAGAAATCTTGTCTCTCTCGAATTATGTTAATACCTAATTCATTCATCCCATTTAATTTCATATGACTCCTCCCTTCTATCTTCATTGTTCACTTCGTTGATGATTCGGTCACTTGTACAGTCATGTTCGTGACGTTTGAACTTATCTCATATTCCGATCTTCTTGCGTAACTCGAATATTTTCATTTAATAAGTCGTTAGTCTCGTCAAAAGATAAAACTCACTTTCATCAGAAAATTCTTTGAAAAAAAACGAAATGAGGTTCTATTACGTATATGATCACACAGATTCCTCAACTAATAATGAACCCTATATGAGCTTATCAGCACCTAAGCTCTAAGAAATAGAAAACAAATAATGCATAACTCATTTTTCAGAATGCAAGTGTTAACACAAAGATACGAAGAAGGTATTCGAAAGGGTTACGTACCATCTCCTCTCGCCCGCCCAACTAGAGCAGTCCGAACTGTTGAGAGTCGCCCTCCATCTGCAGCTAAAAGTGGTATGTTAAAAAAAATATCTGTACATACGGCATTCTACACCAAACTTCCGTAGAATCATCTAGATCTAAAACCGTATCGGTACCATCTCCAATGACTAGCAAACAGTGATCGTATTCTATTATCCACACCAGCTGGCGCTATTGATTTTTAAATCTTTTTATTCCATTATTAGCGACCATTCGAGATTAGATGCGCATCTTCATAACTGAAATAGTTCGGCGAGTTGTAACATGAACTTCAAGTCTTTTCGTATTATTTTCCATTAGACCATATGGAAGTCATAATAAGTTGAAATGTAGCTTAATTCGTAAAATTCCTTTTCCCGCGCATTTAAACTTTCGGCGCGAAGTTGTGTTATTTATAAATAATATTCCGGATAATTTATACAAATGCAACTCTAAATCCATGATTCTTGATTCTAAAACTCTTTGATAATCCTGGAAAAAACCCAATTTAGCTTCCCATTCATAATGCTGTAGATTAGGATCCATGTATCTTCATAATCTCTTATATCCGCTACATAGCTCTATCGTCTCTCTTGTGGTTTGGATATCAATATATCCAACATTACTTCTGTTTCGAATGAACCCATGTGCTCCTTATATGAAGCGAGTTCATACGAAAGCTATCCACGCGCGCGTTGCTGTATGGCGCGTCCGCTTATTTGGCGCCCATGACATAACTTTAGTGTTCATCTTTCTCAGAGCTCCGATAATTTGATGATTCTAGTATAACAAAATTTGAATTTACGAATTAGCATACTTTGTGTTAACTTTCAACATTTTCAGAGGCTTCAATGTCTTTCAAAGCACCACAGTTACCGTATGGAAGAGGAAGTGAGTTCTTTTCTTGCATTTCGTACATTATCTATTAGTTATCATGGCATGAGTAGTTTACGTGTAATCTATATCTTTTCTTCCTACTCGTTAAGTTTGACTCTTTTCTACAACTCATACCTCATCAAATATAACAAACGAAGACTATTGACATACCTTGTAATTGATTGAACTTTCGCCGTTTAACTACTTCAATACTCGATTCTATGTCTTCATTTCAATGAACATATGATTGGAAGAAGTAACATTAGAATGAAATTGAAAAACGCGTTTGTGATGCATTGAAATTGGTGTCGTTGCGCCATCCATTGGGATTCGTACGACCTTAATCAATGAAAATGCTATTCTCAATCATTGTTTTCTAGCTACTACCCTAATAGTTTCCAATACCCCATTTGTTGTAATAAGTATGTTTTTAGGCTTGACCGATCAGGAAAATCGTATTCGACCAATGTCAGCCTCCAAAGGGGGAATACCAACATTAAAACCAGGTATTTTTTTAAATAATAGTATCATAAACTTGAAAAAAAGTATGAAACGGTGAAATAATCGAAAAATTATTAGGAGGATTACCTCCTCGTCCGAATGCTGCCCGTAGGGCTAGTACAGGTATTTCATAGGCTATCGATGCTTTGCAAATCTAGAGCACACTCGAAAAACATGCACAGCATTTAAACGTCCGTGTTTAATATAATGAAAACATCAGTCCTCGTTGAAAATAGCTTTGCGTTGAACACACTAATCACTATTGCAATGATATTTGTCTTTTTCAGGTACTGCTGGGGCTGTGACCGAAGACGAACTAAGAAAGTCTTTCAGTTTAGTTCCCAAGTGCCAAGTAAGTAGTTTCCATGTTTATATATATTTCGGATTCATCTCAGATTAATAGCTCTCATGATATTGTACAACAAGTCGATAGCATTAAAAGTGTTTTGGAAAACACAAATGCTGATTGGAACAAACGTGTTAATTCCGTAAGTTCCATCAAGAGTTTCATCTTCAATTTCTCATTTAAGTTGAAATTGTTACGCTCTATTGTAATTAATGGTGGTATGGATTTTGAAGAAGACTTGCTTACGGGTCTTCGTAATTTGGAAGATGCCCTCAAAATCAATGTAGCAGATCTGCGTTCTCAAGTTTGCCGTGAGGCTTGTACAACTTTATGGTAAAGTGACTGAAAATAATGATTTGATGAATATTTTGTTACAGTTTCCTCTCCGAAAGGTTTGGAGTGAAATTACTACCCTTATTCGTGCAGGTTTTACCTACTTGTATGAGTCTTATTTTGAACAGTGCCAAAGTCATGGCTACATCTGGTTCCCAAGCTTGTGAATTTATTGTTAGAGTAAGTGCTTCTTATCATTACTTTTCAATTATTCTTTTATTCAGAATGTTGAACATCCTAAAATCGTTCCGATTGTTTTACAAACCGTTAGTCATAAATCAAAAGATGTCCGTAGACAAACACAGATATTGATATCACAAGTATTAACCAATTGGCCTACTGCAAAATATGAAAAAATGCTAAATTCAATAGTGGAAGTCATTAAGGTAAAATTAACTAAAGTTGTTAATATTCAAAAAAATTGGTTCAGGCAGGTATCGGCGATGCTGATAGTAACGCAAGAATCGCTGCTAGGCAATCATATCAACAATTAGAACTCAGTTTTCCAAGCCATGCTCAAGCACTATATAAGGTAAGCGTTTTTGTAGAATTTTGTGATTAATATCTTGTCCAGACTCTGGATCCTTCTCGGCAGAAAAATCTCAATGGTGGAGCCTCAGCTACTTCATCTTCTCAGAGTATCACCAGTCTTAAAGATGGGTTGCATATTAACCGACGACCTGGAAGTGGTATTGCCCGTCCTGGAAGTGAGAAAACGCGGCTTATCGATCCTCATGTTTTGTCTGTTCAGGTTTCTTCTCCGGAAGATCTGCGTCTGCTATTGATACACAATCTGCTATCAGGGCAACAACACCTTTGAAAAGTTCTTTAATGGGAACTCCTAGAACTGGTAAGGTGTCCTTTATACTTACTGATTATCTTCATTATGTTTCAGCAGTTAAGCCAAATGTTATCAGAGCAACTACCGCATTCACACCCCGAAGAGGTACTCCACTCAGACAGAACACCAATATTGTAGCTATGAATTCACCAGCCAGTGTTTCACAACGTTAGTGTGTTTGAAAAATAACAAGTTTATATTCCTCTTCTCCAGCTGGATCGCGTAGTAATTCTCCTTCTCGTCGTTTTAATGGTCCAAATAGTAAGCTTTCAAATGGCTCTCCAATGCATAGAGATTACAAGAAAATTAATAGTTATGAGAAGCCTGAAGCTCAAGAACTGTTCACAGCTATCGTAAGTCTTGCTTATTTTACTTTACCTTGGGAATCATGCTTCTTTCAGAAGAATCTCTCTTTAAATTCCACTGCTAATGACGACGAGGAAGATTTTCTATTGGGCCCTAGGTCAAGACTGGATAACGCTCAACTGAACGTTGCTCTTAGAGGATGTGCTTCTGCCAACGTATCTGAGAAGAGAGAGGGTTTGAAAACTATTCATGATTTGATGAGGTATGGCACAGCTTTGTATAGATATTCACTAATTACATTTTAAGAGCGGGTAAGCAGTTTGCTTTGCCAGAAGTCAAACTGATGACAGAAACTTTTGTTAAATTATTGTCAGAGGGCAATCATAAGGTATGTAGTTCGTTCAAGGTTGATCCGTTATCTTTAATAATTCAGCTAATGTCATCGCTGATAGAAACTTTCAATGATTTCATTCGACTTTATCACTCAATGCTTGGAGACACTTTGCAAATTCTATTACACAAACTTATATATAAACATTCATCTGAGTTATTGCCAACTATTAAGGTAAGCATCTCAGAAATTTCATTTTTATTATATTCTATTTAGAATTCGTTGGAGTCCGCTCTCAGGACTATCAGAGAAAATTTCAATCCCAAGATTCAGCTACAGAGTATATGTAAAGTTATTCAAGATAGTCCGATTTCATCGCCTACTGTTAAAGTACTTGACATTTCGCTTCAGTTATTTTCATTATCGAGTTTCAGGCTAAGAACGGGATGCTTATTTATTTGTTGGAATTATTAGAATCTTCTCAAGATCCTCTAGAGCTGAACACAGAAGAATTGAGATCCGTTTTAAACAAAATGTTCCATTGGATGGAGGATCCTAAGTGTACATCTCTTCTCCCGGTAAGACTTCCGAATTTATTCGAGTATTTTTATTTTTCTTCATTTAGACATGTTCGAACATATTTTCTGCGATGTTTCATAGAAATGTTGCTGATTTTTCTTCATTATTGAATAGATTTGAACAGCATAAGAGAGACTTAGCCCATGAGCTGTTGAAACGGAAAAATCCGTAAGTACCCTTGTTATTGTTATTGTCCAGTTTTCAAAACTAGGGTGTTTGTGATACATCCTCAAGTTCACTCACACATTCTATTGTTTTATCGACACCCCGCCACAAACCATTTTGTATGCATTAGGCGGTTATTTTTCCAAAATCGATGTTTTCACAGAATATTGACTTCTCTTTTGAATTGCTGAGTTCATATTTCAGGGAGACGGCGTTATCATACGAAGTTGCAGAACAAGAGCCCGTTGACCAAGTCGACAGTCGTGCTACGTCCAACTATATGTTAGGGCCTAATATAAATGACTCTATTAGATCACCAGATCGCTCCAGGTTGGCTGACACTTCTACTGGATCAACCAAGGTGCGTTTTCTAAATTTTCCTGGAACTGAATAGTTGCATTCTGCTGTGTACATGAAATTTCTCTAAAACCTATTTCTAATAAAATATTTTTCTAGGCGATTTTGGACTCTACTATTCATCTTCGACATGATGTCAATGAGCAGAAGATCTTTATTTCTAGATTGTTCAGTGAATTGCAAGGCGTTTCGACTAATCCCGATAGGTAACAGTCAAACTTGAATAATTTTCTCATATTGTTGTTTAAGGAGGAACGAACAAATTGAAGCTCTCAATCTTTTATACCAAATGATCAGTGAGGGATCTTTCAACACTTGGGAGGATAACTTCAAAGCGTTGTTACTCTCGGTATGCACTGAATATGAGTAATAATTCATCAAAACATTTAAGATTTTTGACGCATTAGCAGTAGACGATGGAAATCTCAAGAAGAGTGCCCTACGACTATTATCCAAAACATGGTTTGTGCTTCTTTCTTCCCTTTCGTACTTCATATGCTTATTCAGCTTATCCCAAGCTTCGCGATTTATTGATCTTGCTGAAATAACTCTCATGAAAGTTCTGAACTCTGTCGATGCTTCGGATGAACAGAAAAATCGTAATATGGTGAGTTATTCTTTCTTCAAGGCTCCCAATCATTCCCCTTTTCAGCTTCTTGTTAATACAGCCGATGAATGTATGAAAGTACTGGCTACACATCTACCTCCACACATTGTTCTGACAGTCGTTCTACCTATGATCAAAAACATCGTCAGTTAAACTAAACTAAACGTTTAAATTCGTTGTTTTTAGAACAGCAATCTAACTGCCTTTTCTTTAAAAATGATTGAGCGCTTAGTGGAAGCAATGGATTCCGATGACTTCATGCCTTACTTGCCGGAAGTTGCCCCAGGAGTAATCCAGGTACTTGTAAACTATTTTAAATGTTTTTGAACATGTTTGTTTAGTGCTATCCCAGTACTATTTCGTCAGTTCGAAAAAATTGTATATTTTGCCTCGTAGCACTTGTCGATAAATTAGGAAAAGAACCAATGGAAGAATATATGTCCAAATTAGAGCACAAGGGTGTAAGTTTTTTGTGATTAAGGAATGTTCAATGAAAACTCTTTACAGCAAAAACTGATTGACGTATATGTCTGCAGAAGACAAACTGCTTCAACGCATTTCTAGAAGAATAACACTTGAGTATTAACATTATTTAATCGGCTTGTTTATAAAATTTATCATCGAGATTGACTGCTTACAGCTGACCCGATCTCATACCGGTGTTCGCTACTAGTGCAAAAACAGTAACTTCCTTATAATAATAATATAATCAGTCACCATTTATAGTAGCTCTAAAGTGAATGATGTAGATATTAGAGATATAATGTTTGGCTGCTTCATCTTCCAAGAATGTTTTATCAAAACTGGATGACTTTTCTCGTTCGCTTTCCATCATCTCTACATTAAATTTATATTGTTGGCCGGCATTCCTTGTTTATTTATGCAAAGTACGTGTCATGACGAATTGAATACTTTTCTATGTTAAATAAATATGTCCTGCATATTAGTTCTGATTCTGCAGTTTTTAAATTATTTACTATGATATTGATGATATGGGATCTGGGTTCGGCATCGTTTTCTTCAACACATGATCCAACCACTGCAAAAAAAATGTTATCAACATGATCATGTACCCAGCAGCTACCATAAGTGGTGCATGTAAATGAATTTCAATCCAACAGGGCGTCGAAGTGACGTCTTGCCTATTGTACTCAGCTCCCCATCCCTTTACGAATGACATCCGAATGATGGACATCTTTGTTAATTCATAAGATGCGTCGAACCCACGTTTAGAACAATCTTCCAGAAGCTATAAGAAAAATAATGGAATATTCCGAGGTCATCCAGAAAAATAAGCTTGTTTTGAGTTATAAACACACGGTTCGCAGCTGTTACCAACTACTGCAGTATTACCTGGCGGAAGTACTCGGCATCGAAAATTTTGAGGGAGCACTTGTTCACAATTTTGACAACTGTGGTAGGATGAAAGCCATGTATGTAATTACAGTTTCTTGATTGAACGAAAATAGCACCAGTATCCGATTCACATTCAGCAAAGAGTGTGCCTTGATGACTTACATATGTCAGTCGTACACCTAAAGTGATTGAAAGACTTCTGTAAGGAAGATAGTTGCGAAGAGAACAAACCTTTCCCTATATGTCGACGGGTATTCTCAATTGTGGAATTGCGGTTTACATTGGAGAAAAGTCCTAAGCTAATTTTGTTATAACTATTAGTGGGATCAGTATAGCCATCAATACTGATAGTAGTTGAGGATACCTATAAGCATAAACAGTGTATGCTAACTAAAAAGTATATTATGAATTGACTATGTATTAAGGAATCGTGCACTTCGTTCTTTCACGTACATGACGTAGTATGCCCTTTTCAAGGTCACGTTCTGCATCGAGACTATTCCCTTCTGACATCATACATTTTTTTCAAATTCATTTCCTCATTTTCTAGCGATTGATTGAAAAATGATACAAGACTTACTCTTATTTGTTCTCCGACGCGAGTATTCATCTCATAATAACTAATTGTGGCCCAATCTTCAGTTTCAACATAAGGGACCTAAGGAATCGTTCATCAGATATTATTCTCCATTTATCTTACCGATACAGTTGGAATGTGAGAGGGGATTGGATAAGATCTATCGTTTTCTTGTAATTGCATTTGGTGCATACACTGAGATTGGCTGAAGCTTTCTCTTGTTTCCATGTTAGATATTTTAAGAATAACCTGAATAACCCATGCATTTCCACATTTTGGGGCATCACAGAGCCACGAGCTTCCAAATCATGTAACCTCTGTATAGAAGGAGGAACTTCTTTCGGCGGTCGTTCAGAATACCTAGACACGGTAGGTCTGACCATGACTTCAATGAGTAATTTCTTACCTAGGCACAAGGACTGGCGGCAGAAGTTCTGCACTCTCTACTCTCGTATAATGATAAGGATTTATACAAACTTCTTTTTGGTTAGATTCATAACAATATCTGAAATCCAGAGCTGAAGCTTAATTCATAAACAGTACAAACCTGCAAGACTCGATAGCCTTCAGTTCGTGATGTGATTGAAGGTCAGGCCATCGATAAACCCGACAGTAAATTACATGAGGTAGAGCCTGAAATCTTATTTCTGCTTTTACTTTGAACTGAATTCTAAAAATGAACGTACCTTCTTATGAGAAACTTGTAATCGACCATCTAGAGACTTAGGAATAGTAACACATTCAGTAGCATAGTTTCCCTCACACTTAACAACCGTGCATGAAGGGGATTTCGAATACAAACATACTTGTAAGGCAAATTCTAATTTCTTAATAGCTTCTCTGTCCTGTTTATAAAGCTTCTTCTGTAGATTCTCGATGGCTTTCTTGGCCCAGTTCTCGTCTTCATCACCTAGGTATTCAAACGATAAACATGAAAAGAGTAACTCATGTTAAACCTTGTTTCCAACCTAAATGCTTATTGATGTCTCCTTTTAAACCATCGAAAGTCATTTTCAAGAATCAACTTAATTTAAAAGGACAATTAAAACAATGATCATGTGGCAAGAAAGACTGTCTGCTGCGAAAGGAAGAGCACTCTAGTCTGAACACTTTGCTCAGCCTAAAAGTCTAAGCTTGAAACTTCTTCACTGACTTTGTAGTGAAAGCCAAGTGTGCAATGGAATATAATAAGAAAGTTTGATCAGCTGATAGAAAAGCAAAATCAATAAGTGACAGCCAACGGAAATTGTTGAAAACGAACTGATAAGTAGCTGAAGGAGGTGAGGAGGGGAGAGAAACTGTCACCGGGGGTTGTCTTCGACGACGGCGCAACATTTACAAGATGAAAATGAAATGAGAGACGCAGGCTATCTCAATCAGAACTAAAGAGCATCATAACTTAGAGACCTAGACAATACAAGTTCTAATGATAGAGATGGGAGCGACAGTCTGGAGCCGTCCAGAGAGAACATTGTCCAGATGCCGTTTTTTGACCAATTTAACGACATGGAAGCCTTTGGATGACCGCCACCGACAACTACAGTTGAATTGTTTCTTCAAAGAGCAATAGCCTAAGGTAGATTTCATGAAAAAAGCAGATGTGAAACAAAGGATAACCTGGCCATGTGTCTCATCCGAATAACGTATTCATTAAAACTTTAATCGATGTCATTTGTATGAAAAATGTGTTGAATCCAATTGACAGAATGAGACGAAAGAGTCTTTGTGGCTTTGAGAAGCCTAGTAACCAGTGAAGTTATGGTTACGAGGGGTAGTGGCTCTGATAGACCTCATCGTTCATTAAGGAAACATTCTCAATGAAACATTTTCTCGCTTGAAAAAAAAAACTTCTCAGAATGCTCTTCCCAAAATAGTACACGCTCATATATACATACTATGGCTCCATTTAATAGTATTCACGGACTCGTGGTTTGCCAGTTCTCCATGTTTATATTTCACAGCTCTGAATACTTTGTGTGCAAACTGTTTGCCTTTTTTTCCCAATCACTCCTCCATACGTCCTTTCTTTCTTCTTCGTAATCCGTTACTATACTATAAACACAATAACAGATTCCATAGGTCAGCAACCAAAGCCTGTTCCACTGAACCACCCAACACTACTTACTACATCTCACAGAATTATTTCTTTCCATATGTTCTGATCAATAGACAAGATTGATTTTTGATTTTGATAGGTGTTCATGCTTTTCCTCTGCACCGAAATCTCATTTCACTTACAAATTTTTCTTATTTACGCAATTTGTTTGCCCAGTATTTTCATTGCCACGCAATTAAGTACTGCTTCATGCATTTCATTAGCTAAATTCTAGTGATAACTCTTAAGGTACTCGAGTTTTTACTCGAATTGTCATGCCTGATCATGACCGGGAAGCTTTACTACCTTTGTCCAACAATAGTTTGAAGAAAGGTTCGTCTCTCTACTTTTTATACCCACTCAAACCGTTTTTTCAGCTCCCCAAGAGGACTCTTCTACTTGCTTCAAAGCTTATATCATATGTACAATGATATTCTTGTGGTCGGGATACACTTTGATGGTTCGTTATACTAGAAGTACAGTTTCATCAAACTTAGTAAGCTACTCCTCGGAGACTCCGTTTATTTGTCTTTCATAGTTATACTCCTCTTCAACTGTTGTGCTTGTGGCAGAGATCGTCAAACTTTTCATAACTTTGGTCATGTATTGCAGAGAAACAAACTATCACTTCAGGGAATTTCAAATGGTTCGTACTTCTCATATCAACTGCTTTGTGATAAATCTGTTTACAGAAGCTTAAAACTTACTATTTCGGCGCTCCTAAGGAGATTTTAAAGATGAGCGTTCCATCGTTTGCTTACGCTCTGCAGAATAACTTAGATTTCATTGGTTTATCAAATTTGGATGCGGGGGTTTATCAGGTTTAAGCTTACTCTGATAAAACATCAAGTTGATAAAACTTACAGGTCACGGCTCAACTTAAAGTTGTTACAACGGCTCTGTTTATGATGGCTTTCCTAGGAAGAACCTTTTCGTCTAGACGTTGGTTAGCCATATTCATGTTGTTTTTGGGAGTAGCTGCTGTGCAGGTAACAGTTTCAATGTCTCTCTCTCTCTCATCTGAGTCATCATTCAGTTGAATAGCGTTAGCTCTGAAAACCAAAACAACAATGAGAATTATGTCCTAGGAATTTCTGCTGTACTTATGACTTGTGTAACTGCCGGATTTGCAGGTAAACTTAGAGTTTTCAAAAAAATCAACCGCTCTCGTCTACTTCCGAAGTAGAAATGATGTGATGTTTGTGAGTCACGGAAGTGTCGGGTATGAAGCCTATCGGTCGAATTCTAACTTAGTTATTAGGACAACTAGTATTTAATTTAATTTTTTAGGTGTTTATTTTGAAAAAATGCTGAAAGATGGTGGGTCAACTCCATTCTGGATTCGTAATATGCAAATGTATAGCTGCGGAGTGGTCGGTGTTGAAATCATGCATAAGTTCAGGACGATAAGCTCGTTTAGATAAGCGCCTGTCTTGGTTGTTTGGCAGAAGCCGATAAAATTTCGGAGAAAGGCTTCTTTTTTGGCTACAACGCTCATGTTATTTCGATAGTTGGTTAGTTGTTTCGCTTCATAATTGATGGATTATGCTGTTGAATAATACATCTCGTTCTAGGTTTTCTTTCAATCGGCGGCTTATATATTTCATTGGTTATGAAACATCTGGATAATCTTTATAAGAGTTTTGCTTCCGCCATCTCAATCATCATAGTTGTAGCTTTGTCTTTCATTCTGTTTAACGGTTATTCCATCGGAGTATTCTTCGTTGTAGGCACAATCTTGGTCATAGCAGCCATATTACTTTATAATTCAGTTAACGAGTAACTTTACCAAAGTATTACTTTTACCCCCCGGAATTTTTCTTTGAGTGTTTTGTTTCCTAAACTTCTAACATGTTCTCTTTCTCTCGCAATTCTGTGATATATATTGAAAAGCTTTAATTTCAGATTGAATATACTTTGTGAGCGTTGCTGTCTCCCAGTTACGTCTTACATTCGTAGTGTTGAGATATTATGGGTGAAATCTTTCTGTACATACATCATGAGCTTTGTGAATCTTTCTTAATCATGCAGAAGTGAAACAAAGTTTTTTGATTTTTGTTTCTCACATTAATATTACTTTCTAAAGAAAAATGAAACAGAGGTTCGGAGCTTTATAGTCTTAGTCATCCATGCCTTATTTAATTATTCTGTTATTTTGTCATCAAAATCTCTTTTCATTAGTTGACTTGTCTGTGATTGTCCAGCTACTCTCTCTCTTTTGTCTTTTTTTATGACGACAGCTTTGAGCTAGAAGATGCCCGAAAAAAAGAAGTTTTAACTCAATTATAGTCCTTGCACTGATTGAGGTGAGTTTAATCGATTCAGGCAAGAAGATCAAATAAGATTTGGAAAAGGCAGGGAACAGATGATATCCTATCTACACAACGCTTCCACAAAAAAAAGTTTAATTGTTTTTGGATAATTACATGTGACATGAAATGCTTATTCCGAACGAATTGCCAATTCATGACTACCCAACTTGGTATATCGCATGTCGCTGCTCGATTTTACTTGACAACTTCCTTCGAAGTTTTGACTGTCGCTGAGGATGAGCATGAATCTTTCGCCATGCATTTATCTTTTGTGTTCGTCTAGTAGCTTGTTACCTCTTCGTCTCTCATTACACCATTTTCTTTCGCCATCATCATTCATTCTATTTTTTTTGTGAATTTGAATGCCGTCCTTGTTTCAGTACGTGCTCTTGGTGCCAACAAATCCTACCGGCTTAAAGGGAAGTTAGTCTTTATGAGCCAGGTCTTCAGTTTTTCTCGTCTTTTTTTTTATTTTGTTGGGTAGAATGTCTCGTTCCATCATTTCACTTTACGTTCCTATGCCCTCCCATATTATGCTCAAGTGAAGTCTATAGTTTATTCATATTACTAGATAACAACGCTTCATCTTTGATGAAATGAGCCTCAAACCTGATGTTTCTTTCATTCTTTTCGCTCTCTCTATCCCTATCTCTCTCTCTCTCCGTTTTTCTCTTTTGTGACAGTTTGAAAGAGTTTTCTCGCACGTGCTATTACCTCTTCTGAATATTCTCCATCGTCTGCAGCACATTTAGTTTTTGACCGAAAAGTGAATTAAATGAACTCACACACACACACATACATACATGCATACAACTTAGCGAGAACGTTTGAAAACCAAAAAAGGCTTAAGCTGTAACTCATGATGGAGTGACTTTTATTTGAGTTGAAATTCTGTTACAAGCTTATTCATTTAGTAGCAAAATGACTGACAGACTTGTATGATTTAACTAAAATCAAATTGTTTTCTCAAATCTACCTACGCATGTCCAAGAAAATTGAGACTACGAATTGAAGCAGGGGGTAAAGGATGAGACGAGAAATAAAAATGGAGAGACATCCCACTCCCTCCCTCTCTCCCTCTATGAAGCCATCATTTTGGCTTTGAATGATTATTGGTTAGTAGTTATTGAGCTAGAAATTCAACAAGTTCCACTTTCACTCCCTCCCTCTCTTTATATATAAATCTTTCTCTCTCTCTCTATTTTCTTCTGTCACTCTCTCCCTCCCCCATCTCTCTCTCTCTTTATGTTCCTCTCTCTCCCTCCCTCTCTCTCTCACTACCTATTTGCAGTTTGTAGAATAAAGAATGAAAAGAGAGCCTTTACCTTTTTTCTTTCTCTTCAGTTTTGTTTCGCCTATTATGCTTTTCTTTTTTGGCAACAAATATATTTTTTTTCCTTTTCGTTTTTTAGCATGGCTCATAGATTCCTTATTCAGATTATAAGCATCGTGCAAGCTCTCAAATAATGTACTTTATCTAATTAGAATACGCTCTCACTATCTATCTCTCTATTCTCTGTTTCAAAAAATCTCCACGTGCATCTGATGCAAACAAAAAAACAAAAAATTCTTCATTTAAGCATTCGCATACATAGCGGTTGATCTTTTTTTTTCCTTTTTTGGCTTTGTCATACTCTCTCTAGCATTGTCTTTTTTTTGGAATTTTAACTCTCATTTTGCTTTTACACACATCTTTTACTCTATCGTACATAATTCACTTCAATTTTTACTTGTCTGCTGCAGAATTGCTCAATTCTGTCGTTGTTCAGGTCTGATGCTCTTCCAAGTAATGTTCTCTCCGTTTGCGTCAGACCTCGATGACTCTGTTCTGTTGGTAATTATGGTCCAGACGCTTTCAGCTTCTCAACTTTGAAGTGCATGAAACTTTTCAAGAAAAAAATCCTTTTTTTTCCTTTTTTTTTCTTGTTCCTGTCAGCCATGTCATCTTCACACTTGAATGTTCCGGGAAAAAAAAGAGAAGAGGAAAGAAAGTGTAATGATTTGCATAACATTAGGAAGAACAATTTGAAACTCATGAGTTGTGTCCTTTGTGACCTCGGTCGTCATAGCTAAACAGCCGCAAGGCTCGCTTGAGCAAGTGAGTGAAAGAGAGAGAGAATGATAGAGAGATGAGAACATTCGTATGAGAGCTAAAAAAGGGCAAAGAAGATGGAAATCGTCAGTTTGTCTTCCTTTTCTCATTGTTTCTATACTAGAAATGGATTGTTAGATATAGGATATTCATCTCATCGTTAATAAGACTAAACTGCCTTTTACAATTCTTTCAGTTTACATTTGGTTTTCAATTTAACTTTATTTCAACAACGAGAAATGTTCTTAAGTGTAATCGTTTTCCAACTTTGTGCTGCAGTTCGTCTTCATTCATTGAGTTCAATTACTTAGTTTTTTGTATCTCAAGCAAGATAGAAGAAGTAAGTGAGATGAGCATCGAATTCATCTACGAACAATTCATCAGAATCTTTTTGATATCTCTCTTCATCTTCTTCTTCTGCTTCTTCCTTTTTTTTGTCTCACTCAAACCTCTCTCATTGGCTAACCGTCAAGCTTGTGACATTGAGAAGCAGGAAAATGCAATATGATTCGTAGCTTTCAAGCATTCTGTCACAACAGAAATCGAGAAGCTGTCGAATGTTAATGACTAACAAGGCAATTTGTCTCCCAACCTCAACTTCGGCTTATCGTCAGCATTCCCATATCGTTTACCTATTAACCTGCAACGCATACCCCATGTATCTTATATGTATATGGCCGAAGTCCATTCCTTCCAGCTTCTCGTTCCTTATTTGATTTCTTTTCACTTCGTTTTTTCGTTTCCATTCTCTGTCCTCACTTTCTTCTTACAATTTTTCTTTTTATAGCTTAACGTAATAGAAAGATGAATGTATGCTTCCATTCATTCAAGCAAGCACAACTCATTCGCTACTTTTTTTTTACTTGAAAACTTCCTCCTTTCTATACAAAGGAGTTATCTATTGCAATTGCCTTTCGGATGTTTCTGTTTTCCTGATTCTGATGCTATTGGACAAAGATCTTTATTATTAATAATGGGAATAACTTGAGATTAATGAACAACAGCGAATCCCTTAGAGGAAGAGAATGAGAGAATAAAGCGGGGGGGGGGGAACTGGTACGAAGAGAGATGGAGAGAGTAAGAGGAAGAGAAACAGAGAGAGAGAGAGAGAAATATGAAAAACTTTTAATTTTCCCTGTTAAACAACAACCGTTCCCTTCGCTTACAAGTTATAAAATGAAAATGTCACGTTTGAATTACGAGCTAAGCTCATTAGCATATTCTCCATTTTGTGTTCTCTCTTTCAGTTGAAACCGTCTGCATATCTTCTGAAAAAGAAATTAGTAAAAGCTTGATTTATATTTGTAAAATTATTGTTTTCGAACATACACCACACACACACACATACACAGATAGACACACACACACACATGCACACACTCACAACACACACACACACGTATTCATTTGAAAGATTTATTCGATTGCTTTTATGTACTTGATGCAATGAGTTGAAACAGAATGAATACTTCCAAACTTTGATATACTTTCGAGTTGTTTCAGTAGGCCAACGAACGTACCTCAAGACCCAAAATGAAAATCTTTTTCTATTGAAAATAAAAAATACTAAAATACTTTATTTTTCGAAAAAAAAAATCATGCATAGAATAATAGACATTCCCCCCCCCCTTGCTCAAACTTTTCCAAATTGGCAAACACCCTGAGACCCTCCCTCTGCTCTCTCTCTGTTGTTCTCCATCCACTTCTCCGTCTCTCTCTAGACACGAATGACATGCATTTTCATTTTGAAATTACCATCAGTCCATTCTGCTTTTGTGCTCAAAGTAGGTTGGCGTACAAATCTGCACAGTATATCCATTTAGATGGCAAACTTCAATTTAATTTCAGTTTTTGGATAGATAGATAGAGAGAGAGAGAGAGAGAGAGAGAGAGAGAGAGAGAGAGAGAG
>CALQYR020007457.1:1880270-1931870 GCA_943334845.2 Auanema sp. JU1783 | reverse complement strand
AGAGAGAGAAGAGAGAGAGAGAGAGAGAGAGAGAGAGAGAGAGAGAGAGAGAGAGAGAGAGAGAGAGTTTATAGAGTTAGTGAGATACAAGATGGGTATGGATATGCGCTTATGTGTGAGAGTGAAGTACGTGTGCGAATGGAAAATGTCTGGAAAATGAAAAAAAGTGTTTTGGACACCAGAATCATAAAAGGAACATTCTTTAGAGAATTGAACCTTTATTACTTTATATGTTGGTTGTTGAAAGCAGCATATCAAATAGGTTCAATAGTCGTATTAGAGCTATTGAACCTCATATTTGATGGCGTTGTTCTCCTTAGTGATCAGGTCCAAACGAAGTGTTCTTGTATCGGTTCTTCAATATGGAAGCGAAAGTCAATACGATGAGTGAAGAGAGGTTATTAATATATTAAAATAATTCTTTTTGATTGTTGAATAAACATTCTTGCCATGCCCCTCTATCTTTATCCTGCTAACCACCTCCTCTCCTCCGTCTTCTTATATTCATCACATCATCATCATCATCATCATCATCATCATCATCAGGCATCATCATGAATGTTTCGTCCTCGTCTTTCTATTTTATTATAAAAAAGAATATTATATCTTTCTATAATTATTATTTTCAGAATAATATTAATGAATCTCAAATAGAAATGATGACGTCATTTGCAAAAAAGACATCAAATAAGGGAAGAAAGAAACTCTTTCATTCATCAGCCCTTTTTTCCCTTTTTTGGTCAGTTTTTTATGGCGGACGTGTAATTATATTTGCTTTAACATCGTTTCGTTATGCAAATCAGAAGGAGAACATTCAATATGTTGAATGGGAAGGTTAGAATTGTATCATCTTCATCATATACATAAGCTTCATCTCTTTGCAGTCATTCAGTGTGTATTATCAGCAATGGGTATACTCATCTCATTATCACTCTTCAATGCCTATAGAATTGTATGTTTCAGTTATTTTTTTTATATTCTCATATTCTCACACATCTTACTATATACCGCAATCATCATCAACACCCATCTGAGAGAGGCTGTTGAGAGAGATGATGATGATGATGATGATGAACGCTAACAAACTGATTTCTTCCATTTCAGAAAAGCGCATCGCTAATGATTTTCTCATGGTTATCGTGGATGTTTACCAATTTCATGATTTCTCTTCTATTGCTTCATCGTAGCATTTTCGATGTAAATTCTTTGACCAAATTAGGGAGAAAAAAAATGAAAGAAAATGCCATTCTCTTTCAGCTTGCCATGAGAGAAATGACATTCGCTGCCACGTTCAATGATATTTTGGATCTCGCCCATCTTGTTAACGCGCCAACGACGGTTCGTTCGTTCGTTCCATCTTCGTGTTCATTCGTTCTATTCTTTCGATCATTTGCATAATTTATCGTTTAATCCCACATAGTTATATATAACAATTCAATTTATCTTCTCTTTTTGTATTTTAGCAGCGGAGAAGAAAAGAAAAAAAAAGAAGGAAAAATATAAAAAACAGTTGCATGTAATATGTTTTTCAGATTTATTTCATTCTCGTATTCATTGCTGGTTGTTTTCAAAATCAAGTTAAGAAATCAAAAGATATTATCTTTGGAGCAATCAAAACTCCATTTGGATATCGTAAGTTTTTGTGTTTTTACATATATTTTGCATAGTTACAATACATGTATTTTAGGAAAATTGGATAAATGCGAAGTTCTTCATATGCATGAAGATATGGTAGACGAAGAAATTGTGTACTACGTATGAAAGCCTTCACTCAGATAGATCTCGAGCTCTAGCAAAGCTCTTCAAACCATAATTGAACTCATTACGGATTTTTGTATTAAAAATATAAACATATATAAAAAGATTTAATAGACAATCATTCATTTATGCAAATTTGATGTGAAGCCCCAGAGATTGAACAGTTCATGTAAACATCGTGCAAGATACAGACATTGATCAAGAGTGCACCGACTGTATGGCTTTCTTCCGAATGAGTCAAAACCACCTTGTATTGTCCACACTTGGTGTACACTTGGTGTTATCTAAGTCTTCCACAAATGAAACCCTTTTATAGGCATTTCAATGAAACAACCATTCACAATGCTGGCAACAAAGAGAAATGCAAAACACCTCACGTGAGTTGAATACGACTCGTCCCACGTGAATTGGACATGACGCTATCCACCCCGTTTCGTAGTGTATTGGCGCGCGAGCAAGCATATGTCATCCAAACAAATGGCTTCTCCACAAATTAGGAGGAAGTGTTGTCGTGTTTGCAGTATTGTAAAACACAAATATCAGAAGATAAGAATTCATTGCATACATACCCGTTTTGAGACAAAAAAAAAGCAAAAAGAAACATATAAGATATACAAATGACAACATCTAAATATGGAAAGAAGGAAAAAAACTGTCAAGGATTTGTATGATGGGTGCAGCCAATGGAGATGAGAGAGAGAGAGAGAATGGTACAATTCTAGAGAAAGGGTGGCATTTACATGTGATTCACAGCAAAATAAAGTATTTCAAGAGATTTGAAAGAAAGACAAGTCAAGAAGATACCTAAGCTCATACTGAAATAAAACGAAATTATTAAGATACAAGTTGTATACAATGAAATGATTGAGAATGATGAATTGATGACAAAAAAAACAAAAAATTATTACGTGTAAGACGGCGGGAAGACGTTGAATCTGCTACCGAAAGCCATTTGTAACTTATTGACTGACTAAGAATCGTTATGGATCAGAAGTGAGGATGTGTGTGTGTGTGTGTATCTGTGTGTATATGTATGTGTATTCTATGTGTGAGGGTGTGTGGTGTGTCTGTAAGCTAGAATAAGAATATTACAGTGCAACAGGGAAGGCTTCTACAGGGTAGGCAGTTATGAGAGAGTGAAGGTTGGTTGTGTGAAAATCCTAAGCAACTACAATCTAAGTATCTACAAGTACCATCTATTTAATAGAAAATTGATTAGAAATTTAAAGACAAGGCTATATATTTTTCCCGAGAAACATGGACGAGCAGATTGAGGAAAACCCGAATATGACAAATGATCGAAAATCTAATGATTGACCGTTGAAGCTTCATCTTCTATGAGCTTTTGAGAATTTTGATAAGGAAATAGAAAGCATTGTGTTTCTGAAACACAAAGACTATTTCAGTGGTTATCAATAGAAATGTGGTAAAAGCTCATTGATGAGATCAAGCGCCATGCTCGGCGTTACAAGAAGAAGCTCATGGTCTTGTTTTGAATAAAGAAACTGTCAAATCATTCAAATAATCAGAACATAGTGAAGTCAAGAAGATATATGATAGAGAGAGAGAGAGACAGAGAGAGAATATAGCTAATAGAAGAGATCCAAATACAAGTTATTGTCGTTACTAAGATATTTTGGAAACATTGCTCTAATTCGATATATATGACCGAATGAGAAATAGCTCTAGAAGGCCGACCAAGGCCAGGAAAAAATAAATGTTCACGAATATTTTCAGAAAAATTTCGTCTAAATGAAGCATTATATGCTAAACTTGACTGAGAATATCAATCGTCAGTCTTCGTCCGTTGTTGATTTATCGAAGGCTACTTATCGATAACGTTATATGTCGTTGAACTGCCTCCGGGCTGTTCGGTATTGTCAGTTGTGAGACTGAACGTTCTAATTCAGCTGCATCATGTACCGATTCAAATGAACCGGAATGACTTCTGAAAATATTTTTTATTATTTTCTTGAAAAGTATTGATTATATGAATAATTACCGTAAACTGTGCGAAGAGTAACTAGTTCGAGATTGAAAACCACTCGATCCGCCACTTTGTTTTTCGTCAGGGAATTTCTCACTTGAAGATGAAACAGATGAACTGACCGTCTTACATCGCTTCATTACCTATAATTATGTTTATTTTATTTTCACCCTTCTTATCTTTAAATTTACGTCAATATTGTTGGCTGTGTCGATATTTTCGAATCCGCGATTATTTCGTTTCTTGGGGCCAACGGTATCGTCTAAGTGAGCTTCGAGGAATGTCGATAACGTATATACTCGGAAGTTTTGTAAAACAATTAATAACAAGCCAAATGACATAGCGAGAATCCCTAAAAGTTTTTTTTTCCGAAAGTTTGTTCAATGTGATAGACTAACCAATAGCAAATATGAGATAGAATGCCCATTGGAAACTCATGTCCAGATGTATTCGTTGTCCATCAACTCCGACAAATCCGATTCTTAACTGACACGGAGACATAATCAAATACAGTAAACAAGCGAATAGGGACGACAAGCCGGTCACAAGGAAACTCTTAAATCGCAAATTTAACTTCCATATATATATGAATGAATAGCGTACTTTTCCGAAATGGTGTGGTAAGAAGAGGAGAAAAGCTACTGAGAGACACCAACAGCTCAAGGCAAACCTTAACAAGGAAACTTGTATTGAAAGGTAAGTTGGTGACATACACAATAGCTGCATGAGTATAATGGCCAGCTGTACGGTAATGCCTTCCCCAATCAAATGCATCCTGATTTAATGAAAAGTATTCCAATACGCTCAGCATTGGATACGGTAAGCCATGTTCATAAGCTGAATGCAAAGCTTCTGACATGCTTGAGACTCCGCTTATATCGAATTTTTCGTTATATGATAGATGACTCCAGTCTATAGATGAACTGAAATCATCTGTAAAAACCAATTGTTCGTCTGAAAAAAAACATTTTTTTGAATAAAAAAAAGAAATCAATTTAATTACGTTTCAATGTAACATTAATGCTTTGTAAGCCGACATGTACTCCAATGCGGGCAAGTATTCTTTCGTTCGCATGACTCCTACAAAGATAATTATCACCATATAATCCCATTAAATGCTATTATTGTTAAATTACCTAAATTGTGCAACAATCTGTGCCGAACCACCAGCCCATCCAGGCCAATATAGTGAAGCTGCAATAGAGATGATGAATTGATCATCTAAGCATTACTATATGATATACCTGCTAATGATGCTCCAACTGCTGTTGTAATGGTAAAAACTAATAATGTGATTATTCGTTTTTGTCGTACACCCGGTAAAATTATTAAAAATGATATATAGGGTATGATAAATATGGATGAAACCTTAAATAAACCATTTTCAGTTAAGTAAGCAAAGCGATCAATCAATTATTAATGCTTAGTATTCATTCTAATGTTTTTGATTAGAACAAATAGGCAGAGACGAACGGCAAAAAAATATATATATATATGGAAAAAAACATAAATAATGAATATAAATGCTTACAACGATGGCTCGGAAGTTGACCGAAGGTGATTCAGCTGTTGCAAAGTCTGAGGGTTGAGCGTATCCGCCAAACCACGCAGACCACATGATTTCGTATCGTTTTTTGAGTTTTTTTTCTTTCAGACAAATACAACTAGGAATCAAGGATACTGTAATAATAATAATATAAAAAATAATAAATAAATATATTATTAAAAAGAAGATGAACGAACAAGAAAATATGTTAAGAAATTAGTTGATTGTGGTAGTTGTATGACGCCTTTGGGTGGCAATTTCAGCAAAGTTATGGTTAATTATGGTATATAATAGTTAACTATAATGTCATAATAGATGAAGCTAAGAATGAATAGTAAAAGGAGAAACAGAGAATGAAAGAGACAGAGAGAGAGATGAGTAGTAGTTGTGGTTTGATAATGAGACAGAAATGAACTGGAATATCGTTTCAGACAAAAGTAGAACGGAAGAGACTGCCATTCGAACGGAATTTAAACTCAATGAGGTTGACGATCATCCGATAAAAAGCTCCACTTAGACAAATTCAAAAATCTTATTTTAGAAGACATATTTTATGTTTGAAAAAGTAGAAAACAAATAAAAAGAAAGAGAGAGAAATTGAAAAGAGTAAGAGAGTCAAAGAGATATAGAGAGAGAAAGAAATGAGAAAGAAAGAAAGAGAGAGACGAAATGAGAGAGGAAGAGAGAGAGCAACCGTTCATGTCATTCGACGATTGATGAAAATGAAAAATATTGTTCGTGCCGTCCGACCGTTGTTTCACGTAAACGATTTGATTTACATAAGACGCCAGCACGTGGGATTTTGACGTAGAACTTGAATTGCGTAAACGAAACTGTGAGTTCAATTTATAAGATATTCAGAATCTTCATTTAATTTGGTGTGGGCGATGTTTGTCGTCATGACTTCTTAGTAAATAGAACCTGTGGAGGTACAGATAATGCGTGTAAAACAGAGAGAGAGAGAGAAAAAGAGAGTGAGAGAGAAGAAGAATGCTGAAAAGAATGAAAGAGAGAGAGAGAGAGTGTGTGAAGGAATAATCGGAAGAATAGAAGGTAAATGGGAAGAAAGCATATTTGGCAAAGTTTTGATACACAATACTGCCTTCATCCGTATGGTATGGGGGTTGAGGTAGGAAGTTGATGCTGATCATATAAGCAAATTGAAAAAAATGCATTTCATCATTGTATTTGATGAGAATCGTCTTAAATACTGTTTATTGTTGTGGGCAGTGAGGCGGGGGGGGGGGAGGTATGAAAATGAGTTTGTGTATGTTTCACGAAGTATACAAGGCTAATGGACTCACTGATTCACAATCCCCAGATCAATTCGCAAGAGAAAAAAAAAGGGAAAATCTATTATTTACCATGGATTCTTATGTAATTATATTATATTATATATAGTATACTATCTATGGTATGTACATATAAGGTAAATTCGCTCTTATCTGTATATATGAATGAAGATGAAGAAGAGGACAACGTCCAGAATAGTCAGGTCTCAAATGTGAATCTTTTGACCAAATAGAAAAGAAATAACAGGAAAAACGAGTAATTAGATTGTCGTCGTATACTGATTATATAGATTATACAGTTATATTATATGAAATTAATATATTTCAAATGACCTTATATACATGAGAAATGAAATGAAAAATAGTTTGTTTGAAAGTTATGTTTAAATGAGGATATGTGTGGAACTCTTTGAAGATAATGATCAAACATGTTTTATCAATTGAAGAACAAGTCCTCCAATGATTGAGCAGTAAATAGATAGAAAAGTCTCTCTTTATCTGTTCACTATTAGAGACTGAACCTTTGTGATCATCATGTAGCAATACTAACATCAAAGAGAGAGAGAGCGATAGATTGATCGGAAGTTAAAAGACCGAAATATTTTCGAATAGGTAATCTATCTGTAGAGAGAGCACCAAACATCCGGTACATGTTGGTTGCAAACGGTTGGACAGAGATGATGTGCAACACTCAAATCATTAGCAGAGAGAGAAAGAAGCAAGGAAACAACGATGAAGAACCTTTGTAGAGCATAGATTCCACGAAAGGCATCCATTGCCCCTGTCTCATTGAAATATGAAAATGAACGTGACATGAACGACTTTTCAAAAACTATTATGAGTCAAGCATATGTTTTGAAAGAGCAGAATACTTAAATTAAATTTTGATCACAAAAGAATGATCAATGATCGTTTTGATAAATTCAAAGAAAAAAAAAGAAAAAAATGAGATTCATCATCAGCATCAGGGGCATCATCTGCTCTCCCACACACACATACACACACATAGAGGCACAGGTTAATTTGAATAAAGAAGAAAATTTGATAAAAGAAGAAGATAACACCGAAAACTTAAAAAGGACAGTTCAAATGAGGTCAATGTGACGATAAGGCAAGTAATAACAGAGACTTATTGCGTGAAAGCTTTTCCTGAAAGAGGTGACGTGATGACAAACGGAGGAATGATTCGGATCTATCATCGGTTCCTGTTTCAGCTTTTCTCTTTACCCCCCCCCCCCCCTTTCTCAACTATAAAATTGTGCCTTTGCAAGCTTAAGGCTTAACAGTACAGATCAATAAAAAAAAGATAGGTGTAAGCCTAATTAGGAAGCGAATAGTAGGATGACTGGAAGCAAAAAAAAAGACAAAAATAGTGAAGAGGAGGCCATTGATGTGGACGGTGGATGGCGTCCTATGAAATCGTTCGTCGTTCAACTCATCTGAAGTGGTCGTTGCAAATGTGTGTTGATTGGAGCGGTTGTTGTACGTGAAAATCGACGTGTCGAAATGTAAGGTCTTGGAACTTCTCTTTCTGTGACCTTTAGTAATTTGCTTGTAACATTGCTATTTCATGTTTTTGAAGAAACTATAGAGAGAGTGTGCGAGAGAGAGGTGATGAAGTTGATGTAGGGTTGTGAAAGAAGGGCATGCGTTCACAGGCTTCAAACTAAAAAAAGCGCTGATTGGGCGAAAGAGAGACATAACGAGAGGTCGTCGAAGAGGTGATGCACAAGGCATGCGGACATTTTGCTTTTGTTTTCAAAAACTTGACCGTGCCACGAAAAGTAGAAAATGTGACAAAACAAGCTTTCTGAATAGAACGCTCTTCTGACCAAAAAGCAGGTGTGCGAAATGGTTTGGGGCGAGAAAAATAATTTGGGTAATTCGAATTTTCTGAGTGAAAGTCGAAACGAAAAACCGCCAAAAGTGAACGCGATGACAGCATCAGCAGTTGAAGCTGCGGAAGAAGAAGAAGAAGCTCAAACGAAAGTGATAATGAAATTACGAATTTCATCTCAATCACTTCCAATTGTAGCATATAAAAACAAAATATCTAACAAAATGATAAAACATAAAAAAAAAGGAGAAAAAACGAAAATGAAAAACGAAAACCAGATGAGACGAGATTGTTGCTGAGAGCGAGATTAGACTATTATCAGCTGACCTTGACGAAGGGGAAAAGCTTGCCAAACAAGGTGAAATGACGGCTTAAAAAAAGCTTTAACAAAATCAATTTTGAGACGAATTAGAAGATGAAAAACAACATAGTTGTTAACATTAATTACTCTAATCCAGACATGTTCCTAATTGAGCTTCTCACTAACCTATATGGTATGGATGGTTTAAGGATTTATAGAAAGGGAGAGAGAAAGCGAGGTAATAAAGAGAGAGAGAAAACGACAATTTAAGGAGGGAAAGAGGATTAAGAGAGGTAGGCTTATCAAATCTCTCTCTCTCTCTCTATCTCTCTCTCTCTCTCTGTATAACTCACACATGAGACACACGTATTCAAGCAGAAGAAGGCAAAAAAACTTAAAAAGTTGTCAAAAAATAAAAGAAAAACAACAAATTTGCGAGGAAACAAGGCGGAGATGCTTATCACAGCCTGTATTTTGACTCCTTTTTCTATAGAAATGCAGTCAGTTTTCCTCATGGGTCATCAGATTTTTGGAATCGCTTAATACACTGTCTCACACGTTCTTCTCTTCTTCGCTTCACTGGAGAGATCTTCTGAATATTCGATTTGGAAGGCTTAACTATGCCGTTCATGATCATATAATTAGAGGATGAATATCAGCTGATCAATCAATCTACGGCATGATCATTATATCAAAAACGAAATTAAAGTAAAGGATGGGAAAAACTGAAAGAAACAAGTCTTTATCTAATCGCCCTGAGGGCATAAACTGTTTTTGGTAAAAGCTTCATCCATGCAGTTGATTGACTGATCACGGACGTTTTCAAGCATTTAACCTCCCACCGACGTCTTGATAGATTTCTTAATCTTTACATCTTTCACTATCAGGGAATTCTTGAAGAGATAGAGAGTGTGATGAGGAGAGAGAGAGAGGATTACTGAGATGTGTGAGAGAGGAAGCAGAGAAAGCCGCCGCACCATTTTTCTCCGAATCTGAACGTGTAATTTTCAAAAGAAACACATATAACATCAGTTCATCATCAACGGATATGAAGAAGCTTTTCCCACCCTACACCCCCCTAACGACAACTTTTCATTTTTCATTATGATCATCGGATACAAGCTGAATATACATGATAAATCATAGGAAAAAGCTGATGAAGACATCAACGATGAATGCCTTTCATGCAATGTATCTTGTGTGGATGAAGGAGATGGGAGATGAAGGAAGCAAAAAAAAAGAGAATTTGAATAAAAGCCATTCAATTGCATGGCCATAAATGGATTGTTAAGTTACAAGCAATAAAAAGCTTACATCTCCTATCGTCTCCTTTTTTTTTCTCCTCATCTTCTTCTACTGCCTACACACATACACGCATACGCTTCATACTTCTATAGCAAGAGATATGAGATGAGCGCTCTTCCTTCTCAACATGAAATTATGAATGAGAAAGGTTTTGGATTGAAATCAAATAGATAAACTATCACTTTCTTTTTCATGATTTTTACACATCCAAGTGTAACTGGAGGACGAAGATCATGCTTGATCAAGCTTTGAAGCTGTCAAGCTGTTCGCTACTTACTAGCTTCATCTAGATTTATCATTTTTTGTTGTTGATGCATTTCTTACGTTATTATAATAATAATAAGAAGATGAAGATGAAACACAACCGATCAGCATGCAATGCAACAAGTCAAAAATGATTTTAAGACGTTTACGTCATCATTTACGTTCTAACGTCATATTCTCACGTAAAGCGCGCTAAATTTGAATAAACAGGATAAGTGACGTAGATGAGAGACTGATTTGAGAGTGAATTTGGAGAGAAAAAACATGAGAAAACTGATTAAAAGCAAGGACATACAGGTAAAAAGGCTTTACGACGGCTTGTAAATAAATCAATTTTCTTCCTTTTTTTTATGGAAATTGGATTAGTGACCTAGGGGAGAAAAAGCTGAAGAGGTGTTGGAGGTCATATCAGTCTATATACGAGTAGCAGCATTTAGCAGTGACAAGACGAATCATCTCGTAATTGGATAAATGAAATGAAATGATGGAAAAAACACATGGAAAATCTTTATGAAAGCTTAAGAGAGAGAGAGAAAGATTAAGAGGGATAGAGATATTCACAGAGAGAGAGAGAGAGAGAGAGAGAGAATATCGAAGAAAACGGAAAAGGGTGGGGGTGATGGGGTGGGAGGTTGAGTGTGATAGTAGGTGAGAGACAGGTAAATAATTGGATTATTCTATCTTTTTTAACGTCAAAAAGTGCGTGGAATTAGCCAAAAAAGGAAAGAATATAAGAAAACACATGTCAGACGATGTCGATGTTCATACATACAGTGAGAGAGATAGAAGAGAACGAATTGAGATCAAAAAATTGTTTTCAAAAATATTTTTAAAATGATTCATTAAGGTCGTCAAAAAGATGAGTGAAAAGAGAGGCGCGAGGAACGAGATATTTGCCGACGGGAAAATCTCGTTTATATATGGAAAGATCGCTTTTCACCCATCATTTTCATGAATCTTATTAAATCTTATAGAATCGGAAGCTAAATTCATCATTTTTCTCACGTCATCAGGCTCCCCCTATCTCTCTCTCTCTCTCTTTCTCACTTGCATAGCGCTTGAAGTAAGGAATGGGTATCGAAGATGCGTAAGTGAGTAGTATGAATTGCATAAACAGTTTATTCAGTTTGAGAAAGATGTGAAGTGACCTCTTTCTCACTTTCTACCTCATCTAAACAACCTCTATAACTTACTGTTTTACTTCAAACCTCCTTCTCTTCCCTCTCTCTCTCTTCTCCTACTTCTTTTTCCTCCTCTTTCAATCCCTCTGTCTCTTTGACAACACAAACGATATGCACATCTGAACGAAACGACAAGTGACAATCCAATGGCAGCTTTTTACTAAGAAAACAGGAAGTTAACCTTATAGCTTCATCTATTTAAAAAAAAAAAGAAAATATAAAAAGCGAAACTGAATGAAAGAGAAACAGACGGTCAACTTGTAAATGACTTTCTGAATGATGTCTGATGACGATCGACATTGGTCGCCGTCCTGGCTACTAACGTAGCTTGTCATTTGCGTTGCTAATATGGCAAATAGTTGTGGCGTAAGAGTTAGAAATCTCTTCAATTAGCATAGTATTTAGCTAATTTTCTTTTTTTTTCATGAAAATGAGTAATGACCGTTAAAGGAAACAAAATAACAACACAACTGGTATTTCAGCTTGTTATCAGTTACAAAACGAGCTACTCGTTTCTTTTTGTCTTTAATTACAACATTCTCTAAAAATACGAAACACTCTTATAGAGAGAGAGGAATAGACAGATAGATAGATAGAGAGAGAGAGAGAAATGCAGAGAGAATATGAAAAGAAGTAATGGCAACATAGAGAGAGAGACTGAACATTGGCAAACCGCTTCATAGACAGTGTCATAGAGAGAATAAGAAACTTTCTAATTGACTCACTGCTTAAGCTGCTGTTTCAAAGAATTATTTTTGTAAAACGAAAATTTTGTAATTGAAAATAATGTTTACATGAAACGTTTCATTCTACCTTACTACTGGACTCGCTCACACACTCTCTGTCTCTTTCTCTCTCTCTTACACTCTTCAAAGTCTTTCACTTTCTTTTTTTCTCCTCTCCTTTCTCTCTCTCTTAGTGTGTTAGTAGTCTCTCGAAATGAAAGAATTTATTTTTTCCTGTAAACTGAATGGATTTGAAGACAAATAACTAACTGAAACTACTAAAAAAAACTGGAAGTAAATTGAGGAAGATAAAATATGATGTGACTGACTCTCCCTCTCTCTCTATGTTTCTCTCTCTCTCTCTATATCTATCTCTCTCTCTCTCTCTCTCTCTCTCTTTTTATGCCCACCCAAGATACATACAACAAAATATGAAATGAAGCCTAAATCATTCCAAAATTGCGACTTATAAGCTTTTGATCGCCTTCACCGATAACAATCACATCGACAGGCGACTGTTGAAATATTTGAGGATAATGAGAGAAAGCAGAAAGAGAATCAAGACGATTCCTTATCTGCGGATTATATTTATTCAAAAAAATTATTTTTCTCCTCCATAAGCTCAAGGTAAGCAGCTAATACAGTGTAATATCACCATGAATACACATGCAAATCAAGATATGAACGTTGTCATATCTGCCCTCATAAACGAGCAAAAGCTGCCCCGTTTCAGGTTATTCCAACTTTCGCCTGAGCTTATGAAAAAGATTTCAAAGATTATAAGAAAAAGTTTTTTTTGTTGTTGTAAAGAACAGAGATAAGAATAAATAGATAGAGATTGAGAGAGAGACAGGGGATGAGAGAGATTTAGTGAAAGAGAGAGAGATGGGGGAAGTATCTTTACCCTCTTTTCAAAAAAGAAAAAGTTACTCAACTAGGTCAGAAGGTTAATGTTTCAAATGAGCGCACTGATGGTTAGGACATAGAACATGGTAAAGGCTTCATCAGAGGAAGATCCTTACAAGCCAAGCTAATCGAAATGACAAATGGAATGGATATGAAGTCAAAAAATAGTTTAAGTGAACTGTTCAAAATAATTTTAAATAAAAAAAAGGAAAGATAAAAATCTTCTCCAAGTACGAAACTAAGCGAAGATGGCCGGTGAAGGTCGTCGTCGGACACAACGAATAGCATTTTGCTTCCTTCTTAGCTTCATGTCAAGCAGAGTTCAAGTTAATCATCAAACACGCGTATGACCTCCAAATAGAATATAATAATTATATGATATATATTTGAATATAGTCAAGTACTGCCTTCTCCTGCAATGAAATAGATGTAAACTGGGAAGCACATGAACAGAGAGAGAGAGAGAGAGAATAACAAAATCAAGAAAAAAGAAAAAAAAACGAAGCAAAGTATAAGCACAATAGAATGAAATCACAGTTGGAAGCTGAGGACATGCAATTCATTAGCATAAATGGAACTTATGATTATTGATTGATTGTGAATGGCCGGTCCATCCACATACATGCCGGTTAGTTACCATAATTTTCATTTTGGCATCTAACGCAGACATGGAGCGGTTGTTTAAAAATTAAAAAAAAAAGCAAAAAAGAAAAAAAAGAAGCAGAAAAGGAAACAGAAGAAGGAAGTGAAGAAGAAGAAGAAGACGATGGTGATGATGATGACGACAACCACGACAACGATTCACCTTAAAGCGAAATATTTAGGAATGTTATATGAAAAAGGCTTTTTAGGTGAATAGTAGTCAGTTCCACTTCATTTCATTGCTTTTATCGTTCAATAGTATCAAGTAAACTAAGAGAAGCCATATTTTAATGTTATAAGCGCAATCAAAAACATCATTTTTACTTGTAAAACTTAATTTTTGTGTTAATTAGGATGTTTATCGATTGACTGTTATGACGTCAGCAGTTGATAGGGAGTTCATTGATATGGGTGTATGTAAGTAATTGAAAATTTATTTTTTATTTTTCAAATTTCAGCTTCATCCCGTACTCATCTACATGAAGCGGTTGTTGTACTCACTTGATCAATAGGGTGGCAGATAGAAGCTCAGACTTATGTTATAAATGGTCTTAATTCGCTTTGTATTTGGGTTTTTTATAGGTTATCACACAAAAGAGAAATTACGAGGATGAAGTGGAGGCTAGCAGCTCGAGGACAAGGTCAAATTCCTTCATGACTTTAGATGGAAAGCACAACCTTACAGAGGGACATTCGCTAAACAGAGAGAATATGATAAAAGACATATAATGATGGAGATACAGACATTTAGAAAGAGAGAGAGAGACTGTAGATGGAGAGTTTGATTTGAACTAAGAAATCGTTCAGTTCATATATGGGCATTCAAGTCAAATGTCAAACATCAACCGTTTTCCATATGAAAATGAGCGAAATGAATGCGAAATGTTTTCAATTTATTTTTAGTTTGAAACTTTTGTCAATTAAAATACGGAATAGTAAGAGGTCAAAAGTCGTGTGTAGTAGATGAATTAAGGGGGAAACGTTCTGTTTGTATGAAATCGATTGAAGCGTGAACTAGAAAAACACGATCAAGTTAATTTTCGAAGACAGAAAAAAATGAGAAAAAAAACAAAAAAAAAGTAATCAAAGAAGCTATGAGAAGCTCTGTGATGTATTAGAAGATGAACACTTGTGAGAGGTGGCTATGCATAGCTTGAGCGGTATAGGGTGTGGAGACATGGGTGGGGAGGGGGGGGGGGATGGCCTGGCTGGCTAGACGGACCGACGGTCGGTCGGACGGACGGACGGACGGACGATGGCGTTGCAATGCTATACGTTGTTGTGATGGTCAGACAGTAAGAATGAACAGAAAAGGTTAATTCGATGAAGTATAATTGATTAAAGATGATATTTTTGTTCAAAAATCATCAAATATCCTGGATATGATACGAGAAAAAACGTACGTAAGCTGATTAATGTGAAAACTATGAAAAGAAGATCCAAAATCATCGGGGGCCAAATCCTAATGATTCTCTTCAATAGGAGGAATGATAGATAAGGCATAATTGGGAGATATATGAGACAGACGAAGTAAGATGGAATGGAAACGATGATGGACAGAAGAAGGCCTTTCATCTAAACTAATACTGTCAAGCGTTTGTCTCTCTCTCTCTCTCTCTGTCTGTTTTTTTCTATTTCCCTCTATCTCTCTCACTCTCTCTATCTTTTGAACATTCATATTTGATCTATTATGTCCTTCTCTCTCTCTCTATACGACTCTTTCTGTATCGCTTAGAGAATATTTCTCTCTCTCTCTCTGAAGGGGCAAAAGCCTTTTTAATATACAGAACAATCAATAACAACACTTGACAGCCCGATAAAGTTGCTCTTGTTTTACAACTTGACCACAGCCTGTTGTGTTGAGAAACTGATAAAATAATGATTAAAACTGATTTTGTCTTTTCGAATCTTTTTTTCCCTTTTTTTTTGTTGTATGAAATGAAAAGCTCAATTCCCATATACGGTAGCTCATATGTTATAGTACTGTAGCTCAATGCAACTACCGTATGCATCAAGTGTCTGGCTGTATGAGCCGCAAAAAGATCTTTGATGAGATGTTATGATTAGAACGAACTTTTTTTTTCTACTTTCTTAAAGAGAAAAAAAAAGAATTCGTTGGCAAAATAAAATTTGATGAAGAGGACGATGACGTGAAAATATTGTACAAAAGGTAGTTGATTAGAAGAGGAAAGGAATGTGAATGACAATCATCAAGTGCTATTGAGGTGTATGAATCAGTCAGAATACATGGAATTCTTTAAAAAAATTCTGGAGAGAAAGAAGAGGAAAAAAAATAAAGAGAGAAATGAATGAGAGAGAATGAGAAACAAAAACTATAAGATATATGTACAGAGAGACTGAGAGAGAGACAGAGAATGTCTCAAAGTAAGAAATGAAGAGATGTGAAGAGAAATTCGGTAACCAGTAGTTGACCCATTGATCTGTCTTCGTCTGATCTGATTTTTGCTCCATTAAAATGTAACAATAGAATGGTTCGGAAAATGATTTCGCGCGCAAAAGATGTCTACATCGTGTCTACACCACACATGTACGCGAACACCAAACGAAGCTGAGATTCAGGAAATCCGGTACAATCATAATTCAAAATAAAATGATTCAAATGGTCAATGATGGCAGATAAAAGCAGTCCTACCCTATCATTTTCGATCAACTTAGGGATTTTCAAATGTTTCGCAGTGACTACTTCTCCACCATGTTTCTCTCTCTCTTATTCTCTTCATTTCTTTGTTTCTTTATATCCTCTAGCTATCTCTATTTCTCAATTTCTCTCTATAACTGAAGGGCTGTTTCCCCTCTCTCAGTTCATCGCTTTTTGTGGTTGTCGACGTGCGTGAATCGTTTGTCGTCACCGTAACCACCGTCATCATCACAACTGATGTTCATCGGCATCATCGTTAGGCAGACCAACGATTTTGTGATTATTGTGATGATAGGCCAACTAGCTAGCTTACGATTTAGATAATTGATAAAAGACTGAAACAGGGGCAGGACAAAAAAAATGACTGACTGATTACAAGGCTGAAGACTGCAAAGATAGGCCGACGCAAACCTTTTTTTTGTCTTTCGTTTTTTTGAAAGTGGGTAGGGAGAAATGAAACGATCGCTCCAAGTGTTTTTGAAATGTGAATGAAAGAGAAATAATGATGAATAGAGAGAGAAAAAAAGGAGAGTAAAAAGAGAGAGAGATAGAAAGATAGAGAGAAAGATGCCGTATGTGGTATCGTTGCAAATCGCTGATTTTCGTTTTCATCAGCTTTTAAGCTATCGCTCAACATTATCTTCAAAACGTTCCGTTTTCACACAAGCCCTATACTCATCTCTGCTTCTTCATTAAGTCTTCCTTCTTTTCTTTTTTTTTGAACGTTTTTTTCTGTTAAAATTCATAACAAAAATAAGAGAAGGAAGAATGTTTCTTTTGTTTCTCTGCTAATAAAGCTCTCCATATTACAACAAATATAATTAAAAAGAGAAAACATACAAAAGATTTTTCATTTCATTCATCAATGGCTAACCTATGACCTTCATCGGTAAAAACACTTTTAATTATTTTCATTTTCATTCTAATAAATATAAAAAAAATATAAATTGATATAATCACAATAAGCGCCTATGCTAATTAGAATTTAAGAAACTATATATGTAAATGAGATTTGTCGTAGCTGTTTCGAATGCAACCGCACGTGACTGATGTTTACGCGTAAAATGAAAATCAACACAAAATGAATGGTAGTTCACGTATGTTTCACGTGAATATGGATACACAGATGCATTACTGGATTGTGCATGAAACGAAAGAAAATTGAAAAAAAAACTCCACAAATGAAATAGTTTAGCATTAGAATTTCCTGATTGCTTAAGCTAAATGTCTGGTAGAGGAATCAATTCGGGCTAAGAATTGGAACTCGACATGAGATTTGGAATTTCGATAATCAGACATAACCAGCATTTTAGGCGATTATGAATACAAAAGCAACACATCTTCGTCATATTTATGCAATGTGCTTCCAATCCTCTCTCTCTCTCTCTTCATCCCTCTACCCCTTTCTCTGTCTCTCTTAAGCTTATTACTATTCAAGAACATTGTCTTATGAATGGTTTTACCTTATAGATCTCTCTCGGCTGTAATGCAAGATGCTTTTCCAAAAACGACTGGCGGATTTGCCTTTCGAATCTGTTGAACAGACAGTTCTCTCTACATCTCTTATTCTCTCTCATTCATTACTCGATAAGTCATCTTCTCTCTCTCGCAAACCAAAATTTCCTCCTCAGACTGTGTTAAAATACAAAAGATTGAACATCTATAGAAGGGCATAATCTAGTAGAGAGATAGATAGATAGATCTCTTTGATAAAGTAAAGAAGCTTCAATGGTTAGCACAAGCTTAATATTATAGTTTATATATTATATCGTATAGTAAATAAACAAACAAAAATTGTATTGTTGAAGGTGTTGAAATGATCGTTTTCAACTTCAATAATATCTTGACGTCATCTATGAGTTGTCAATAAAACTTTTAAAAAGAGAAAATAAAAAGAAGAAATAATACTTTATGCTGCTAACTATCTCAATTCAAAATCTAATTGAATGCTCAAAGGTGTTAGAAGAAGCTTATATATGATTGCTTGGGGCGGAGGAAGTTCAAAGGCAGACAGTATCTATGAGGTATGAAGAGAGTGGAAGAGAGAATCAAGTTGCAGACAGGATAAGAGGTGTCAGGCTTCTTTGAGCATGCCTCAACAAAAAACTCGAATTATCAGTTCAATATGCATAAAAAACTATAAAATGGGCGGAGCACGTGAAGCTTTCTACGTGTCAGAGGGCAGAAAGTATTGGTCGCAATCGTTTACCTGCCGTCGAAAATCAAATAGATCGTTTGCGTAAAATCCGGAATTAATACGGGAGAAGAGTTGAAGACTCAAGCAACCGGGCATAAAATAAATAAAAAAATGAAAAGAGTGAGCATATGTGAGAGACAAATTACAGGTTGAAAAGGTCGAAGAAGCATCTCGGTGAACTGATGGCATGAAAAAAGCGATAGAAAAGCCATTGCAAAGCTTCTGCCGTTCAGGTAACCGGAAACTCATATCTTATTAACGATTGTGCAAGAAAAAAAAAGAAAAAAAAAGAGGATGAAGAAGTTGAAAGAGAAAACTACACTTGAAGATGGAGAGAGGAGAAAACGAAATATAAATTTCATTCGACTTTGATTTGATGTTGAAATTGAAACATAGTCATTTCGATTGAAAGAGTATGATCAGATGTAGGTGTGGAATACCATTGTGAAGCTTCATCATTTCATGGCCATCCTTCTCTCGAGAAATGAAAGACGGACAGACTGATTGTTCGAAAAGATGAAAAGACGTCGATGCCGAAAATGGTCAATGCTGTAATGAAGGAGAAGCTTGTGTGCCATATGATGACTGCCATCACCCTCGTTACGTATCTGTTTTTCGTTCTATCTCTCAACCATTTCCAATCATTTTCTTACATGTATAGCAATATGCATTGTCTTGAGCTAGTTCGTCATGTCATTTCCAACTGTCCGCACAAAAGTCATTTGCCCTAAGGCTATAAGATGAAATTATATGTCCTTTAATAGCAATCTCATCGTCCGCACGTACCGTCGCCGTTGTCGTCGTCAATAGCACTTCGGCATGTCATTCGTTTTTATGAAAAAAAAAGAAAAAGCGGAGAAGAAGAAGAGGCAGAAAAAAAAATAAAAAAGCGACATGAGTGTCTCTAAGAAAAACAAATGAAAATGAAAGAAAAGAAAAGCTATCATTTACAGTCATGAATACATCTTCACTGAGACTTATTCTTTTATTGCTGACGCCAACGATGATGACGACGACGTTCGTGATTTTTTCCCTTCTTCTTCTACATCTATCGGCTTGCTTCTCATCATCATGAAGCCATCAGCAGCAATCATCAACCATCTTGCAGGTCAAAAGCTTTCAAATAAATCAGATTTTCATTGTTTTCTTTTTATGATCTCATGATGTTCTCAGCGAGATCTCTCTCTCTCTTTCTCTTTCTCTTTGAATTTCGGTTACTAAAAAAGAAGGGAAAATAAAAAAAAGTTGAATTGGCTGCCTTGGACATCATCATCATCACATCGAGAGTGCAGACACGATCTTCAACACAAGAACATCATCATCATCATCAGCATAATCATCATTCTTCATATATTGAATGGACAATGGATAACCCATTAACTATATGTACGTATAGTTAACTCATTCATTCTTGTATTGAAATCTAACAAAAGGAATTTCTTTCTTTAAAAAATGAAAAAGACGTTAGACCTCTGTTCCTGTAACTTTCTTATCAATTTTTGTTCAAACATACTTTTGTTTCTTTTAACAAAAGGTGCCAATTGAGCCTTTACTCTTCTTCACTCTCTCTCTTCCTCATTCCCTCTCTCTTACTTCACCTGACTACCTTTCTCTCTATTTCACTTGGAACTTTCATTTCACTATACTCTCTTCATTCTACATAATGTATCTATTCAATTCATTTTTGTCTTTTTCGCGATAGTTTCGTGTTAGGGTAAACATCAGCCGGTTTCTCGCCCCTCGGGCAATAATTCGGGAAATAAAAGAAAGAAAAGTAAAATACGTGAAAAGTTACACGTGAAACCTGGAAGAAACCTTTACATACGACCTTTCGCTCTCTCTCTCCCTTGATTTCCAAACAAACGTTATTTCTCCTTAATTTTTAACAGAAAAATGTTTCTCCTTTTTAAATATTTGCAAGCAAGTCGGAGACACAGACACATCTATCAGCTTCTCTTTGTTAGCATGTGTGTGTGAGTTACAAAATGAAAAATGAGAATGCAACCGCTCAATACGTCTAATGAATACTGAAATGAACATTACACGAAAATTCATTTGACATTAACTCAATGTAAAAGAGTTCCACGTGAGTCTTACGTGAAAAAACCGTTTAAGCACTAATCAATCAATATGTATCGTATCTATACAGTCACAGATAGAATCATCGAAGATGAACTTTTTCCTTCTTCTTCTTCTTTTTTTGTTTCAGTTTCAGAAAATGGGTGTGGTATTGTATGGGCTATTTGACCCTGAGGGCATTTTAATGTCTACTTGAAGAATGGAGGGCGGTTATGGATACAGTGTGTCTTATTGTATCATCTGATTGCCCTTTTCGCCATTCTTCCGTATCTGTTGTTGATGAGTTAATGAATTTTTAATTGTTTCTTTTCCTTTTCATTTAACATTTCTTATGAACTGGCTAAGCTTTTGATCACAAACCTGATTTATAAGCTTTTTTTAGTTGAATGCCCATTATGCGTATTGATTGATTCAACAAAATCACTCAAACACTCATTGGCTATGCGATACAATCAAAAGAAACAGAGAAACAGAGAGTATCGAATTCAAAACAAGGAAGGTGGAATCATGATAACAACAAGCTTCAAAGAAGTTCGTATTGACAAACAATCGGTGAAGATGAAATGGTATTCTGTCAATCAACCCTCAGCGCACATGTAACAACTGCAGCATGGGAACGGCAGTCTGAAGAACGTCTTCGAATACTATTATTGATGAACAGTAGATGATTATAAGAAAGTTGTCATGTTAATCAGATAAGCTGATCACGCTCAAATGCTTCAAGTAACTATACTTCTGTTCAAATATGACTGCGTTCCATTGAATTTGGAAAAGAGATATGATGTTTTCGTGTTCTATAATGGGCATTTCAAAGCAGACAGACCCTATCTACAACATCATAGTCATTTGCATAATAAAGAATTGTTCGATTCCTTGTAAGTTACACTTCTATATCACCTGCTAGTTCGCTTTATACGAGCATTTTCATCTGAAAGCAGATGGTATACTCATTGCTGTATATGTCATCAAAATGTTAGAATAAGCCAAAAGCTTTATCAATGCGACTAATACTCAGTCAGTAGGCTGACAGAGGGTTCGTAGTTGTTGTCCGAAGAATCTTCTCATACCTAAGCGACAATGCTCGTACCATTGTCTTGAGGTTTCTGAGCCTATGAAAGAACTCACTAAGCTATTCATCGTAAATAGTTCCTCTTTCGTTCAGAAGTTCGCAGAGTGTTAAGAGGGGTCTATGTGTGTGTGTGTGTGTGTGTGTGAATGATCCTTACCTTCGTCGCCAACTTGTTGTTTGATTGTTATTTGAGAAAAAGTGGGTTTTGAATTGAAATTACAATCAAAGCTATTGTTATTTTGTGAATAAATTATTTATTTTCAAATTGATTATTATTAGAACGAAGACAGCAGAGGAGGAAAAGATCACGATTAAGGATGTTAAGCTTACAAACAGTTTTCAAATGTAAATATTCTCGAACTTTTCATTTTGTCTTCCATTTCTCTTCTTCTTCTTTCTTCGTTTCTTTCTACGTTTTTGTTACAAACCGATTATACTTGAAGCTGAGCGAATCAGCAGGTTGGGCGAGCTTATTCCGTTCGTCTGAGGATTTTTGCTCCCTATAAGTAAAGAGAGGCGTGTTAAGCTTTGTAATGAGGAACAAGATGTGCGAGAAACCTTTCTTCCGGGCTTATCAGATCAGCTTGACGTCTATTGTATTTCCAAAAACGAGAATCTGAAGTTTACATAAATAATATAAAAACACTCAACCATATATTGTCAAACCGATGCTGAAGCTGGATGTGCCTGGTGGTCCAGTATGTGTATTTTCATATCGTCGAATCTCATCGAGTATGAAATCATCAGAAGCTTCATTGATTGCTTCAATAGATAGATTATGATTATATCAATGGCTATTCATTCAAACTCATACCATTTGTGGGCAAGTTGATTCCTTCTACAATGAACTTCCGTTATATTACTAAATCTTAAAGCTTATCCCTATTTACCTCCATTGATTTCATCTCCCTTCTGTAAAGCTTCGATTAATGCTTCCAAGTCCAAATCTCCATCACCTCCTGCTTCACGCAATTGACGTTCATGAGCTAACCGTTCTTTCAGCCGTTTCATCTGAAACCGTGGGTGTGTGAGACATTGCTGCGGTGACAGGAGAGAGAGAGAGAGATGCAAATGCGGAGAAATTCATTTTTCTTCACATTTCGTGTGCATATGATCGAGTAGATGACTGTCTCTGTATGATGTAATGAGCAAGTTCAGAAAGAGAAAAAATTTTTTTCATCTTGTCTTTTCTCAGCTTCAGCTTCATCTGAATTGATGGTCGTGTTGACCTTTGTTTAATCATTTTAAAATAGATTTCATGCATTTTGGAAGACAATCTTCTACCAAATTAAGTGAAGGAGGGAGAACAATGTTCTTCATGAAATATTCGTCCAAGATCAAATTCATCCATCTTTTATTTCTTTTTGTGTGCAGAACTCTAACAAAAATTAATTTTAAGATCCAATAGATGAGAATACCTTTTTGGATGTCATAGACTATGCTTAACGAAGAGAGCACAGAGATAATAGATCAAAAAAAATGAAGAAAAACATAGATTATTTAACCTTTTAATGCTCTCTCTCTGTTATACTCTCTTATGTAACTCTCTTAAATAACAGAACACCAAAACGATTTGTCAAACGTCAAGAACTTGATTAAAAATGACGTTTCAATGAAAAAAATAATATTAAATTCTAAAAGTATATGCGTAGACGTAGATGAGGATGAGATGAAAAGCTTCACGATGATGATGATGATGCTGATGCTGATGCTGGTGATGATGAGAAAAATAATTTTTAGTCACTTATGTCAGCTTCATATCTCATGTATAGACTTGTTCAGCTTCTTATACATCTACATGCTTTTGCTTTTTTTGTGGACAAATAACAAATTTCTTTAGCTTTTTTTTCATTTTTGCTGGTAGGTTTTTAAATGACTCGAACTATAGATGGAAGCATTTGTGAAGCTTTGTTAAAGAGAGAGAGAGAGAGAGAGAGAGGGAGAAAGAGAGAGAGAGAGAGGGAGAGTCATCATAAAGGTCAATACATTGTGATGCTCTACGTTAAGAGAACAAAAAAATCTTAATTATTATCCAAAATAATGTCTCTTTTGGAAGCCCATTGAAGAATTAGTAGTTTTTAGCATTCTTTCATAAAAATACATAAAAAAGGGCCGAATTGTTGACTTCAACAAGGCTCCCACTCACTATCGAAGCCCACCTCCTGGCTTCATCAAGACCTAAGAGCATAGTCTATCCCCCTTTCGTCATCATAACTACATCAAATTCAGTTCATTGACGGTCAGTGAGCAAGTATCGAGCTTGGATTTGTATGTTTCAATGATCACACACGTATACTACGAGTCATTGACGCACATATCCTTAGAGCACCTACCTGCAGATCGCGACGTCGACGTGATTCTTTGCCAATTTCTTCTTCTTTCTTTGACGAAGCCCACTTGTTGAAGCTGAACGTGTTGAATACATTACTTTCGCCCATTATATCTGAAAAATTATTCTTTTTTATAATATAAAAGTACATGAAGAGCTAAATTAGAGAAGTGTAAACATTCATTCAGCTGAAATTGTTCGGACAAAGAGTGAAGAAGAAGCTTCTTGGCTTGTCCCGTTGCTAGACAGCTTTATATGGAATTATTCATTTTTAGCTTTTCACCATTCCAATCTGTTAACTTATTCTTTTGATCTTCCATCCTTTTTTTTGTTTGCAAATTTTATGTCTCCAAAGCTCATCTCTCTATATCTCTACCACTCTCTCTCTCTTTATCGCCCTTTCTTGACATCTCTCTCTCTCTCTGCAAAGTCATTTGGCCAGCATGTGACCAATGAAAAATTATCCCAAAAAAGGAAATATCTCGAATGAAAACGTTTTTCCCTATGATGGTGGGAGTCTAATTAACTTCGTCACCGACAATGTTTCAGTCTTGTCGTAATTCAGGGAAAAAAAATTGGTTCCAAAGTTGAAGTAAGAGAGGGAGAAAAAGAGAGAGAAAGAGAGAGGGAGAGAGTTAAAGAGAAAGAATGTAACGACCATAACTAGAGAGACGTAAAGAGCGTCAAAAAAGAATAGCTCAAGTATGACATCAGTTATTTTGTATTTATAACTTATGCCATTTATAATTAACTATAACATGGCTTATATCTTACTACTATGAGAGTAGCTATTCCACTGGATAAATGATCAGCTTTTACAGCTCCAAAGCATATTTTCGACTTTAGCCCTTCTCTCTCTCTCCCTGTCTCTCCCTCCAATTCGTCCCTCCTTCTCTCTTCCTCTTCTTTATATCTCCTCTCATTGCATCCAAGAGATTCTTAACCCAAGCAATACAATATACTTCCTTCCAACTTCTTAACTATATTTTTATAATACAAATGTTTTAAATTCTCATTTATCTCATCATCATCGCTTCAAAGCTGAGATGAGCATGAGGCGGAGGAGGAATTTTCGCGCAACACTGCCTTGTGATATCAAAAAAAAAAGTATTCAAATACCAGCTGCACGTGCTAGTTGTTTCATTAAATGGTTGATGATGACTTTATTCTGCCCACGATGCTCATTTTGTTGACGTATAGGTTGGAATGACATGACTTGTCATGAGAATAAAATGATTAAACATCTAAACTGTCATCTAAGAGACAGGAGGCTTACAAGCTTCATCTCCTTCTTGCTGTATCTTCCAAAAAACAATATAATACGCATAAGCTGCATGTGTGACTGTCCAATATTTCTTATCCTTTCTCTCTATGTGTGTCTACGTGTTGCTATCCTCAATTGCTATGGTCATTTTGGCAATCTTTCATTTTCGTTTTAACGAATGGAGGCGTTTCCCATTTCGTCATTCCTCAATTTCATTTCAATTTCTGAAGATTTAAGCTCGGCCAATGTAGGCTTATCTCACTTTTCATTTTCATAACACTCAAACATATTCTTTTCATTTGTTTACTTTCAGTTAACAATGATGAAATGCGTTATTTCCCTGTTAGTATTCCTTGCCATTATCTGTGTTGCTGTTGAGAGCCTTACGCTCTATCGGCGAGTTCCATTACCTCCAGTCGATCGTTATTTGAAGGTATCATCTTATCATCATACACCCTCTTTATACCTATTTTTTCTATGTTTTACAGGAAATCGGCCAATCATCACAACTAACAGCAAACAAGAGGTTCACAGCTGATATGCTCTTTAATGAAGAAGAATGGCCACCTCGTTTTATCTGAAATGAATCATTGACCATGTTTGCGAACGTCTAGCTTTACGTTCGTATACGTCTCATCCATACGTTCTCACATTATTACTGTAATTGCAATGTCACAAAATAATAAATAAAGAAACATACAACAAGAAAGAGAATTTCTCTCTCTCTCTCTCAATTTATTATTATATTTTTTTAATATTAAAATATAAAGTTCAAAAATAAAAAAGTCTCAAGCGGAATGTTATGTCTATAGAAGGTAATGGAGTATACGGTATGATATTCAAGAGTTAACGTTCAACAGACAAATACAATTATTATTATATTATGCATTACGTCTTATAATCATATAATATACCCAATATAATATATTAAATACGAGAAATGATATTGGAAACAGAAAGCGACTGATTTGATCAATACGTAGTGCTCGTCGTGAAAATCGTTTTGATAACTAAATATACATATATTATATACATTTATATAATTTAATGCTAATTATATGATATAACTTACTTCTGTTGTATTTTTGACACGATCTTCTTGACTTTCTTCCATTCGATTCAATTGTTGCGTAAATTTCTTTAACAAATTACGATTGCCCGGTGGATTATCTGAATATGGCACGTATAGTTAGTATAGTTAGGCGAATGAGAATGCAACAGCTCTGTGTGTATGTGCTTTTACATAATATTGCGTTATTGAATTATTATTTTTTCGTTATTTAGTTAGTTCAATTTAAATGAGCACCTGTTAGCTTTTGTGTTTCGCCATTTACACGTACAACTGTCTCACACATTGGGCTGCGCCTTCTTTGATCTTCATCACGTATTCCAATAATTGAAAATTGTCGTGTCAAGACTTTCTCTGTAACACATGAAAATAGAGCAGTCAATGATAATGGAATGTTATTGTTTGCAACCTCGTCTATGTACATCATCCACCAATCGCTTGGCTCTTGTATCATATTTCTCGGCTCGTCTCATAAAGCTGTTAACTATAGCAAACTCTAGCAGTGCCAGAAATACAAATAGTAAACAGGCTTAAAAAAATAATTATTAGCTCCATATAAGTTAATTAACAGAATAATAATAATAATATTATATAGTAAATAGTAAATATACTTACTTCCATACCATATATCGATTGCTTTAGCATAACTGACTTGTGCTAAGCCCATACGTAGACCACTACCCTAAATGATTGAAAGCAACAGTTAGTTTCATAAAGCTAGAAGGAGATAACTATGTAAATCTATGCTATTTTCACTAGCTGACTTAGAATTTTATGCTAATTTATATATATATATAGTTTTATATTCTAAATAGATAAACAAAAATATGGCGAAAGCATACGGGGGGCATATCATACTGAAATGCTTAGTTCATTTCATTTTTTGAATATATTTTTAAGAAACAAACCAATGTTGTGAATGAAACAAGTGTAGTAAAGCTGAGAGTTACACGAGCAGGAACAGCTTAAAGAAATTTTCGATAGATGTAATGTGAGATCAAATGAGCTTACCTCGACGATCTATCCAAAATGATACCCATGAAATAATAACAATTAAACTTGTAGGAATATATGACTGTAACAAATTATAACCAATTGAACGTGATAAATAAATATTTCCTGATAGACAACTGAATTCATCTGTAACCAATGCTCTTTGAGGTTTGAATACTATGCTAACTATACCTATCTTGTAGCTGTTTGGCATTAGAGCATAACGATATGTTCCATTACAATACGATTCCTGAACGTTTGTAATGTAGAACTCAGGTAAAGCAATTTCTGGATTATAAGTGATAGGATTGACATCAAACCATGTCACATTCACTTGCTTTGCTATATAAGCATCTGTAACGAGGTCAAGCTTGTAAGCTTAAGCTGGACTTCCAAGAAACTCACAACTTAATGTTCTTATCGAACATATCTGATTATCCATTGGATAGTATCTATAATGAACATCTCTAATACGCTTTTGGCCCTTTGATGACACACCGTAAATCTAGGCTGCAAGCTACAGTCAAAGTGCAACGTGCTGAATAAGCGACTTGACCGCTGGGAGCAACGAACATATTGAAGTTAGGTTGCATCACTTGTTGGAATGTTGCATGTCGAGCATTAGCAAAATACAAGTCAGGTACCCTATTAAGGTTAGTTTGCTCAAGATATTGAGAGAGTATACAAGTTACCACAGATCTCTTCGTATTCGATCATCATTTATCATTACAAAGTCAGGTCCAGGATGCTTCAATCGTCTATCTCTCCATGACATATAAATATATAAATCAACTTCGAAGCTCTGTAATTGATATGTTGTCTATCATTCATAACATTCTGTAGTTCCACATTCTTTACCATATCGGTCGATTCGAAGTTACCCAATGATTCAATGTAGATTCCTAATTTGACATCCAAACTCTGATTGACTGAAGCAGTTGGCGGTCGAAGGCTTTGACGTTTCAAAAGTTCATGAAACGGTGTGAAGTATGCTATTGACAGCTTCATAAATGCTCTGAAACACAAACGAGCGACAGATGACATGGCAACAAAAATTGATTTTTGTTTTTTTTGCTCTCATTTTCGAAAACCACAAAACTTACAAAAGCGTGAAAAGCAGGAGCTTGTTCATTCTTCTCTATGTACTGTGTGTATGCGTGTATGTGTGTGTGTGTATCCTATAAATGGAAAATATAAATAATCAGCAAACTATACAGATTAGAGAGGTAATCAACCGTTTCGACAGCTCAAATGAATTGCTTGTAATACGTGAAGGGCGGTTTCACGTGGAATTAGCATAAAATAATGTTATGTTAATTAAGCTCAATTTCAATGTTATTGTTGTTTTGTATGCTAATGACTGATGGCCGCAAGCAGGATTTACCGATTCGACAACTCGTCGCAGCTACTATATGATGGAATGGCGAAGAAAAAATATTTTCTTGAGAAAGAAAAAAAGCGAAGCGTTAAGCTGAAGAGCAAAAGCTCTAATGAAAGGTTTCAGATGATATGAGATCATAAAACAGCATATTTCTGAATGACAAGTTGAAAGATGAAAGGCTGAGACAAAAAAAATTTATCCGTTATCCTCAACGTCTTTTCACGTCTGATTGGTAGAGAATGATAAGATGATGGAGAGAAGGATGAGACAAAAAGTGTATATGTCTGACAGGACTATGTAAGAGAATGAGCTGATGAGAAGCTAACTCAAAGATCTAAGAAAGAAGCTAATGGAATGTGGTTGCGGCTCGTGAAATGATAGCTTACCTCACTGTTAGTTATGATGGAACAACCAGTCGTTCCAAAAGTCAAAAGTTGTCGGATATAAGTACGAAAGCTTTGAGTGAAATTTGATACTCTGATGTCGGTTATACAATAGACGAATGGGTTGAAAAAAAAATGTTTTTTTTTGACATAAAATTTGAATTGAAAACAACTGTTTGATAGATTACGAGAGAGTTACATTAGATGTTTGTGATTTAGCTTAAGCTTCATCTATCTTAACATCATGCAAAAGTTATGACATCCATATGTATTTATATTTCTTTACCTAGGTGTTAAAGGATGAATTTGATATCTTCAAAATGCTTTCTATCAGTCCGAAAGGTGAAATGGAGGGCGGATAAGTGAAGGCGGTACCGAATAGACAGAGAGAGAAAGAGAGAGAGAGAGGAAGAGAGAGAGTGGAAAAAAGCAGATTGTGTGTAAAATAATAAAAAATAATTTATTGAAAAACTAAAATAATTCGGGTTTTTTCTATTTCTTCATTCCTCCAGTGAGCTGTACTTGAAGCGTGAGCATGCTCATCCGTTTCCGCATCATCAGCCAATTGTCTAACCATAATTGAAAATGTGAATAAGAACTCAACTACAATATAATAAACTAAAATGATTTATGATGTCATAATTTAAAAAAGCTGAAGATACAGAGCTGAAAGTGTAAAAACTAAAAAGTGCCTGAGGGCAAATGATAAGTTGAAGAGCTGTGAAAATGAGAAGAGAGCAACAATTACGTTACAACTCAAGGTCATTTGAACTCTTTTAAAACAAAAAAAAAATATGTTTCATAAAAAAACACACAAAGAGAAAGAGAAACAGAAAATATAAAAAATGCTTTATTACATGAGATTCAGCATGGCTTAAGGTTCTTGGCAATAGGGACAGACACGAGCAAAAAAAAACAAAGCTGAATGAGCTGAAGAGCACAAGAACACGTTAAAAGAGAAAGTTTGTTGAAGGAAAAAAAAAACATTTCGACCAGATGTCATTGATACCCAGATTTCGCAGAATATGATTAACTATACTAACTATACAGAATAACCGGAATAGATACAAATATAATATATATATAATATTTAAGCAAGTGAAAAACTCTTTTGACTAGATATACTTTAAGAAGTTCTTTTTGAATTTGTGAGAGAGATGAAGAGAGAGAGGGTGAGTGATAGAGATAGAGAGAGAAGGAGATGAGCAGATGATTTGACGTGTCATAGTTATCTCTCAGACATGCTAAAGGACGTCTTAAAGCGTTGACGGAAAATTTTAAAAAAAAAATCAAATTGAATACATAAAGAGTAATCAGAACATAAAACAGTTAGTAACAGGGTAAAGCTTCAAAAACTTAAGAGTTAGCAACAGCTGCCAGTGTTGATGATGTTGAAGAACGTACAGGTCGAGGTGAGTTCTGAGCCGAAGATGGTTGACGTGGAGATGCTGGCTGTCCCCAGTCTTTAAAGAAGCGGAAACTAAAAATAATAAATTTTTTACACATCTGTTGATCATGATGAGAAACGTACAATTTGCGAACTCCGCTATCTTTACGTTCATATTTCCAGGGATGAAGCTTCTCATCGGGTTCGCGAGGAAGGGGTCCATAAACAGGAAGATCCTCTTCATCCTTCTTCAACGATTTTTCTTCTTCAGGTTCGGGTCTGAACAAAAAAATATTTTCAACAAGCATCAAAAATATAACATACGTATCATCCAGCTTTTCGAACTCCTTACGAGCTGATCCGGGCTTGAAAACTTCTAATTCTTCTTCTAATTCCATTACTCGGCCCTAAAATAGACTTCTGTAAAAACACGAAAGCTGATAGACTAGTATACCTTCAAAACGTTCTTCTCTTGAAGAACTTCACGGAGTTCAGCTAATGTGAACCGAGGCTCATCATCAAGCATGTTAGCTTGCTGTAAGTCACGGCATGTTCTATTAGTTTCTTTTAGTAGTTTCTCTATTTGGATGTAAGCTTCTTCCGATTTTTCCAATCTACAACATAACATCTTATAAGGAAGAACCTCTTATCTATGACCAACCTCTTCATAACAGCAGTCTTTTCTTCAACGATAACTCTCCCTTGCTTTTGCAATGAACTATTTTTCCGTAAAAGTTCTTCATTCTGTCGAATAAGCTTTTCCACAGCATTTTGAAGCTGAAAAGAGTGATTCAGATAAAAGTTCAAATAGAGTATGACTCACTTGTTCGATCTCTGTCGCGTAGTGTTCATTATCCTTCTGGAGATTTTTGATTTCCTCTTTCTGTTTAACCGAACAATCTTTCAGTTCTAACATCAATCGAACATCTTCTTCTTTAACTGAAACAAGATAGGATATGACAATAGAACTAGATACATGATGCTTACAAGGAATTCCAGAACTCTCAATGATTGGCGGAAGTGATGATACAGTACTGGATAAGGTTCGATTCTCACATAATAATGATTTAACCATGTCTCGTAGTTCAGTAATATCTTTTTTATATGTTTCTTCTATTTGTTCTAATTCCTTAATTATATCATATAAACCACTATGTTTGAACATTATAAAACTAACGTCTTCAAATTTCGAGCTTTGTAATTGTTTTGTATGCTTTTCCTGTTCAAGTCGATCAATAGTCTTTTGTAATGATATTATCTCCTCATTCTCTTTATCATTGTTGTTAGCTAATGATTCTAATGTCTCTAGAGCTGATATAACCTATAAGAAGCAATTAACTATATGCAAATCAATTGAGAATCTATTACCTTTGGCATAATGCCACGAACACATTCATTGCCGTGAAGTTCAATTAGACGTTCAAAGTCTTTGCCTATTGAAGCTGCTAAGTCATAAACATCAACAACCTGCAAATGGATCAAATTAGTAATGGGCGATCCACATATCTCTCTCTCTCTCTTCCACTTTTTTAATGTAGAAATTTCTTTTTTTTTCTCTGTCTCTCTCTTTCTATGTAGATCTTGATGAGTAGAAAACGAATGCAACCGCTCTGTTACGATGATGACTTAACCATTACGTTATTTCTGCGAATAGTTTTGTTCATAATTTGGTCTTCTTTCCAAATTAACTTCATCTTTCAGACTATTTTATCCTTAAAAACTGCTTATTTCATTCTTTTAATGACAATATTGTTTCATAAACAAGCTTTTAGCTAGTATATGCATATGAGCTTTTGGTCTCTCGAAACGAACAAGTAGGAACATGAAGCCAAAAGACAATGAAATGAATGAAAAAAACCTCTAACCCTGTAGAGGCAGAAATGCAAGAAGCAACAAAACACAATGATATAACTCTCTAGAGACTTTCTAGATGCTAATATACATAAGGTAAATGAGAGACATAGAGATAGAGAGAAAGAAAAAGAGAGAGAGAGGGACAGCTTTATCTCAGTTTCAACTTAAATATATTCAACGATGCCGAATGAGATCGTTTTTTTCATTCCAAAATTGCTAGGAGAGTAGTGAAATAAAAAAAAAAAGGAAAAGAAGGAAATTATGGAAGAAACAAACGAATGAGAAGATAGATGAGTGTGACTCAAACACAACATTTCCATTTTCTTTTATTTTTTTTTGCAAAACTGACTGGAAAAATGCAAATGTGGCACCTGTGTGTGATGGGGTGGGTGTAGGTTGAAGCTTGAAGAGATGGAATGTCAGACAAGGAATCAAGTAAACGAAGGCAGGAATGGGAGAAATGAATGAATCAATTGAAGGTCATATGTATTATGGAAAGTTGCCATAAAACTACTACCTGATATGTGAAGAATGGACGTTGGATATCAATGACCATCATCTTAACAAAATAAAAAGAGGGAGGAAGGGAAGTAGAGAGAGAGAGAGAGAGAGAGAGAGAAGGTAAGAGAGTTGATAGAAAAAGAGAGAAGGCCGGAAGAGTTGACATCTGTACAGATATTAAGAGTAGAGTAGGGGGACGAAGACGATCGGATTACAAATGACACGAAAACATTGAAAAAAAACAAAAAATATCAAATTTCCATCTTTTTTTTTTGTTTTACTTATTACTCGTTGGAATTCCAAAAAAAGCAGCAAAGAAGAAGAGAAAAATGGAATATAGCAGGAGCGAGAGCGATAAAGAGTTGAATTGACATGTTGAACACGGCAATGTTTGCTGAATTCTAGTTGGATTATGGATTTGAAATTTAACAAAATTAAAAGAGAATACGACAAGACTCTAATGAAATGAAATGGCAGTCACTCACATACAACGAAAACAAAAAAAAACAAAAAAAAATTGAAAAAAAATAAATAAAATGATTAAAAAGACATACCGTTATGTGCTTGGATGGACTTTGCGGTGATTGACCGCGTTGGGCAATCATCTTATTCACTTCTGACGACGAATTGTGATGATCCAATGATTCTGCAATATATTCCTCATAGTAATGGACTAATGGTAGATTAGACATAATCATTTGAATAATTTAGGAAATAAGAGACATAGGGGGACGATGACGGAATGATGGCAGTGAAGGGTGGGGGGGAGGAGGAGAAGTGAGTGAAAGCCCAAAAAAGCCTTCAAACAGAAATGAAGATGTAATGTAAAGGGTAAAGGAGAAGGGGGGAGTTACATACACAGAGTCACTATTAGAATATGTGGAGAGTATTAGAGAAGCAGAACAACAATGTCAATTTTCTAACTGTTCTGTTCAAGACTTTCAGTAAATAATAGCTACTAATCGATAATAGTATCTCAGCTGATTCATCAGTTCCGGTTTTTGATTTCAAAAATGATTGTTGGTTGAAGAACAACTTTGCTGGAACTAGTAAACATTCATCATTATGATGCCCTTGACCTGATGATTAGGATTTTTTCTTCCTTTTCCAGTCTTATCCTTTCACTCTCTTCCCTTTCCTACACACCTCCGCGTGCACTTGCCTTAGACTTTGCAAGCTCCTTTCATTCACTTCTCTACTTCACATAACCATTCGTTACTAGAACGTTCCAATTGTCTGTCGTTAATATCTTCAGAGAATGTTTCTGTTCTGACGGCTCAATTCCGTTTGACAGACATCATCAGAACGACACAAGGAAGAATAACCTCCTATACTGAAATAGAGGAGAGCCCTCATTCTCTGGCTGCTTCGTTCTTTTTTTTATTCTCGTCTTTCTTTCCTCTCGGAACGTTTTCCCAAAACGATCTTTCTCGATATGGGCTTGGAGCTCAAAAATCTTGCGCTCTTTTCTCTCTTTCATCCTTCTTTTTCTCAGTTTTTCATTCTCTAAGCTCTTGTCTTTTGGAAATTCTTGATTGTGTGTACTTATTTCTTCCATATAAGACCATATGAATACACACAAACAGTCGGAAACGAGACAAAACAAGCAAGTTTGTGAGCTGGCTAAAGCTCAGAAGCCAAGTACGCATACTAACTCAATAAGCTTAGTTAAAAGTATTAAAAGTATAATACACTCAGCATATCCATGTAACGAGGACGTATATGTAATGAATTAGAAATTCAAAAAACAATTTCGAATGAACTTAGCTTATGAGGCAGCAGAGAAACGAAAAAAAAAGGGTGCAGGATGGTGGGGTAGGATGGAAGCGATGGGGATGAAGCTTTATTTACATAAGAGGCCAATCGTTATAAACTATGGATATGTCTTTCGTTCACAAGGATATTTTGCCTTTTCAAGGCATAAATAACTATTTGAAATCGAAACATACTTCAAGAAGAAGCTCATGCGTACAAACTTGAAACCATAAATGGTTTTGTCTTCAAGTAATGACGACATCACAACTACTAATTTACAAAAACAAAACAATTGTGATGATATGGAATAGAAAATTTCTCTTCTTCTTCTTCCTTTTTTTTGTGAAGCAACAACGCTATGACAGCATCGCTACAAACCACAGGCGAGCAGGACAAACAATGAACCGAATAAGGGACTGATTCAATTAGATGAGAAAGCTGACGACGACGACAAAATGACGAGCAAGATGAGATAAACGTTGGATATATCTTATGTTAACACTTTATACTATATATTATATCGTTAACTTATCATTAGGCATCAATAACAAACATCTACCATTATCTTACCTCGCCCTTCGTCAATCTATTTTTAGAAACATCAACATTGAGGACTAAAAAAAGAAGAGAAGAATGGACATGATAGAAAACAAACTTTCAATCGAATAAAATTCAAAAGAACATTCAGAGAATCATAGCAGAGTGGAGCTCGTGGTGTGGGATGGGGTGGGATGGAAGGGAGAAAGAATGGGTGGGAGAAAGGAAGGACGAGACTGGCCTTACTCAGATTCGTCAAAAAGAGCTTACAAGATAATGATGAAGCGCATCATCAAGTTAGACAGATGAATAGCTTTTCTTTGAGCATATGGAAGAGCTTACGAAATGTCCGGATGAACAGATTTAAATATGCAAATTAAGCGAAAAGAAAAGACATAGAGCATCAATACTATGTGTATATAATAAAGGCAAAGGAAATGGTGCAAAAGCGAAAGCACAAAAGGAACGATTATTAGTTGAACAGAAAGAAATTTTCATGGCAAATAAGGCTTAAAACTTATATAAAACTGCTTAAAAGAAAGTATTATTTTCAATTGAACACAGAGAGAGACAGATACAGAGAGAGAGAAAGAAGAAGGGAGGGAGGAAGCTTCACAAATACAAAATGAAAAACAACGAATTAGGATCTCTTTTCATTTAGTTGTAAATGAAAAAAAAATTTTTTTTGTTCTTTTCCTTTTTTGGTCATTCATTTCCATTTGTCAAATCGAAATGCGAGTATGAGTGTGAAAGATAGGAGATTTAAGTGGACATTTCAACATTGCACTGCACATAGCTTCACAGGGCCCTATCATCATATCATACAAGCCTTGATAACAGCAGCTGGACATTTGAAAACAAACAGCTGTTCATGTTAAAAGGGATGAATGGGCTATGAAAAAGAAGAAGAAAATTCATAAAAATTGTACAAATTACACGATAAAAAGTGAAACTTTTACATCTAAATCATGTTTGATAGGACAAGCGGTAGGCTTAAAGCTTATGCTTACAAGATGTCAGTCTTTTCAACTGTGAAACAGTCCAATAATGAGCTTCACAACGAGAGATTTTGTGAAGTGTTAAGCAGTAAGGATATAGTGAACTGAAATCCCAGAACGATGAAATGAAACCACAAATGAGAAGAAAAAAAAAGATTAGTTCATCTTCGTCAAATCCATTTCTATTCACATAGGGATTTCATTGGCATCAAAATGAGGCAAATTTCGCAAAATTTTGATTGAAGCCTTCATTTGCATATTCAAAAAAAGAATTATTTAAAGCTAAGAAGTAATTAATCATCATATATATATATATATATTGAATATACTATATACATATCTAAATAGATATGAGTTAAACAGTAGATGGCTTTATATGAAGCTGACGGCTTCACAGAAATGTATAGCTTAAGGGTGTCAAAACGAGTGAAGGACGAGGGCGTGGCGAATAGACAAGAGTAGAATTGGAAGCTTTTCTCACAACATACGAGTGGACCTTTTCGTACTCTCCACTGAGACTGAGAATAAGCAAATATAATGAAACATACAGAAGAAGAAGAAGAAGAAGAAATGATATGGTATAGAGGTTATAGAAATTGAATAATATAAAAAATATAAGAAAAAACTGACCGACAAAGATAATGCGAACAATATACGACCGCTTTGCGTGAAAGTTTAAATTAGAATGATCATGAACATGTTCACGTGGCTAGCGTGATAAACCTATGGCGCGCGCTATTTGAATATGACAACGTAGGCAAAACTGGGAGCCAGCTGAGGGTTGTAAAGTCATTCTTGGGATTATTATAACATATTTCAATTGTTCGAATGTTCCAAATCAAATGCCTAAGGGAACTATAATATGTACCCATAGCATATGAATAAGACTAAAGGACTTTCCTGCATTTTCCGCGTTGGACTAACGGAACTGAAACTTATGAAATATGATATCGATCGGCTGGCAAAAAAAAAACAAAAATAATTTTTTTGTTTCGAGAGAGGGAATGAAAGATGAAGAAGAAGAGAAAGAGTGGAAAAGAGAGAGAGAGAGTAGGCGACAAGGAAGAAAACAGCTTAAAGCAGTATATCACATTATTTACCGGCGTTATAACTCAAAAAAATAATTCAAACTTCTATTTATAGATATAGACTGAATAACATTAATTTTACAACAAAAAAATATCTAAATTTGAAATAAAAATGGATTATACAGCAGACGGATGGAAAAGTAGAAGAACCTAATTAGAAATTCGTAAGAGGGCCAAAGAGCACGCTCGTACAGCAGGGTCATGTGTCATCAGGAGATACAAAACACAAGAAAAGCTTCGATCAACAACCTTTTGAAGAAGAAGAAAACATGGCAATTTAAAGATTGTCTATAATTATGAGAGCGAGAAGTTAAAATCGGAACTTTAAATCGAATTATGCTAAACGGAAGATGGAAGTGCAAGAAGACGAACTAACAAGCCCGTCTATCTCGAGGGATCAGCCGTAATCAGAGTGAAAAATCTGAAATGTGACTGTGAAGATATGAAAAATGGTGATTGAAATTCAAATGCTCGAGCGGGAAATATGAAACGTTGACTGTTGAATTATGTGATAAAACTAACTTCAAATGAGCTTATCAGCGGGGGCTGCAGACAGTGATAAGAGAATTCGGTGAAAATATAAAGAAAATAATAAATATAAGCTTCATCTATTCAGTTCCTAACTGAAGACAATAACGAGTGTTTTGTAAGAAAAAAAGAGAAGCCGAAAATCGATAATGGGTTGTTCGCTGATCAAACTGGTCTCCTCACTATGTGACCATCAGGAAGACTTGAAACAATTCGACCAATTCATGAAAAGACCAAAAAAATGGATTTCGAGCAAGCACTTGAGACTCGATCGATCGTTCTGCTCATTTATTATCATTAAATTCCTTTGTTTTAATTTCCGGAATCGAATCTACTTTGAGGAAGTTTTCTCCTCCAAGACATTGACAAAGGAATTCCATTAGATGAACTTGAATGAGTGAGACATCTGTGATTGAACTATAATCATTTGACTATATATGGAAGAGCTATTTATGACTCCAGAAAAGGAAATGTGACGAAAGAAATTACTGGAGATCTGTCAAAATCACAGAGGCAATGATCAGTAGATGGAAGCACTTTGCGTAATGACGGAAAAGGGGTTAGTCAAAAAGAAAACGGGTCGATAATTCGGAGACATAGTAAAGACGGAGGGTACTCACACCAATCATGCTACTTCGTCTCAAACACAACACAATTAGCTTATAGATAGAACATATTTTATATGGACAGATTGCAAAGACAATTCATAATCATAGCTTCTCATAACAGCTTGGATGGGAAATTCTCATTGACCCAGATACACATATGGATGCTCTTCATCAAAAGCATTTTTTACAGACAAGGAAAAACTTTGAATTATTTATTTTAAAACATTTAATTCAAAACTCACCAGACGACATCCTGCGTTGCATTGAAAATGGCTTCTCGGCCCAATTTTCTGAATACGTAGTGCGCCGCTGTACGCAATTCGAGCTCAATTTATAATTCATTGGTAAATTTGTACTGTCTTCGCTCTCTTCCTTATGCAGATATTGATTTCCCATATTTGACTATGTTGAGCTTTACTTAGTTTTTACTCATTTAGAAAAGAACCATGTCAGCCCTTGGTGACCAGTTAGGTCTTCAACTTCTCCATGCCGCCAAGCTGGTTGAGGAACAAATTGACCAAGAGATGAGCAGGTACTTTGTTCAACATCATTATTTTTGATGAGTAATTTTGAACAGAATGGAGAATTTGGATGAAGATGATTTGGAAGCAATCCGCAGACGTAGAATGGAGCAATTGAAACAAGCTCAAAAGGATAAGAATGTAGTTTCTTGATGTGTTGAAGTTGCTGATGTAAGTATTTAGGAAATGCTCGTGATCGGACATGGAAAGTATGAAGAACTTGCTGATGAGAAAGAATTCTTCAAAGCCACTGATAAGAGCGCTAATCTTGTTGCTTTGTTTTATATTCCTGGAAACATGAGGTTACTCTTTGGCTTTTTTTCCCAACATGTAGATATCAATTGAAGATGCAAGATTGTTGACAAGCATTTTGAGAAGTTGTGTGTGAAACATACAGGGACTCGATTCGTCAAATGTAATGCTGAGAAGGTGACACTTTTGATGGAATATAAAAATATTTTGATATTTCTAGTTCCATTTCTTGACTCAGAGACTCAACATCCGAGTTATCCCCACTATTGCCATTGTGAAAGATAAACAAACTATCGATTACATTCGTGGTTTTGATGATATGGGAGGGATTGACGAGTTCAAAACTGAAGTATGACTGAATAAGTTTTTTTCATTTTAATTGGATCGTGGTTTAGGCCCTAGAAAACCGATTGGCCAAGTCCGGCATCATAACTGTTGAGAAGAAGAAAGTTGATCCACGAAAGAAAAAGACTATTAGATCTTGTGATCTCGAATATGATAATGAAGAAGATTGGTGAACAATGTTTCCAGCATTCCATATTTGCTTTTTTATGAGTTGATCGTCTAATGTGATCTCGTTTAACAAATCGTTTTGTTATGAAATTCAATGCTCTCATTCGAGACGTTAGTGATCGATTGTTTTATGCATAAGCTTGTATGTTTTAATAAAATTCTCTGTTTTTTTCTATTTTGAGACAATTTCTGTTCTCAGCTCAGCTTATTACCTCTTGAACCTTCAGATTTTATAATTTGTCTAAGGTGTTCTTAGATATGTGAAATGGCTGGACGCCGATCTATGGTTCACGATAGTTCCAGGATTTGGATGAACATCGGGCAAAACCAACTAAAGTAGGGAAATGAGAGTTATCTCAAAACAAAAAAAGTTAAGGTTCACCAAATTCTATACTCATCTTCCATCGTTGAATCTGAGGCATGTTGTTCATTTCGCTAGTTGTCCTTTCTCCGGACCAATAGGTTTTCGTTAAAGATCCATAGTAACAACCTTTCCCATTTGAAGTATTGGTACAATCCAAAAGTGATACATCATGGGTTGTTTCGATAAGAACAAGTGGCGGACTCGAACTGAAAGACAAAATGAACATACCCGACGTTTTCTACTTGGAATGGACGTATGGTACTAGCCAAAATCATTTCGAAGTTTTACGTAATTATAAGGGCATCGTATGCTGGTCATTGACCGAAGAGGGAAAGCTTCGGTGTATTCTGCGCTTGGAGAGTGTCTTAGTTATTTCTCATTCGATGCTGTACGTTTAATATATCTTGATATATCTAATAATGGTATCATAGGTTATCAAAGAAGTTCGAGATGCAGTGGTGTTTCAAACTACCCATGATTCAGGCGTTGCCATAATGGATGACCAGCAAAGACTTTTCGTTGTTAACTCTGTTAATGAACCTGTAGTATGGGGGATGCATAATCGTAAGATTCGGTTTGAGTTCTGTTGTAATATGCTTATCAAGCTTGCCGAGAGCAGCCTACAGCTTGGACAGTATTTCAACCTGTTCTCCAACTGACAAGATTAATAATCATCTTCGGACGAGATTTTTACTTGGGATGTCAAGGAGAACAGCTTGGAATTGTGGATACAAATTGGGCATTAACAGATGGCCAATATGCTAGAATAGTAGTAGATAAAACAAGAACGAAGTTGGCTGTCTATCATTCTTCTAGAACCATTCAGGTGAACTCTTTACTCTCTCAACTCATCGAAATTGTGCTTCAGGTTGTGGATTCTGATTTATCAACAGAACTGTTACGTATTCCTGTACCTGGGCAGCACGCGATTTTCAAGTTTGGCTGGATTGGCAGTGAAGCATTGTTTCTTCAAGCGACTCCAACATTTTTGCAAGTTTTCAGTGCTACATCAAAAACTGCTTGCTATGAGTATGTTAATCCGTGTGATTCATAGTAACACATCGCTTTTCAGAAGACAAACTGAAATCACTCAGATTGGTGTTGAGGATGACGGGCTAAAATTGTATACCAACAATGGGGTGGAATTTGTTAGTATAGTGTCTAGTAAGAGTATTTTACGTAACAGTAACCACGTTCTTTGTTTAGAAGATGAAGCTGATGTCTTGGGAGTAGCGTCGAATGCTGATGGAGCTTTACTCAATGAAGCTGCTCAGTTCTTACATGAAGGGAAAAGTCATCAATCTTATGAATACGTCATGCAGGTTTTCCGTCTTCAATTCCATTTGGTGACTTCGTTATTAGGTCCGCGATCTTGGGCAAGCCATTGATTCTTGTATAACAACAGCAACCTATTGTTGGAATTCCAGCATGCAAAAGGAGTTGCTCAAAGTTAAATTCGTTCTAATTTCATCAAAATATCTGTTGTTCCTTCAGGCTGCCAAATTCGGAATGGCTTTTACTACCGGTTACGAGACTAAGAAATTCACGAAAGTACTCAGAGACTTAAGAATTCTGAATGAAATTCGTGGGAAAAGAGTTGGACTATGTTTGACCTATGAACAGTGAGAAAAAGAAAGGGATCTTTGGGACCATTGAACTTGCAGATTCGAGAGAATGAAACCTTCATGTCTGCTCAACAGATTAATTGACATAGGATGTTATGGGATCGCCATCGAAATGTGCAAATGGTTAGGGCAAGAGTTCGAAGAAGGAATTGATCGTGTTCTTCTTGAATGGGTTCTTACAGATCTTAATTTTCTAAATTGAAATTCTGTTTGCTTTAGGTTCGGCGAACAATTACAAACGCAGCTAAGGAGAAGAATGTATATGAGATGGATATGGAGTTTCTCGATCACAAGATTGCCAAAAAGCTTGAACAGTTTCCCCACATTTCCATCGCAGACGCAGCGGAGAAAGTAATTGAAGCGAAGCTACCAAAGCTTGCCCGATTACTTATCAAAAGAGAAACTGACGATTCAAAACAAGTAATTCTTAGCTAACATTCAGTTCCTCAATGATCGCTATAGGTAAAAGTTCTCTTGCAATTAGGTGATGTTCAAGAAGCTCTGAACAGGGCAGCGGCTGCACAGAAGCCTCAGCTTCTCCATCAAGTAGTGAGACATCTCATGGCTACATCAAAAAAAGCAGAATATGAGTTAGTGATCAGAAAAATACCTCTGGTGCGTTGAGCTTTTCTCTTTCGAAGTGACAAATTTGATTGTAGGCGCAATGTCTTTACCAAGAACTAGTGCGTCAGGATGCTGGTTCAAAGCCTGGAAGACAAATGCTAGCTCTTCTTGAGCAAGGAAGTGATTTCGAGAGACAAACTCTTTATCATTTGGATTGTGCCTCTGCTGAGTTCAATGTATCTCCATTTTCTGAAACTTGATTATTCTATTTTACTTCTAGCCTAATGAACGACTGAACGCTCTGAGAAATGCGAAGACGAGTGCGCATTCGATGGGAGATAAACTGGTAGAAGAACTGATTTCTGATATGGTTGAAAAATTTTTTAGTGTGAAATTGTATTCCAAAGATTCTAGGCTGCTTTTGCTCCAAGTCAAACTGAAAGAGGTTTTGATAACTTGACGATCAGAGAAACTGTAATAGCTTTCGCTGCTGATTCCCAGAAAGTGGAGAGGTTGAAACACCAAGCAAAGCTGACAGATAAGCAGTACGGTTTTTGATTTTCCTCGCAGCTGCATGTTCCAAACTTGCAGAGTGTGGTTATGGACCATTGAAGGACTAGCAAGAGAAGGTAAAATGGACCAGCTGATTGTGATGTCTCAAAAGAAGTCCCCTGTAGGATATGTGGTATGGGAAAAATAGATCCCTTACCCTCTTAACTGATAATTCCAGCCTTTCATCAAAGCGTGTATGAAGTATAATAGGGCTAATGAATGCAATAAGTTTTTCCCAAAAGTTAATGGATACAATGATTTGATAGCTGCTCATTTGGCGATGAAGTGAGATCTTAACCTTCAGAAGTCATCTAACATCTTTTCCAGAAACTTTCTAGGTGCCGCGAAGATGGCATTCGATCGTCGGGATCGAGATATGCTTCAATTTGTTTATACAAAATCTCACAATAATAAAGAAGCTCTCAGCCAAGTTGGGCAGCTTTTACGATCACTTTGATTACTTAAAAGTGTTTTTTATCAGTTTTTTTCAGAAATATCATCACTGCCTTCTAACACGAGTCATGATTTATGTGATATGTTCATATTATTTATAAAATAAGTTCTTTCCTTGTTGTTTGTTCTACAACGAAGTTGTGACAACTTTCTCATACATTGCTTATCGTGCCCATACATATCAAATCATGTTTTCAGCTAACAACATGGCTGCTGCCCGTTTATGGAATAAAACAGAAATGCTAATGAATGGCTCCATTCGCCTTTCACTTTACAAATCTAAAAGAAGGTTTTGAATTTATATGCTTCTGCATTAAAGTTCATAACTTTCAGCAAATTGATGGTAGCGGTAGGAGACGTTCCAGGTCCGGTTGTGAACGGAAGCATTTCCTTCGGTAAAGCCACACACGTCTATTAGTTATGAAATGAGTTTTTTAAGTAACCGAAACCGAAAACGATGATGGGTTGCCACACACATTAGAACATTTGGTCTTTATGGGAAGTAAAAAGTAATTCACAGTCACAATTTGGATAATCATCGGAATTCTTTAAGATATCCTTTCAAGGGAGTTTTAGATGTGATCGCTAATAGGTGTTTGGCTAATGGAACTAACGCATATACTGACCAAGACCATACAGCATATACTCTCAATACGGTACTGTGATATTATGATAGTTAAGATTAACCCAAAATTCTCTATGAAACTTGAGCATTAATTGAAAATTTAGAGGATATGCTACTAATGAGTCTCACTTACAGGTCGGCAGTGAGGGTTTCTTCAAAGTGTTGCCTGTGTATATTAATCATTTACTTACTCCCATTCTTTCGGTAATATTCTTCTCACATTTTGTTCATTGAGTTATCTCCCGTCAGGACTCACAATTCACCACCGAAGTGCATCACATAAATGGCGAAGGTATAAACGCCGGAGTAGTTTACAGTGAAATGCAAGATTATGAATCTGAAATGGAAGACATGATGCTTAAGTTAGTTTTTTTGAATTAGCGCAAGGTACTCTGCTCATTACAGAAAGCAAAAGGAACTGATGTACCCAGCTGGTAATGCTTACAGGGCTGACGCATATGGGCGATTAAAAAATCTCAGAGACTCGTGCACAAACGTCAAGGTAATCGAAGTAAAGTAGATAACAAAGGATTCGAACATCTTAGGTGCGAGCCTTCCATGAAAAATTTTATCATTTGAGTAACATGATGGTAACAGTTTGTGGACGGTTGGATCACGAACGTCTACTGGCTATTATGGAGCAAATTGAAGAGGTGAACTAAAAAATCTGTTTCCAAAATAACGTACAGCATTCTAGGAGCACCTACCCAACTGCCCCGTCGATTTCCCACGACCATTCAACTTTGAACTGGTCGCGCCAACTGAAGCGAAAACCGAAAAAGTGGTTTGCCCCTCAGATGATGATTCTCGTGGAATAGTTGATATGGCTTGGTAATTGGATACATATTAATTAAGGGATAAACAAGTTTTTAGGTTCGCCCACAAACCCTCCGATGTTATTACTTCCGTAGCTTTGGAAGTTTTGTTCGACTATATGTCAAATACGCCGATTTCCCCTCTTCAAAAAGATTTTGTGCTTTTGGATGATCCACTAGCCAGTTCTGCCACGTTCAACGTTGATGAGCAAAATACATGCATCATCCATCTCTCCTTCAATGGCGTACCGACTCCAAAGTTGGACGAAGTTGCGAAGAAGTAAGTAACTCGGATTGTCTGTTTCATTACCGAGATGTTCAGGTATTTGGAGAAGACTGTTCCTGAATTGAGTGATCCTAGCGCTTTCGACATGGAGCGTATGGGATTCTTGATTGAGCAGTCGATTCAAAGTCAGATAGTTCAGGTAGAGAGTTGTTTTTCATTTCTCAATTCGATGGCATGAGTTTCAGACCGAGAGCAATGCTCATAGTGATATTATTGCTCATCTTATTGGATACCAACTGTTCGACAAAAATGATGATGATTTACTTATCAAGAGAATGGATCCCGTGAGTATAATTAGGGAGGGGATCTATTCATCTGATGAGCTTCAGGTTGCTGTCCTTAATGATTTAAGATCAAAACCTGCTTCTTACTGGGCATCCCTTATATCCGACTTATTCACTAAGCCAGCCATAACCGTAATTGGAGTTCCAAATGAGGATCTAGTACAAAAGGTTCGAAACGTGAAAGAATAATCCAAAATAAAGTTATATTCAGGTTTCTGATATCGAGCAGGCCAGGATAGAATCTCAGAAAACTAAACTAGGAGATGACGGTTTGAAGAAGTGTGGCGAGACTCTAGCTAATGCTATTCATGAGAACACAGTCAGTCCCCCCTCAGTCTATCAACAAATTCTGTCTGTTTTCCAGGTCAATAAGGCATCAGATGAAGTTTTGAGTCAGTTAATTGTAGAAAACCTGGAGAACTTCGATAGCTTCGATGTACAGAAGTTCAGTAATAGAGGTTTGCTCTCTGTATCAACATGTATTTATTTCTTCATCTCAGATTCGGGAAAAAGCTCTGATCATATAAACGCATTCTTAAATCAGTTCAAGTTCCCTGCTTATCTTCATAAATGTTCTTCAAAGTTTTTGGAAGTAAGGAGCTTTTACATCATGGCTCAACTATTCTATTCTACAGCTTTTCTTCTTAATTGATACCAGCTCTTTGACTCTCGAGCAGAGATCATATTTGCTTCTTTTCGCCGAGCTATTATTTGAATCACCAGCTAATATCGACGGCAAAACATGCTCGGCTGATGAGGTAGCCAAACTGTATACAAAGGTATGTCTACAATTATAGGATGTATTATTCAATGATTTTAAGGATTTGGTAGACCATTCTATTGAAGTTGGAATTTCGGGAGTTCAGGATAAGCTTTTCAACATTACTCTCAAGGTATTATACTAAATTTCAATCCGATATAACGTTACCACGACAGGTTCCTGCTAATAATAAGTATACGAACTTGGCAAAATGGGCCGAAATTTTCACGACTGGCATTATTTTTGATGTCGAGAGAATTAAAATGTGCGCTCTCAAATTGGTTAGCGAAGCTAAGGAACAGAAAAGGGATGGAAACTGTGTAGCAGCAGCAGCGTTGTGTTGTCTCACTTATGACGAAAGTCTTCAATTGTTTTCATAACTCTTTCTAAACCTAATATATACAGATAGCAATGCACATCTTTACGAATCAATTGTGTTGGAGAAACATCACGAGAAGATTGCTCAGATGTGTACCAGCAATCCTTCTGCTGTCCTTGCCGCAATGGAAGATGTAATTAAAAGTTTCATCTTAAATCGTGTTAATGCTTCTTTTCAGCTTCGTAAGGCTCTCAAGTTAGCAGGTGCAAATGTGCATTTTGTCGGAGATATCGATGCCATTGATAAGAGTTTGTTTGACCCATCTAAATGGGAGTTTGTGAATAACCAGAATATCCCTCAATATTCGGTATGATTATACCTACCTAACTCTCAATGTAAATGATCACGTTCTAGGTTGATGTTTCGGATTACGTGAAAGAGGATAAAATGGGCGTTGAGAAAGTATTTACTGTTGGAGGCTCAGAATCTTCTTTCATCTATCAAAATAGTGTCATTGACGTTGATTGGAATAGCTCTGACGTCATTCCGACTTTACTCTTCTCTCAATATCTTAGTCAGACTGAAGGACCTTTATGGCGAACCATCAGAGGAGAAGGATTGGCTTATGGGGCTGATATTTATGTCAAGCCAGATCGAAGAGTTGCTTCTTTACAACTTTATCGTTGTGCGCAACCTACTCAAGCCTTCGACCAGACTCGTAAACTTGTTGTATGTGTTGTCTTCTGATCGTCTTCTATTTATGAGCTTTAGATGGATATCATAGCAGCGGGTGAGTTGGATAAATCAGAGTTTGAAGCTGCCAAAAGATCACTGGTATTCGGGATGATGAAGAAAGAAGCAACAGTTAGCTCAACCGGAAAGCTTAGCGTTGTGAACACTTTGCGAGGCGTACCTCTGACCTTCCAAAGGTTTTTATATTCTTTTACTTTTTGAATTAATGCTTTAAAGAGAACTCTGCGAACAAATTTGGAACGCAAACGTTAAAGATGTTCTAGAACGCGGAGGACCCAAGATATTGACCTTATTCGAAGTAAGTACGAAATATTATTTTTTCTCAAAATCTGTTTCAGTCTCCTATCCGAGCGATTTCTGTGCATCCTCAAAAATTGAATGAAATAAAGAAGGGTTTCAGTCAGATCCAGTCAGCACCTCTGACATCCTTACAGTATAACGGTTCTACCAAAAGAGCTCATTCAGGAGCGAAAGCTCAAACCAAGAGAAGAAAACTAGATAACGAATTCTAGGTTTTTTTTGTTTCTGTTGATTGTTCTGTTTTCATTGTACGTTTCAAATACAAGATTGTTGTAAGTCCGATAACCATGTTTTCGAATAGTGGTATATAAAGCTTGAGTTCCTTTTTCCTTTCTTTCATAATTACTGTGTTACCTCTCGATGATGCAAGTGAGTACTAATTTGAAAACCTTCTTAATGCTAAACGATGATTGAGATATTGTAGGTAGCGGTAGATGCTTACTGCTAGAGAAGAGTGACGTTCGCCGAAATGAAAAGTCTTCAGACACCGCTGAACGCTCGTCGCACGTGAAAAATGAAACGTCTCCAGACATCGCTCAACACTCAAAATTAAACGGCAGACAGGGGCCCCATTAACGACGTGTGGGAAATGGTCATATATCTGCACCCGCATTATGTAAGGCGCAAAAGTCAGTGAAGACGGTAAAGCTCATTTTCCCGACATTGTGCGTGCTTCTAAACCTAAGTAAGAGAAAAATTAAAATAAATTATTATGTTCCGAAAAAAAAGAATGAAAGTCGTGGTGCTTAAGAAGGTTTGAGTAATGAACTGCAGAACAAGAAGTGTTGCATCGCTAACTGTAGGAGTCAATAGTTAATGTATGGAAGGAGATGTAACCAAGATCGAATCGAACATTCATCCGAATTGGAATTGCTTCCTTGTGAAGTCAAATTTTTGATTTCGAAGCGTGTGATAGATAGATGGAGCATCGAATACATGTCTATTCGCGTGAATCAGCATGAGATTCATGGAAAAAGCCGAGTATAAGGAGTGAAACATATGAAATTGTCAGTCACTGCAGAAAAAGAATTAAAAAATATGTGAACCGAAAAAAACGAGTAGCACAAACAAAACATTCAAGCACATGTGTAATCGATATGTTATCGAATGTTTAGGATGTTGAGATCATAGGGGATAAGTCACGGTTTCACGTGCTATGGGGAAATTACCGTATCTTAACACACTCGCGACCGCGTGTACTCATTTGAATTTTGAAATGAACTTGGGCTAGACTGCAGTTGGAAGTCGAATACATTCAACTGCGATTGGCATTTTCTCGTGTGATGATTTTCAACTTCGATTGCGACTTTACTTTTCCTGTTACTGTTTTTTGGGATTCATCGAAGTTGATTTCGTGATAGGGGATGTCCAAGATATGGGATCATTTTGAAAAAAATGCGCATGAATACAAATGCAAAATTTGCATGCAGTCATTCAAGCTGTCGAGTAGAAGCTCCACGAGCAACTTATGGACTCACATCAGAAGAAAGCATGGGATGAATAAAAAGCAAGAAAAAGTTGATCAAAAAAAATTATCAACAACGGGACCGGAAATATCGAGATATGCATAAAAGCATTGGCATCATTTAGTAAGTATCTCATTTTTGATAAGCAAGAGTGTTTAGGTGATTGTTATCGATAACTGTTGTTTAATCGACGTTTTTCTAAGCAACGCAGGCATTATATTTGGAAATAAAAGAAGAGGAAGAACCATTGGCCCTACTGCTAGAAATCTACTCACGATAGCTGCTAACACACGCTCTACGGTAAAGAAATCATATACAAAGAATTGGGTGGAAAAATACATTACTCCAGGTGAGGTTAAAATTTAAAAAAATAATGAAAAAGCTTTAAGATTCTGAAGACCTATTTCAAGAAGAAAATCTGCTCTACTCAGATATGCCAGAACTAGAAGAGATGGAACTGATGCAAGAACTTATTGATTCTGACGATAATATCCTAATTAAAACTGATATGTCTCAAATTATAGAGTCTCTTGACACTGGGGATGAATACTAATAAATCAAACAATTTCTTGCGTTTGTTAATTCGCTCTAATCAATGAGTGCAGTTGACTGCAGTTGAAAATCATCCGCACTGATACGTCAGAAGTTGGAAGTTGAAATTGGTCAAAATGCTATTTTTCGCCCAAGTATATTTCGAAATTAGCTTTACGCAATTCGCGTACTTTTTCAAAAAAGTAATTTTCAGTATTTTATCGAACTCTTGCATTTTTTAAAATTTTCATTGTTTATAAGGATAATTTTTGATATGTATACGAAAAAAATTCAATTTCATTAATTTTATTCGAGTGGTTTACAATAGTTCTGCATATTTTTAACATTTTTCCAGATATTATTAAGAAAATTGTTCAAACCCTGGTCTGAGCTATATTTTATACCGCTTTCATCGAGAAGTTGCCGCGTTTTCTCAATTTCCTTCATAACCGTTTTCATGCTCTTCGACAAATTCCATCAAGATAGGCAGTGTTGACCAGTGAGTGCCCAGTTGTTTTCAAAAACATCGCTAAAACTTTGCGCCTTTTTTTCAGAAATCTGGAAAAGACATTATTTTTTGAATGGCATTTTTTTAGAAACCTCCAAGTCAACGATCCATAATTTCTCTTGTTCATCGGTGCCCTAGTTCCCGTCATTATCAACGAGGTCGGTTAGGTAGAAAAACCAGCCGAGAAATTTGAGTTTAATGATTTGCACTCCGCTGGGGTATCTTACAGAAGCTTGTGCAAAGCCAGGAACTGAAAAAAAAACATCTCAGGTTTGTGCTAGTTATGAAAAAAGACCATCATTAGTTAATATATACATGCCATAGATTGACCCGTGTAAGTTTGGTACAAAGCAGCATTTTGGTCCTATGTTTAAAACTTCAAGCAGCTCATACCTGAAAATCTCATAGAAAAGTTTTCATACGATTTTCAACATACTCTTTAGATCTGCGTGAAACAGTTACGATCAAAAAAGCAATCACAGAGGAAGTATCTATGATACTGATAACCCTACTATGGAAAACTCAGCACTGGTATCCTCTGCTGATACATGTAGCGAAGGAAGAATCAATGATTCTGAATCATCCATAACTCCTCACAAGCCCAGCAAGGATACCATATCAGTAGTGTACCAGTTTTTGTTGACTCAAAGGGATGCCGCCAAGCCACGCCCCTTCTTAATTACCCCCCTAGGCCACGCCCCATTTTAATTACATTTTAATTGACTTGAATTCAAATTAATTCCATGCGTTCCATGCATTCCCTCTTAAGGATTCCCGTTCCATTCGGATAGTAGAGACAAATGGGATGAGTTAGAATCAGGAAGCTAGGGCTTACTGACACCCAGGCCGACTCTATATAAGGCCTCATGAACCAGAGTCGAGTGAGACTCTTCAGCTGTCATCTATCCCTCTCATCCTATCTTTGAGAACAAGACACGGTGTCCTCCTGGACACTCGTTGTCGAGTCCAATGTAGAGTTCTCCTAGAGGAATCTCATCTTGAGACCTCTATCCTTAACATCTTATATTATCAGTATTACTCTATGTGTTGATCATGTGTCCCTTGTAGTTGATACCTTGAACTCAGTGCTATGTATGAACCATGTATACTTAATATATTCTTATAATAAACATTCTTATATATACACGCTGTCCTAAGTTACATTCCATTCCTCACCTACCGCTACACATAGTCAGTTGACAACCCCTCATAGGGGTGTCACCGATGGTGAGGTGTAACAACCCTTTTAAGATGGAAGGGAGAAACTTTAATGGAACGTTAGCTTTAGCTGCAATAAGTAATAAATTTTTCGCGGTTCACCCGTCCAATCGAGATCTGCGTTTGTTGCCGTGGATTATCCCTGCTGAGTTAAAAGTAACGATTAAACCTATACCAACTTTTGCATACCTGAACAACCGCTCTGAGTCAACCGAAGTAGCCGGACATACTGAAAACGAAACAGCGAGCTTGTCCAAGACGGGAAATTCAAGTTTTCTGCTTTCTCTTTCCAATACAATAGTAAACCTTCTGGACGGCATAGAACTGAAGTTATAGAAGTTCTGTATGCTTGCAGCTCGTCCTGAAAAGGAGTATTGTTTGCTGTCCTCCTGATATTTTCAAATCTATTCCATAAAGTGGAAGCTGAGGATATGGGAAGAGAGACAACTTCTACAACTGGCTGTTCAC
>CALQYR020007457.1:1831151-1867302 GCA_943334845.2 Auanema sp. JU1783 | reverse complement strand
TCATTATGAAAGTACTATCAGACGGGTACTTGAGAGATTGAAAAATTGAGTTTGTCCTCCTTTATCTCATATGATTTGATAATGATTCAAATGATTTGAATCACTGTGGGTGATGTCACTGTGCATCATGATCTATTAATGAATTGATTGTATTAAAGCCACATACTGATTTCGTTGACTATGGTGAGTAAGAGTGAGTTCCTGATTTTGGTAGACCCAAACAGCTAATAGGATTTGCTTATCTTATCATTGCTATATGATAGATGCTGTTAATTTATTAATTTTTAGTTATCAGCTTTGAAAATGAACAACGGAAGAATTTTAAAATTCAAGCATAAGCGGATCATTGCTGCTGCTGTTATTCTTCTAATTAGCTTTGCTTTATCTCTTACAAGTCTCATTGATGGAGGTAAGTCGAATCCTCATTCACTGCTACATCTATCTATCATCTGCATCTTATCTAGACTGGGCAGTTGTGAAGACTGACAATGGAGTAAAGCACAAAGGAATTTGCTGTTCTAATTATGTAATATTCCATTTATAGACAGATTTTTGATTTTACAACTCAATTTTCAGGGCAAAGTAGTATTTGAACATCTCATAGCAACTGATCTCTACTTAACATGTGTTTTTGAGCTTTTATGTATCTATCGACTTGTAATCATCTGGTTTGTATATGGTTTTTCATTCAATCATTCAATCCATGCAGGTTTCAAGTTGCCAGGGATAAGTTTGAGAAAGGCCTCTTCATAACCTATGTACTACAGCTTACTGCTACAATCTGCATATGTATTATTAATTTAGCATCTTATCCTAAGTTAATCAGTAAGACACCTCGATACTATAATGAACCAAAGGTCTACTTCTATTCTCAGTTTCAGTCTAACAATGCACTCTTTCAGGTATCATTATGCTACTGGCTTATGATTCCTATTATGATTTTACATCTGATAGCTATAGTACTGCTGTGCTTAGCATTTCACAGCTTTCACAGTAAACGCTCTTTCGAGAATTTGGTATTTTCAATTTTCAGCAATCAAATTCATTTATATTTTCAGTCTTTCAAGAAGCTTTTATTCTGCTTAAACACATGATCAATGGTTGAATCTACACCGAACGATGTAAGTCTTCTCGTACGAATTGTAATCTCAAATGATAGCCAACTGTATGCTCATACCTTGACTTTCATTACTAAAAAAAGGAATAATCTTATATAATGTAAAATATTTTTTTTTGTTTTCATAAACATCTTGTATATCATCTCATTCACTTGCTTATTATGAAAAACTGATAATAATAGATGTCAAATAGAAAACTAATGGGGACATGCCGGGAAGGACAAGAAAAAATGATTGAAATAGCTTATATTTTGTGAGAAGACAAACCAACCGCTCGGCGAACGATACGAAAAACTAAAATGATTTTCTTACGTTTTTCATTTTGTATCTTAAGATAGCCAGCATAGCGGTCGTGCATGAGTTCTTATTCGGTCAACCAAGCAATATGCAACAATCGTACATGTGATTCAAGCTAAGCGTGGACGCTAATTGGTCTCAGTAATCATTTGTAGCTCATTTTTTGTGGTTCCACATGATTCGTTAAGAATACTCGGAAGTTCCACTATGAATCAATGACATGGTAGTAAAGTTGCGTTTTAGGTGTTCCATAAGAACATTGTCATTTTAGGCGTATGAGCAAGAAGCTTTAGCAATGCTAGCTTATAGCTAACATGTCTTATGCTCAGCTGACGTCGAATGGTTCGTTTGACGTCACAAGCAGTTGAAACTGAGCCAGCTTATTAGTCAAGCAATTACTTTTCAAACGGAATGGCTAGATAGTTATTAATATTTTTATTTTCGTTGTTATCTTCAACCCTCTAAGAAGCTAAACCACGCTTCGCGCATTTCACGTGGTCAAACCATATGTAGAACGTTTACTTTACTAGCATTCAGATAGAAAATCAGACCAAATATATAGAAAAAAAAAGTGATGAGAGAGACTATGTTCGTGGAAAAGTAAGCAGACTTCTTGATTTGATAACAGCCAGTAGAATGGTTTGGTGAGAGGGGGGGGGGGGTTGTCTTCCGTTCATTGTCGTCATCACGACATCTCAAAATTTTGTTAAGGAAGTCAGCACGTCTTCAGCATCGTCACTATCATCTTGTCGTTATCATCGTAAACGTTACCATTAGTAGTTTAATAATATAATGTTATATTTACTATTAGTCTTTCTACTTCCAGCCTTATCATATCAGGTTAGATATATTAATAGATGTAATGGAGATATCATTTGATCTCTATAGGATCCTCCACATGTTGGTCGCTACTGCGCTTCATTTCGGGTGAATTATGAATTCTACTGTCACGGAATATGGACAGATTCTAAATTCATGGATATTCTGAAGAGTCACAGCTTAAGCAGTGTTATGAAGTTTTGTAAGAAATTCGAAGGAATATGTGTTCATAGAAACGGGTAGGTTCATTCAATTCTGTTTAAGCTTACTGTAATGAGACTATAAGCTTCTTACATATCTCATATTGAACTTCATAATCTGTTTTTCTTTAAATTTAGGAAAAATAAGGAGAATTTGGCTCCTGTACGTAGAGTATCTGAGCAGGATATTAGAAAGAAGATGAAGAAGATGTCATATGAGCAAATTTCTAGCCGTGTATGTACAGCCTTGACTATCTGACTTTTTGATCTCTTTCTACCCAATTAAAGAAAAAAAGATGAAAAATTACAAAAATTTATTGAAACAAGCAGATAGATAGCATATTTCTATGATAATTATGTTATTTGCAGCTATCGCAACTAATACCCTGCACTCCCGAATGCGATCAACGTGAGTACTCTCATTGTACCAGGGATTGCAAATGTGATTATGATTATAAGTTTTGGTTACGATACTGTGATCCAGCAGCTACTAAGAAGCTCGAAATAACTTGCAGGTATAGTTATTTTTATAGTTTACTTAAATGATATCATATAATATGAAATTGAAATGCGATCGGATGTGTTCATGTGACGTCGAAAGAATGAACGTTCAACCAAATGCATCAGCAGACAATCTCAAAACTGCTTCATTAGCATAGTATGTGGTAGTAGTACGGTAACAGTAGTACAGTACTGTGCAGCATGCTGATGTTGTAACATTAAAAAGTAAATGATGATGAAGCATTACATTCAGTCTCAAGGCGTCTCCTTTGTTTTTGATACTGTCTTCTGAATCGAATGTGAAGTTCAAAGACAGTTGACCTCCATGGGTACATCAGATGTTAAGGGGGTATGAATGATACATTATGAACCATATTGACAGTATAGAATGCTTTCATGAATAATGTTGAAGCAAGTATTTCCTTCCGTCTTTTTTCATCATATACCTATCTATATATAGAAATCAAGTTGATATCATTCTCGCTGCTACGATGATAGTGTCTTCTTCGATTTTTCTTTTTTTTTTCATTTCTTCTATCAGTCTCTTATCATTTTCACTCCATGCATAAAGATGTTTTAAAGTTATGCAAAGCTTTTAAAAGACAAAAATTTTTCGTTTTTTTTTGTCTTTTTCTTCTCCCTTACTTCTATTCATTTAAGATCTTTTCGTTCATTACACCAAATGACTGATAAAGGTCGCTGTTCTGTCTTTTGAAGACACATCGTTGAACATGGCAAAAGCTATTCTGATGACTTTCTAGATGATAATGAACTATTCGTGTGATGATACATCATCATCATCATATGGAATGATCGTAATGGAAATAAATGGTTGAACACATGACTGTATGCTGATCGCATAGGTATTGAATATGCAGATGGATACAGTGAATTCGAGAGTTGCCCAGAGAGAGAAGAGAAGTGTGTGAAAGAGAGAGAAAGAGAGAGAGAATGATTGGAAATTCCGAGAGTTTGCTGCTGTCAGTTTTCGTTCACTTTTAAAGATCTATCAAACTAGTTGATAGTTCAGAAGACAACGTAAAAGACTGAAAATTAATTGAAATAATGTCATTTTGTACGATGATTATAAAAATAGAAAATGAATGTCTTTCTAGTATAATGTTTCAACGATGTCCTCAGTATATTCAATATAAGGAGGAAGATTCATCTGATTCAGTGGAACGAGCTCATATGCAAGGTATATCCTCCTTCTCCCTTTCCCTCTCTCTAGGTGTATAGCTCTGTTGTAGATTCCGTTGATGTAGATGCTGAACGACGATATTGGTATCATCGATTAGGATGAAAAGCTATGTACATATAATATTCTAATAAAGATGTATTTTCATTCATATAATGATGTTTCAATTGAACTGGATGTTCCTGTACAATATCTTAAAAATAAAAATAAATTTCATGTTTATGGTCAACTAAAATTGAATGTTATTGTATAAAAATGAAAAATTGTTTGATGAATACAACGACAAAAATATAAATCTGGATTTTGGACAAGAAAAAGAAGAAGAAGAAGTGTTGGGCGAAGAGGAGGATGGAGGAGGAGGAGTTGTAGTAGCTGTAGAAGCAGTAGATGTTGTGTAAGAGACATTGAAGGCGATAAGATGATGATAGAAATAGAAGTTAGAAGAAGGTAGACTAGTAGTGAAAGCGAATGAGTCAGTGAAACAGCACGATAGATTGAGAAAGAGAGTACGAAAAGCAAGTAGGAGAGTACGATGAATGAAGACAAGAACGAACTAACGACGATGACGAGGACAACCGATGATCACGACTATGTGTGAGATGATGAAGATGGAAATATCTAGAATAGAAGTCATATATTCATATATATTATAATGAAATATAAAAGAAATTATTTTGTTTTTTATGCGAGTCAAATATGGTATTTCCTGCTGTGAATAGAGAATGTTCATTTGTGACTGGAATTGGTTGATGACAAATCGAACGGTCACTCTTTATCATTTTGTACTTGGCACTTGCTTTTGGCTGTTTCATTATAATTTTATATTTCAGACGATGTGGATACTCATAATCTTTGTCTCTTGGACTTTACATTCAGGTATATTCATGATGTTTGATCATTATCACTAAGCTATGCATGCCATTCAGAATCTCGTGCTGATCTTATACAGTCAGCGTGCAAGCGATCACCTAACTTGAACTTCTGTTCTAATCATAATCCAGGCATTGGCACGGTTCGATTGAACCAAAGTTTAATGAATGTTTTAGAAACAACAAAAAGTCCGAATGAACCTCCAAGAACGGAAATAAATGATTGGCTAAGGGCTTTCCTTGATGTGAGTTCTAACCCAGTCAAGGAGAACCCTAATCTTCTTCAGGATGGAAGTCCGGATGAAGATGATGACGGGGAGATTTCAGCTCAACGCCATAACAATACCAATATTCAAGCATATTGCGTAAAATACAATGTAACTTCTTATTCTATTTATATTGAAGTATCTCCTTGTTTAAGCATAACTTCCATAGCTACTGTACGGCAGATCGAATAGAAGAATTGGAAGGAGTTCTATCAACTTTCTGTTTGTACTATCGTCGAACATGTGATGCCGATATCAAAGTTGATCGAGTACCAGATCATAAGACGTTGTCTTTAAAAGGAATTCCAAACTTTCAAATATACTGTTTATAGAGACTTTCCCAATCCTCCTCCACTACAACAAGAATTTCATATTTCGAAGGAGTTCACGGAGTCGGTCGATCCAAGTAAGAGACATTCATCAACTATTCAATTACTCATTCTCTTCTATTTCCTGAAGTCAAATCGTCTCAGTACTGTCAGCGATTCTCAACAAAGTTCTCTGAACGTTGTTCATCTGCCACGACAAGAAAATCAGATGATTTCTGTACCTCATACATGGAGAATTGTCAAAATTCTCGTGCTGTGTCGACAATGAAGGAAAGGTCTGCTGAGTTGAGCATCAATCAACTTATCCATACTTTCATTTATTTATAGTTCAATAGAATCAGAAGAACTGGAATTACCTCCAGTAGATGATGTCGATGGTGACGATGACGAATTGTCTAATACAGAAACTATGAAGAAGACATCATCTGCAGAAGGACAAGCATCAGATAATGTTCTTAACATAACATACAATTCAGAAGCTTCAACATGATTATTACAGAAGCAAGCTGTCTCTGACTATTGTGAACAATATTCTGAAAATTATAATTATTTTTGTGCAGGAGAAGCTAATAATGAGAATGCTAAATTCTGTGCTGCATATGCATCCAATTGTCCTCAGAAGATCGAATCGTAAGTAGTCAATTAGAGTATTTGTCTGTTTGTGTGTGTGTGTGCGTGTGTCTGTACAATAAAATTTCATTTTATATTATGTCCCTCATCATCATCTCAGATGTCAGTTTAACTATACTATCTATACTATATATGTTATTATCTATATTATATGTTATTTTTTATTAGATGTTATGGTATATTCTACTTTATATACAAGTTATTTCTGGTTTCAGATTTAAAGGGTCTGGCACATTCTTGGGTGAACGTGAAAAGGCATAATTCAAATGGTTTAATATAGTTTATTGATTTATTGTTTATTTTAGTCAGCTCCCGGTACTTCCGTCTATCAATATAAGGGAACTAAAAAAGAATATTGTGATAAGTTTTCTGTTAATTATGAATATTACTGCAAAGGAGATAATCCTGATGTATCCGTTGATATTACACGACAGTTCTGTCCATCTTACAAGGCTGTATGTCTAGCTACACCGTATGTATCAGCTTCATCATACAGCTGATTGAAGTTACTTTTTGAGAGCACCAGTAGCAGCTCCTGCTAACCCATTCTCTTTGACTTCTGGATCCTCAAAAACTGAAGGTCCAAATGATCCTGATTTTCCTGACTTCGACAATGTTAGTTTTGAGTAGTTAGTATGCCCAACCGATCACGTCTGCTTGCTTTCCAAGAATGACACTTGTGTCATTTGTTCACGTACTTCCTTCACGTTTGTATGCTAATGAGCTTTTCAGCCAAAGAAAGGAAGTACTAAAACGAGTCATAGAAGACGCGGAAAGAAAGGACACCGTGGCTTGAAGCTCTTCAAGTACAGTTTTTGAAGATGTAAACTCTCCAGCATAATCTAACTCAGACATCCTTGTACTCCAAATTGTAACTCTACCATTCATCCTCACTGCACAGCTGACTGCAAATGCGATTTCATATATCCATATGTACAGAAATTCTGTAACCCCCCTCCTCTACCTCTATTCTTGAACACATGTCGGTGAGTCCTTTTCAACAACCGTGTGAGCTTACCTTCATTACGTAAGGCTGTGGTATAATGGCTGTCCGAAGTACGAAAGATACCATTATGCTTCTCAATTCGTATACTCTAAAGCTGAGAAAGGAAAAGTTATTGGTGATTTCAAATTGCAATTTTATCTATAACAGTTTATTGATTTGAAGAAGGACCAGGCGATACGAAACCATTCAGTGTTATTTCTCCTAATGGTGAGAGACTTCCGGTCAACCTCCATCAGCCAGGAATTGGATCACGGTTCGCAAATGACTGATTAGGCTTTCAAATCATATGTTTCAGTTTGAGGGACGACGTGACTGTGTGGGAGTCTGACGATAAGTATACTCACCACCTCTTCAACTGACATTCTGATATTGTAGAATACGTCAGCGTTTAAAGGATGATGCAAGTTTATGGCTTTTAGAAGATGACCATCCGAGACAAAACAAAACTCGGTATTTTTGAATTTTTTGTTTCTTTTTCAACTTCTGTTATCTGTTAATCTGTTATCTGTTAATAAAGATTCTATCCTTAGCACTTAGCTACTTCATTTTCATTCGCACTCTCTTCTTTACCACAATCAAACTTCAGGAGAAAGAAACAAGAGTATCTTCATAACTTACCTTTTATCAAGTTCTTAGATGATGAAGTGAAGCAAGCAATACCCAAGTGAGAAGAAATACTTTATTTCTTTTTGATAATTTGATATCAGTTTCCCTATACCTACTCTTCCTCCTCGAGCAGCAGCTACCACGACTCAAGCCGCCATAGCCCACAAGTAAAGTATTGAAATGAGATATTGTACTTCTGTATCTTTCTAGACAGCGTGACGAGCAAGTTTTTGAACAGGAAGTTCCGACCTTACCGACAGACCAGAAGAATAAGTTATTCAGTGACGATCGATAAAAACACTGATCTGATCTTTTGAAGAGATGCCGTACCAGTTGTGCCTAGTGACTCTGTCTTTCAAAATGCTTTAACTCAGTATGGAGCGTTTACTGATACGCGTGGAGTTCTGCATAGACCAAGAAGTCGTTCCCCTTTCACAAAGCCCGGTCTATGGGAGCCCAACCCCGATAACCCACATAACAGAGATCACGCCAATAAATGGTATTATCATCCCAGATCTGTTAACGTTGATTGGCTTGGTGGTCAAGTGAGTACCTTTAATCGGTAACTTCAAAAACATTAAATTGCAGATTGCTTGGGGTGCCCATTGGGCTGTTCCAGCTGCTGGTGTGGGAGGTACTGATGGATTCAGTACCATTCACTTCCCCACTATCGGAACATTCGCTAATATTCCTGATGATTATGATTAGTTATATAGTATTTAACGGAAAACCAAGTCTTTCATACAGTCAGTCATTCATTTTTTCAATATGAAAGTGAGATAAATGAGTTATGAGTTGAATTCTCTGAAATCTTCTGTGAATGTTCGTCGTGGTTTAGGGGGAGCGTCTCTGGATTCAGAACGAAAGTACATACTTCTTTTTGCTTCGGCAGAGATGGGAACTTCATTTCCCAAACTCTTTGACCGAGCTTTCTCATCTGCCTGTAATCTTAACTTGCGTAAAGGAAGAAAGGAGAGAACGAACTGTTTCGGAATCGCGAATTTCATCGAAAAGAGGTTTTCTTCGATAGACTTTGATCAAGTCTTTCTCCTTGGGTTTACTTACAATGAGCTGAAAAATATGATCCATCGAGGTAAAAATAAAAAGACCTACCGGTATATCTGTCGGTACCGCTTTTGGCTGAGAAACAAGTTGCATTCGCCTCTCGAAATCAGCACGGTAATCATACTTTTCGAAGACTCGAGGTGAGGCAGATTCTTCTGAGGCTTCGTCGGGAACAGTTTTGAGGTTTTTGAGGATCGAGTTGATTTTCATGGCTAAGTTAGAAGGTTCTCCTAAATGCGAAAGAAATAGTAACTGTAAGTAAGGATATAAGGACTTATTGTTTGTTCATATTCTATATCATCTCTTTCATCTTTTGGCGAAGCTGTTGAAGATGGGACACAAATTTCGATAATTGGTTGGTCATTATGAGATTCTTCTTTCTGATTAACGACAATACTTGAATTTGACGCTGACAGTAGACTGGATGGTGGTAATGTTGGAACGTTTTTGACTTCATCAGTAATTTCTGAAGAAGCTCGAGATCGGGATCCACTACGCGATGAAGCTTGAAGCAATATAATTATAATAAGCATAATAAGCTAGTAAACATACAAATGCTAAATATTGATCCTTTTCTTTTTGTTTTTTTCCCAATTTCTTCTTCGTGTTGCATTTTATCATAGAAGGCTTCCAAATCAGTTTTCAAGCTTGTTCGCGACTTTTGATCATCGCTTCCTTCAGAAGTCTATAACACGTTACATATTGACATTGCACAGTATAATGATTAGAAATACCTTGGTTTCTGTAGATTCTAACTCTGGTATGGGCGTTGTTCCATTGACAGACATCCGTCGCCGATAAGTTGATGATGAAGTTTGCGTAGTGCATATAGCCTTACTGCTAGATACATTCCGCAGTCGATACGCTAATTGGATCTTAAAGCATAGAAGGTGATAGAATATGGAATGGATGAACAACTTGATCAAAGTAATCATATAACACATCGCTTTCAACCATACGAGTCTTGGGATTTGTTTCGTGCATCATGACGACCGCTTTTTCGTAAATTATGCTTATGATATCCTTAATTAATCTCATCATTGTTGTAAAGATATAATAGAATCTTACGATTTCCGCTACGTCTTTGTACAATGATTGCAATGAAGCGAATTGTAGTAAGAGTGCCATTTTTTCTTCTTCAGCATGTTGCCAAACCTAAAGCATACGAACATCGAATAAGCTATATGATAAGAATTGAATTGAAGTAGAATTTACAATTTGTGATATCAAAACAGCAAATAACTTTTTCAAATACGAAAATAACAAATGTTAATTTGAATTAATTTCAACAAAAATCTTCTTGAAAAGAATAAAAAACGAACTCACATGATCAGCTTTACGTATTATCACATCAAACAGCTGATGTATTTCTTTCCAATATTGTAATCGAATCAATTGCCTGAAAATAAAAATTATTTTTGAAATAATTATTTTCCATATCCCCAATGCAACCGTGTCTCACGTGAATCACGTCTAAAATGATTCAGACGCTTCAGTTTTATTTTTTTGTTACGCAAACAACCGACAGACGCACATTAGCATACAGTTTCAGAATATTCTAATGAGGTGTTGTAGCTTCACTCAATGAATTCAAATCCATTTCTATACTCACTCACCTATCTTCATCAAACAGTTCTTTTGTGTTATAATTAGCATGGCTGTAAACTTCTCGGACTATGGCTGTAAAATTAAGTAGAAAACGACCAGTTTTTTTGGAAATATGCGTCTCTCGGATAGTTTTCATTGCATCCAAGCAGACTGTAAAACATAAATGATCGAATATGTAAATGATGAAGATAAGTGAAGTGAGAAATCTGACTTACTTTCATGATTTGTTTTTGGATCCCAGAAACTTTCACTCAGTTTATCATGAATTGTTTTATAAAGAAATGCTATTTGATCAGCATTAATATGATAACGTCCACGAGAATCTGGTTGATCGGATGGATGTCGAAAGAGGTGCATTGGTATAAGCTTAATTAGAAATAATAGATAATCAACGAAAACCACAATGTACTATTGATGTCAATGAAGCTATTCAAATACGTTAGTGAATGAATGGAATTTGCAAAGTAAAGCTATCGGCATATTTTTGATATTTCCATATAAAAAGTGTGTATGAAAGTCATGAGTATTCATCAAATGATTTTCTGATAACGAGAGAAGGTTGAATGGTTTTTGTTATCAAAAAGCCTTTTAAAGAATCCATAATCAGATTAGTTATGGAGAGTAATTGAAGAATATGAAGAGTTAAAAATATATTTATTATATACTCTCTCTTTGTACATCTAAAGAGCTATATAAATCAGGTCGCGACACAAGACATATGCACTGTGTCATGCTATGATTATAAATTTCATTTTATGCATTTGTTTTTTGGAACATTTTGCCGGCCATTTTGAGACCTTGTTGAGCCAAGCCAGCTCCAGCTCCGTTCTGGATGTTCATGAAGAAGCTGGACAAGATCTTGAAGGCATCTTCGGGATTTACATTGAACTTTTGAGCTTTAAATAATTTATTATTTTTTTGTTTGTTTTTCATATCATTACCAGCCATGTTAAAGATTTTTGTAGCAGCAGGTACATGCTTCATCATATCCTGTTTAACGTTATCATCCAGGCGAGTATATTTATCGAGGAATGTACGGAAGAACGATTGAGCAGCCAAGTTTTCGGGTTTCAATGATGGCACTCCCATGGCTTTCTTTGTCATCTGTATAGATATTGAAGTGAAACAGAGAAATAAAATTGAAAATGTAATACATCAGCAAAGAAACGTTTTCCAGCTTGTCCGAGATTCTGAAGATCCATGCCATTGTTGCAGCTAACATATACTGCGAGAAGTGCAATAGAAAGAACGATCAACTTCATGATTTTTCTGGAAGAAAGAAGAAATAGAAATGAAAAATGTTTTGAATAGTTTCTTCGACAAGCTTGCCAGGAACTAAACTGACTTCACTCATTTCATTCTTCGGGAAGTAGGATGGCTCTTCTTGATAACAACTGTTCCATACTGATGATAGATTAGGCTAAGATGAAGAGCAGCGGTTTTTTTGTTCAAATTATTTTATTTTATAATTAAATATTTAGTTAAATAGATGATATATTATATATATTATACATATAGTAAGTGATTGCATTTGAGGATAATGGGTGAAGCTGAGGAATAAATTATGATTTTCATCTGTACACTATAGAGGGTATGGAATTCAAAATGGAACAAGGAAATGAATGAGAATGATAAAGAGGAGAAAGAGAGAGAGAGAGAGTCAGGGAGAGAGAGAGGGAGGGAAATAATGAGAGAATTTGAGAAAAAGGCTTAATGTCTTCCAATTAGATGTCTGGCAACAGCTTTTCTCTGAACTTTTCGTTGGCGTTGTTGATTACGAGATTCACTGGCGATTAATTGGATATAAGCATTATCATAGAACGTCTTCAACATCTTGCTAATATCTCCAGTTCCCGATAAACGCTCTTGATAATCTTTTGCCAATTTATCGAACATCGTTTCTTGATGCTTAACAATCATAATCAATACAAGATTTCATTGCAAACGGTTACCGGTAACGCTCGTGTTCGTGGAATCGGCTGAGTTTGAATCATCGAACGAGTTGTTGGTGTTGACGGTGTTGTTTTTTCCGACTTACTAGATAGGGTAGAATATCATGATAAGGCGATTATTGATTTTATATGAAAACTTACGCTTTTCTGCTCCGGTATGGGAGAGGTTGTGTTACGCTTTCGGCCTCTTCCAGATCCAATGGTGCTCCGGTTTCTAATTCGAGGAGATCATTATCAGAGTCATCACGACGGGCAGGTAGCTGGAAAGGGAAATCGTATTGTTTGAACCCCATGAACTCTTGTCGTTCAAAAGAAAGTGAAAGTTAAACTTACTTCTTCTGAAAACTGTCGAAGTTTATCAGTTGTTTCGTCTTCAGCTAGTTTTTCTGCCACAAGAATGTGTTTCTCTGAAGTTTTGATTGGGTGAGTTTGAATGACCAAATCCTTAAAGCGGCTGATGTTAAAGGAATTTTTTGTTGTTGTTTTTACTTTATCGATTGTATGCTTTGGTGGATGAAGCTTGATTTCTGGTAAATCTGAACGACTTGGAACAGTCACAGCTTCGTAGGAAACAGAAAAAGTGGTTGGCATATCTTCAGAATCTTCCGCGCTAACTTCATTGTAGTCGGAAGAAGGAGAATTAACTGATTCCTCTGAACGGATAAAGAATCTTGTTGACATTCCAATGTACCATGTTTACCTGGAGGGCTTGGAGCCGATACTTTCTGAGAGAACTTCTTAGCTAACTCCTCTTTGACAATCTGTTGTTTGGTGAGAGATAATTTATCGAAAAGTCATAAAGTAGTCAGACCTCGTGAACATATTGAACCAAATTGGCTTTTTCATTCTCAGTCAAGTTGATATTCCTCAAAAGGCCGTATAAATCCGATTCTGAACCTGATTTGTCGGTCTGCAAAATCGTAAAAATGACCATTTAAGATGAGAACTTCGAACATTTTCTTGATTTGAATCATCAACCTTCAGCTTTTCTTCGATGGGTGTCGATGTTGTAGTTTTCTGAAGATTCAATGATCAATCTTTCGCAGTTTGCAAAACTGTAAATACCGAAGTAGATGTGATTAGAATCTGAGAAGTTGAGTATGTGGTAGCTGATGCAGGCGTCGAGCTTATTGGTGAATCTCGAGAATCTGCTTCATCACTCTCTGTTTTGATGGCTTCAAGCTTCTACAATATATTTTTGGAGTTAAAAAAGAAAAATTGTCAAAAGAATCGGTAAACCTGATTTGCGCCCGTTTCAAAGCTTTGAGTCTTGACTCCAGCTGAATAGGCTTCATACAATGGCGCTGAAGCAGCTCCTATAATGTTGTGAGTTGTGATGATCGTGTGCTATCAATGATCTATATTACCATTAGCTATTCCTAATTGTGCTGGATTTAATAAATTAAATTGTTGGTTCGATGTTGGAAATTGGCTTGGAATCTGGTTGGAGAGTGTTCCAAATGATGGATGAAATATCAATCCGGGTTGCAATCTGGAAAAGAAAAAAAATGAAAATAACTTCTGAGAAGATTTTTGAACTTTCTATCCTATCCTTTCAACAACATGATAACACAAAGTGAAGCTCATAACAATCGAAATCCTGTTCAAAACTTTCAATGTTGAAAGAGAATGAAAATGAATAGGATGAAGCATCTTCATCTTCTACTTCTTCTTCTTTTTTTTTGCCATTTAAATTCAACTCAATTTGCATATTCAATTTACACGTTTACCACGCGCATAAAACTATTCTCTCACGTGTGTTACATCATTTGTGTTGGTCAAAGATGCTTGAGAACGGTTGAATTTACATTATGGTCCCGCTAGCATAAATGTTTTTTCAAAAGATACTTACTGAGAAGCTTGATGTGCTGAAGCTGTCATTGTGTTCGTTAAAAGAGCGTTGTTCATCAAGATGGCGTTATTATACTGATGTTGGCGTTGGAGGAAGTCATAGAAAGCATTCTGATTCATGTACAACATCTGTAGATATAGGTATTAAGAGATTGATTGAGAGCTTGATCTAACCTCATTAGGAGTTGGTGCACTGGGAGCCTGTGACGTAACATATTTGACGGCGTGAAGAAGCCATGGGATAATGAATAACTTGAAGCTCATATCTGGAAAGAGATACAGTGAATGGATGGATTGGGGTGGGTACAAAAGAGAAAGAGGGAGGGGAGATCAAGTGAGAGGGGGGTGGTAGCTTTAGGGTAATGGGATAAATCCTTTTGATTAGTATTGATATTGTAAAATAAAAAAATGAATCGATTGAATAGAATGTGGATGTTCGATTGATGGCAAAAATCTAGAAAGAAACTTGATTTTGTTCATGAGAAAAGCTATGAAAAGATGACGACGACTTCTCTGACAAGAAAAAATGTGATGAACAAGTGGTCATTCGATGAATTTTCTTTTCAAAAATTTGCATATTTAAAATACTTGAAATAATGATGATGATTTAATAGGTGGAACAATTCTATTAAACAGTTGACGTTCTTCTATCTCTCTCTCTCTTACACTCACACTCATTCTCTCTTTCTCTGTCCTTAAATGGAACATGATGATGATGATGCAATCCAGCTTCATCTTATGGAGGCAAGTACTTCTCCTAGTTGCTTCGTTTTTTTTCAGATTCGGACACGTAGTACAAAGCAAGATACCTCGAAAAGAGAATAAGAGATTAAGAGAGAGAGACAGGAAAGAACATGACCAAAAAAGGACTTTTTTGATTCTTTCTATATCTTCAAGATCAAAGCATATGATAGGATTTGGGATGATTCAGAATTTCCGAAAATATTCTGAATGCTTAATTGACTTTCATGAATTATCTGTCTTTTCAGTCTTCAGACGACGATCCGACAAAAGAGGCAGACGGACCAGCCAATTATGCAATCCTGTTGAGGCAAACTACATCATCAACCAGATAACAGGCAGAATATGAAAATAAACATAAACAATCAGAGGAATTCACTGAAGTTGGGAAAATTACTTTAGATGACAAACAATCTTTCTGCCTCTCTTCATCTTCATCTCTCTCTCTCTCTCTTTCTTACTCTCTTAGATGCTTACTGAAGACAACTGTGATGATCTCTACTGATGAGCGAAGACCTAAAGAGGTGTAGCTTAAAACTGGTCAAATCATATGATCTATCAGGGCTATCCAGCTTTTTTCAAAATGAAAATAAACATTAAAAAAATGAATGAAAGAGATATAAGGATTCATACATGAAACCTAAAATATGATGGATGATAAAGCTTTAAGCCTTCGTTTACCAGCTTTATTATAGTTGAAGCTGAGATGTCTTCTCAGCCGTTTCGTCAGAAGATAAGAGTGGATGTGAGAAATAAAAAGATAGAAGAGAGACGGACAATTGTCTCGAAAAAGGAAAACCAACGAACCGGTTAAGCAAGGGAGAGCCAAAAGCCGGGCATTTAGGCGATGAATTAGTATCCTTTCAGCTAACATTTTTGTCTCTCTCTCTCTCTTTCTTTATCTCTTTGTATTCCTCTCTCTCAGCTTGTTTCTCTCTATCTAACTGTATCACTCTCATGTCCATCTTCATACCTTTTCTCACACTCTAATCCTCTTTTTCAACTTTTCTTAAAGTATAATATGTATTTTGAATTACACACAACTACCCTCTCAATCCTCACTTCCCCCCTCCTTCTCTATCGGTGGTCCTCTGGCTTCTATTGAAATCACTTTTTTTCTTTAAAACCATTACAGGTTTTATTGGAATTTTCCGATTTTTATGAAGCGAAATTTCATTTTTCATTCGTCATTTGACTCCTTCTGAGATTCAGACCTTCACAGACTTGAAAACAAAAATGAGGAGAAAAAAAGAAAAAATCTTTCTTTATTTCCATTGATCATCGAAAAGCATATAGAGGTTCACGCATTTTCTTCTTCTTACTTATGGAACAAGGTAATATCTTTTCTAATTCATACAAATCTCGTATCTGAAAATGAATTATACAATGCTTGTGTTCCAAGTATTCAGATGATGCTATTCTACCTGTACAATTCGTCCATTCAGTTCACGTCTTTGTATTGTCGTTGTCTCGGAGGGTTTTGCATCCAAAATTCTGGCGACCGACCTGAAAACATGATGAATTCAAGGTGACGCACAAGCAGTTATAATCACATTTCAGGGCAATCCTTTAGGCTTAGACATCTCATACGTTGAAGAAGTACAAAGCAGTCCTCATCATAAACCTTCAAAGAGTTTCTTCTGATTCCCATGAATGAAAGTAAAAACCAACTTCATAGATGAGCAATGGCATCTTCCTGTGATGTTTGATGATGAAGTTGTGAAGAAGAAACAAAATAAGAGGAAAATTGAAATTGGGAAAGAGAATCGGAATTCCAAAAAGCAACTGCGGACAAAACAGTCCAAGAGATATGTCAAGAATTTCAATCTGAAAATGAAAATGAAGTACAATGAGATTAGCATGAGGATTACCGTTAGAATAGTAAAATACAAGTAGATAGTAACTAGCCCTATTAAGAACTGATAGCTTTCATCATAGATTCGCCGTTGAACAGCCGTGATCATGTACTTGCCGAGTAAGATGAGGTCCTTAGCATAGGGATAGAATGATAAAGAAGTTGATAGGAATAAACACAAAACGTAAACAGGTAGATTAGGTTCCAATTGGATTGTTCGGAACAAGCATCTATAACATACATCTTCATTTGATGAGAAGCGAATATGAGAAGAGTAATCCTCTCTCTAAAACCTACCTTATGAGAAAAGGAACCCCGAGAGTAATGGCCAAATGCCGTCCACTTACTTGCCGTCTCATATGGCATTTGGAATATCTTGAAGAGGATTTTTAGTTTCGTTTCAACATGAACTGCATACATACCTTCTTGTTAAAAAGTATTCAAATCGATTTGATAATATTCGAACAAAGCCAAAAACGAGAAATAGGTAAACGATTTGTCTCTGCCTCATACACCGATCGAACTCTGGCGATGTAGGAGAGGTTGAGCTGAAATTGATAATGGCGTTCCAAAAAAATTTGAAAAAGGTGATAAAGGCTGACTTGGTTGCTTCGTAACAACTTTCATCCACATAGTGTTGAAAATATTTATTTAAACATGCTGGAGCGATTAGAAATAAGTGAATAATGATAAGAAGAATGGAGTAACGGATGATTAGCAGAATAGGCAGACGCTTAATAAGTTTCTTCATTCTTTAATTTCTTCATCATTCATTCGTACATGACCTTCTGAGAGAGCAAGAGAGAAGCTTAACTGAAAATTTCAAAAATTTTTCGATAAAACTCATCCTTCCTGCCGTTTCTTCCTTCTCCCTCTCATTCTCTTTATCCCTCTCACCCTCTTAGACAATTCCTTGAGTTTGCTCATCTTTCGCATCTCTCTCTTTCTATGTTTCGTTCATCTTTCTCGTAACCTTAACAGCTTATTTCTTTCTTTTTAAATTCAACATCTTTGGAGATTTTACTCGTGTGATTTCCTAAAATGGAAATTGGATTCTCGTCCGAACAATTGACGTCTCTCTTCACTCAATCCCTTCTACAAAGCATTTGATCATCAGAATTCATATATTTCAATTGACTAGTGAAGGACAAATTTCTTTTGAGAAACGAAACATTTCCTTCAAATTTACATGAAGAATAAATCTTTTTTTCTTTTTGTTTTCAAAAAAAAAACAATTTTTCAAAAAAATACTGGAAAAGTCAATGATCGTCCATAGTGTTGATGAGGTTGCACACCAACTATCCTTCACTCACGTTCTTCATGCATTCCTCCCTCATACTTCAACTGAAACTCTGCAACTGAAGACGATCACTGTGTTCACATTCTTCACAAGTAGTTTAACGACTCAAAGACAAAGGATTGTCACTTAGAAAGGAGCAAAAAACCAAGAGAAAGGGGGGAAATTGAAAGAAGGAAAAGTCATTTTTCATTCAGCAAAACTGTCTCAAAGGAATCATAACTGTTCTGAGCTTAAACTCTTTTCGTCTCTCTCTCTCTCTATCTCTCTACCTCTCTCTCTGGAAATTTTCAACAGAAAATATTTTAGAGTTTTGATGACTTATAGAGCCAATTCCCGATAGACAAATGACGTTTGGTTGGTTCAGATTTTAAGCTTCTTTCTCCTTAATCTTTGGGATATGTCTGTGTCTTTCTTGTTTCGAAACATTGCAAAACTCCTGAGTCTCATCAGGCTCCTTCATTCACGTGCGCATGACGTCATCATCAACTTCATCTTCATCTCATCGTTTCATTTTCAAAAAAAAGTGTTCAAGTGAGCGGTTACATTCTATTCTACTTCCTACATCTCCCCTTCACCCCACCTCAACTCCAAACTCATTCGCCTTCGTTCTGGAACTTTCCAGCCTGCCACGTTGATTGTTGCCAAACATAAAACTTTTATTGAAATCTTAACTAATATTTATTTATGTGAACATATAAAAAGGCATAGTTAACGGAATTAGAAATAAACTTTGAATTCTATTCATAGTCGCATTTGACTTCATTATTGGTTATTCAGATGATCTCTCAGTTTCTTCTAGAAATAGAAAGTGATAATGTGTGTTGCTGTCTCTGTTCTCAGGATAGATCTTTCGCTCTTCTCCATCTATCTCTCTATCATTATGTATACATATAAGACAATTTCTTAGTTGATTCGATGTCATTGACTGTCTTATTTAATTAAAAAAAAACTTTTTTTTCTCTCCATCCCTCGGCCCTCCTCCTCCTTCTCACTCTCTCTCTCTCTCTCTCAGTCAGTCACTCTACCTCACTATCCTTCTACCTTCAAAGGACAATAATATTAAATAATATTTTTTTGTCTTAACAACAAAAGCAACTTGTGAAACATATTTGAAATATTTGTGTTCCAAAAAGGGCAAATTGTATTTTCCCAACGTCATCCATCAAATTTCAAGTCAGAGCCGACATACATCTTGTTATTCTTTTCACTACTGGAATATCACAAAACTTTTGTCATTTTTATTTTAAAAAAAGGCCAGAGGGAATTTTTTTGGACAACAACCACGCCCTTTGATGTTTCTTCTTCATCTTCTTTTTCTTTTTATCATTTCTTCTTATATGTACTTCCTACCAACCAAATTTCTGTCATCTTTCCTTTTTCTTTCTTTTTTTTTATTTTCTCTCTCTCTCTCTCTCTCTCTCTACTCATCTCCCTCTCTATTTCTCTATCTCTCTTATCAATTTAATCGCATTTTTATCCTTCAAAACCTAATTAACCAGTCATTTTTCATTTTTTTACACGTGCCTTACACGTGTATTTTTACGTGACTTTTACGCAATCACATACTGTCAACCGTAAAGACCGTGCAATCCGCCACCCAAATCATTTTGATCTTCTTGACAGCCAGTGAACGGTTGGTCTTCATTTTTCTTTCTTAATTGAATTATGCAAATGCGTTAATGATGTAATATATCTTATGGCTATTGATTAATTAGAAATACATTAGGAATAATCTTTTCTGATTCATTAGTCACTTCCTTATATATCTCTCTAATCTCATATTTCATATAAGGGAAATGACTAGATGAATAGAAAGAGAGAGAGAGACAGAGTGGGAGAGAGAGGGAAAGAGAGAATAAGAATGGAAAAGCATAAGTTTCCCCCCATGTCACGTATTTCTTGTACTGACCAAACATCAATTATTCATTTATTTCATCCAGCTTCTGCCAATGCCATTATCATACAGTTGCTAGACCGCGCGCATGTTTAGCTTGTCTCTTCCTAAGTTGCGGAAAGAGAAATCAAAGAAAAACAATATTTATATCCTATAATACATTAAGTATGAAAGATAATTAATTAAGTAAATGATTGAAATGAAGAACCAGAATATGATGGAAAAGAGAAAGAGGGGCAGGTGGGTAAAAGTGGAGAAGGGGGGAGTTGTGGGTAAAGGCTGTTGCCTGGAATGAACGATCATCTGCGGGGTTCGTGATGTTGTCGTTTTACGTGATCATTTCTAACAAGTTATTTATTTGTTCTTAACAATTGACCAATTGTAATCCACATATTGTTTTTTTCCTCCTCAGCTACTTCAGAAACATCTTCGTCGACATCGCTACTGATTTTCATGACAATATTTACAATCTCTGTTACATTTTTGAGGCAGTTATAGACCAGATGATGTTCGTTATCTATGTGAATTACGACCTCCTCGAATGTTCATCGTTTTCACCCATCTGGCACTGTGTGTGGCGGGCCTTTTCTCATCTTCTTCATCAGTTTCTCCAGCTGCTTCTTCCATTCTTACTTTTTGATCGTCTTTTCGGCTTTTCACTTCTTTCTCTTCTTATTCTTATTCATCTCGTTCATGTACTGTTAGAAGCCATCTGTGGATACTCAGCTCATTTATCGCCCACAATGAATTCCCAACAAGCCCACACAAACAACTCAAATTTCTGTTCTGATGGACGTCCATCGCTCGAACTACCCCTCCGCCTCTTTCTCTCTTCCTCTGTAATTTCTCTCTTTCTTACAAACTATTGATCACATACGATTCCTAATTTACGATTTCGCACCCGTTCAGCCCGCCTTCACCAGACGTAGACTTCTAGCATGGTGCGAACCTCTTCAACACTATAAGAAAAATTATACAGAGAGAGAGAGATTGATAGAGCATGATAAATAGAGAGAGAGATAGGAATGTGTATATTAGTTAATTGAGGTTCTTGTTAATTGCCTTTTCCTAAAAATTATTCATTTTAACGCTCCTTTTGTCTGATAAGATCAATCATTCACATATTTTATACTTTAACCTCAAATGTCCTCCAAAATCGGAAACATGTCGCCTCCTCATTGTTTTTGTCCTCAAATTTTTATTTTTATTCATAATTCATTTCAGATCCAGCCAGTTCATAAGAAAAATCAAATAATTTCTGATGAATAACAACTTCTTCATCTGAAGGGTCATGCTCTTAACTATATGAGACTAACAATACTAATGATCGTCTTTATTCCAATGCTAATACCATCTTATGAATGTGCACCTGATCAACCCTCTTCATCATCAGCCAATGGTAAGTAAATCTTTGATCTGTTCAAAAGCGTAGAAGAAGAGCATGCGAAGGCTACGTTCGCTAGAAGGAGACAGATAGATAGAGAGAGAGTGTGTGCGTGTGTAAATCATAGATTAAAAGAATCAGCGTGAAATCATTTTTTGATTGTACCGACTGTTTAATTGAACTTACTGTCCACTCCTGAAGCTAGCTTGAAGTCCATCATCTGATCATCGGTTGGTCTTCAAGCTAAGCTTTAGCCCAGCTTTTCGGTTTATTCAATTATTTCATTCGTAGAACTTGTTAAAAACTAAAATTTTGAAATGAAAAACTATTTAACGATAAGTGTAATGAAATACAAACGATAAATAACTTTTTTTATTCTTGAATAATCTAATTTTTCGTCTTTTTGATCAGATGAGACAGGTCGGTATCGATTACAACTTCGAGCTCATCGACGACGACATCGACATCGTTCGAACTATCTTGAACATGATCAATTATTTGATTTGTTAACACAAACAGCTGAAACTGATAAAGTTCGTGAAAAAATTCGTCGAAATAAGGTCAGTTTTACTATTTTTACTCATTCAACATCATTTTTTATAGAATAAGGCAATTGAGAGAGAAAAGAATGAAGCATTGTGTGGAAGCGAAAGGAAGACAGTACATCTGAACAGTTTGACTGACGAGTACGATCCTCCTTTCATTGTCGAAATCAGGTGTCAAAACTTATTTGAATACGAACAAGGATTAGCTGACTATCTAGCTGAGCAGGTAACACTCTAAAATCTTTAAAATACATCTACGTCTACGTTACAGAAATGTGTGCATGGCCTTTTACGGTGTGTTCAACGATATGGAGAAGTGAGTGGCCTTTCTTTTCTTTTTTTAAAGAATGATTATGTCTTCTTCTTCTTCTTCTTTTTGAATTCTTCGCATTCACAATCTCGTTTACGCTCTAATTGGATGTTCACGTAAAAACACGTGAACAGGTTAAAATCATTTCTCTGAAAACATCAACACGCTCGACAGTTGCATTCCATTCTTCTCCCTCTTAACAAAAATGTTTTTTGATTTATATTGTTGAAACTTCGCTTTCATTGAATGATTTCTGTCCTCCAATTATCTATGAGAAAAATACAAAATGGAAAGAAAACCTTTTTATCTTCAAAAGTTTCAGATTCACGTCTCACGACGTCCTGTTGGTCATGGACATTGGGTTCCACACACTATCCGTGATGTACCAGTTTCATGTGAATGCATGTGGCCAGTCGATCAATATGGTCATCAGGAATTATAAGAAGTTTCAAAATATTTTTAATAATTTCTTTCTTTTCTTCCTCTTTTAATATGTTCTCTTTCTCTCTCCCTCTCTCTCTCTATCATCATCTCTATCTATCTCTCAACAGTATTATCTTTGTACATTGAAGAATAAACTTATTGGAAAGGATGTCCTCAGTTTATTCGAATCTTAATTCTAATCTGAGTTACATAAGTCTTTAGCACAACATTTTCTGACAGTACATCCACTACCATATTCTATAATGTTCGAACGACACGACGCCAGTGATAATACTTCACGGCATCCTAGAAATCATTTTAAAATTATTTTTCATTTTCATTTTCCTATCTCACCCAATTCATAAGTGCAGCTTCTCGTTGTTGTTGATTTCACAGCTTTCTTCAATTTCTTATCGTAAATTTCCAAGCTGACACTCTGAAATAAATTTTGGTGCAGAATAAAACGTTTTTTATGAGTTTTCAAGGAAAGACAAAGTAATGAACACCTACCTGACAGTAAGCTCCATCACGACATTCTTGGACTTCCCAGGATTGTCCACCAGGTTCCTCGCAGTCAGTGCCAACGCAATTCCAGCATTTCAAAGCGTAAGCTGTTGAAACTACATAAAGATTGTGAAATGTGAAGCTTCTTCTAAACTCACGATAGAGGAGGATAACCGCTAGGTGCCGCATATCAGGTATGAAATTTGAAAAACTCCGAAAGCATTCCTACAAGTAATTTCCTTTCTATTTCCGTTCAAATCATTATTTCAATTCCGCTCTTTAAATATATATAAACGAGTCATTTCCTTTTGGTAGATTATTAAAAAAGGAATGCAACCGCTCACTATCGTATTGAATAGATAATGAAATAAACCGAAAGTAGGCATGAACTACGCTCTAACGTGGAATGGGCGCGAAATCAACATGTTTGAAGAACATAAAAAGCGCCAAACCTAGTGCGCGAAATGATTGTTCTATTAAAAATTACATTAAAATATGATTAATTTATAATATATGCATTGTTTTGATTGTATGATTGAGCTGTTTCTGAGAGTTTAAAGCTTGAGTTTTAGTTTTTTAACATGGACGTTCTGGCAGTTCCTCAACACGTTCAGCAATGTGAAGATGTAGAAGGAGTCAGAATTCAAGCCGAATTCAGACGTTTCCTTGAAGAGTCAGTCTAGTTTTTCTATTTATAACAAGACATATTATTCATTTTTAGATTTAAAGATGACAGAGGAGAAAATATTTATATGAAGAATATGGTCGATTTATCAGAGCCAGAAAGAAACACTCTGTATGTAGATCTTGAGCATGTAGTTATGCATAGCAACACTTTAGCAAATGCTATTATGATGCAGTTTTACCGGTAAGATTTTCAAGCTGTGTTGATTAGTTATTTCTTTTAGTCTTTATCCCTTTGTTTGTAATGCTCTTCAAATGACTGCTATTGACTCCTTCAAGGATGACAATGAAAAACAAAAAATGCACAAAAAAGAACTTTATGTTTCATTCCACAATCATGCTAACAAGGAAAAGGTCAGGGACTTGTTTTTAAAATAATTTTGACAATCGAGTTAAAGGTCCGTGAATTGACTTCTGATAAAATTGGAGCTTTGGTCTCCATTACGGGTCAAGTCGTCAGAACTCATGCTGTGCATCCTGAACTCTGCCGTGGAACATTCATCTGTCCAGCTTGTGGAGTCACCACTAAAAATATTCTCCAACAGTTCCGATACACTCAGGTATCTACCTTATTCTGGTGTTTTCAATCCATCCTTTTTTTCAGCCCTCTAGATGTGCTAACCCTCAATGTATGAATCGCACCAAGTTCGATCTGGATGTTGATGACTCTTCATTCGTTGATTTCCAAAGAATCAGAATACAAGTAAATTTCTAAAGCTATTCGTTATCTACTTTGTTTTCTAGGAAACACAAGCCGAGTTACCTCGTGGTTCAATTCCTAGAACAGTAGATGTCATTGTTAGGGGAGAGATGGTAGAAACTGTCCAACCTGGAGACAGAGTTACCATTGTTGGAAGTTTAATCGTAGTTCCTGATATTTCTCAAATGAACAGTCCTGGTAAACTTAACTTTCTAATCCTCGAATACTATCCATCATCTCAGGGCTTCGTTCTGAAGCTGGAGGAAAGAGTGGCCGTGCCGGAGAGAAGGAAGGGGGATTGACCGGATTGAAAGCTCTGGGAGTCCGTGATTTAACATACAAAATGGCTTTCTTAGCTTGTCATTTGGAATCTAATAACACAAAGGTATGACACAATGATTTGTTCTTATCTGAATGGTTTTCAATTTAGTTCGGAGGAAAAGACTTCACACATGAAACCATTGATCAAATGGAGTTGTGGAAACAAATGACTCCCGAAGAGCAAACCTCTCTTAAGGTATTGAAAAAATGAAATTCATATGTAATGCTGTTTCAGAAAATGAGTGAGGATAAGAATATCGCTCAAAACTTGGTTGACAGTCTCTTCCCTAACATCTACGGAAACGATGAGGCATTTTTTCTTTTATTTTCAGTAATAAATAAGAATTCTAGATTAAACTTGGAGTACTCCTGATGCTTTTCGGTGGAGTCGCTAAGAAGAGCAGAACCGAAGGAACAACTTTGAGAGGTGACATCAATGTGTGCCTTGTTGGTGATCCTTCCACGGCTAAGAGTCAGGTTCTCAAGTGAGTTACCCAGTTAACTAATATCATTCTCACGATCATCTCCTAGAACGGTCGAGGAGTTCTGCCCAAGAGCTGTGTACACCTCTGGTAAAGCGTCTTCCGCTGCTGGTTTGACTGCTGCTGTTGTCAAGGTTTGTTTCCTCTACTGCAATATATGTTTAAAAATGATTAAATTCAGGATGAAGAATCGTTCGAATTCGTTATCGAAGCTGGTGCTTTGATGTTAGCGGACAACGGAGTTTGTTGTATCGATGAATTCGATAAGATGGATCCCAAGGATCAAGTTGCTATTCACGAAGCTATGGAACAGCAAACAATTTCCATCACCAAAGCTGGTGTAAAAGCTACATTAAACGCCCGTGCCTCCATTTTGGCTGCTGCTAATCCGGTTGGAGGTCGCTATGACAGGTGATTTTTAGATATGAAGTAGTGAAAATGTTGAAAATTTCATAGATCCCGCCCACTTAAGCATAATGTCCAAATGACCGCCCCTATCATGAGTCGTTTCGATTTGTTCTTCGTACTTGTTGATGAGTGCAACGAGGTTCGCTTAAACTCGTTTTCATAATTTTTTGGTTCTTTACAGCTTGTCGACTTTGCCATTGCTCAAAAGATTTTGGATAACCACAGATGCATTGCGGGAAAAACTGTCCGACCAGCACCATACAGCGCTGAACTAATCCAACAATATATCACTTTTGCCAAATGCTTCAAACCAATGGTAGTTCATAATTCGAAGGCTATTTTACTGGTTTCGGTTTTGTAGATCAGTGAAGATGCTGCTGAGAGTCTTGTCACTACATACAAGAGACTACGCATGTCTGACAGTAACAATGCTGCCACATCATCTTGGAGAATTACTGTTCGTCAACTCGAATCACTTATCCGTCTCTCTGAAGCTCTTGCTCGCCTTCATTGCTCTGCTAAGGTTTTTAGTCTTCTATGCAAACGTTTAATCATTCTTGTTATAGGTCACTGTCGAACATGTTGATCAAGCTGCTAAGTTGCTCAACAAATCGATCATTAGACTCGATCAGCCAGATATCGCTCTTGATGACGATTTCGAAGCCGACCCATTCGTTTTGAATGAGCAGAACAAAGAGAATGAAGACGAACCTATGGAAACTGCTGAGAAATCTGACAAGATCGATCCTGCTAAATTGAAAATTAGCTTCGAGAAATACAAAAAACTTTCTGATATGCTTGTCTTGCACATGCGTCAGGATGAAGATTTGATCGAGGATGATGACGAAGAGTACGGTGGAATACATGAGGATGATCTGGTCAATTGGTTAGTTTTCTGTTTTCATCTTATTTCATCTGTAAACGGCATATGGAATGGAGTTTTCAAAATTGGATTGAAAATTCCTAATTCCGTTAATGCCAAGATTGAATAGGCTCTCTACAGGTGTATCAATCTGAAGTGTTTCGATTAGAAACGTTAACTGCGTCTACATTATTCTTTTAAGGTATTTGGAATTCATCGAAGCGGAATTGGAAACAGAAGAAGATGTGAACGTTCAGAAAACAATTTGTAAACGTGTTATACGTCGTCTGATTAACGAAGATCGTATTTTGATTGAACTTGAGCCTGGTACTAATCCCACGTTAGTTGTACATCCCAATTATGTAATCTCTGATTAGAGTAAGTCATCTGGAAAAGAATATGATCTCTCTTCTTATATTGTAAAAACCCTCAAGTACGTACTATGCAGTTTTAAGTTGATTGTAGTATACAATAGTATCGTTTGATGATCTTTCTCCCTTTATATATATTTCACTAGGCTTTATTCTTTACTAATTTGAGATCAGTCGTGTGAATGCTGAAAATTTTCTAACTCATCTCTCTTACCACTTATTCGTTGACTTTAGTTTTGATGATTCTTACGGTTCTACACAAAGTCCGGTTTCCAACTAGCTGTCTGCTAATAAGGATTTTCGTTATTGTCATCTTTTTATGCTTTGTCATCGATGAATCTTTCGTGTCACATTGCTCTTTTCATTTTCTTACAGTCACCCCCACTGAGCTTCCCATATCTCTCCTGGCTGCATATCTAATTATATGCGTAGTGTCTGTAAAATGGTGACCATATCGCTTTCTCTTTCAATCCTAACCTGTTCTTAAGCTCTTATTCGAACAATGGATGATTACGCCATCGTCTGCCATCTGAATGTACCCACGATCGACTCGATCTAGGTTAGGTTCGAGAAGTCAAACACTGAAAGATTGAGCAAATTCTCAAAGTTTGAACTTGTTAAACTTGTGAATGGTCAAAACTGGCTGAATTGGCAAATGATCTCGAAAAAGTTTGACAAACTCTTCATACATGAGAGAGTGACAAACGAAAGTTCCAAGAAGTTCTCGGGAACAAATAAGGACAAACAAAGATCATCACGCGCGACTCTCTCGATGTAGTTTGTAGTGTATCTGTGATATTTGGACGGCTAATAGAAGAAATAGGAGGAAAACAGTCAAGCAGAAGAGGTACAAGACAATATAAAGGAAGAAAACTAGTGTTTCAGATAACATCTGCTGCTCAAGCCAAACATAATCTTAGATTTACGGAGAAGCTATTCGAGGTACGTCCTTTGCCCTTTGCTCTGACTTCAGACAAATCGTATTACATCATCATTTCCTTTTTGCTCACTATCGATTTTTATCTGACAGTGATCTTTGCCTGAGTTTCAAGTTTTGATGCATTCTTGGTTTCGCTATTCAACCTTGATTTCACTATTTGCATAACTTTACCAGAATTTCGTTTGTTCGTCCATCTTCTCATTCTTTTTTGTTGGGTTTTTAATGAGTTCACAGCTGAATTGCAGCTGAAAGGCTGATTAGTGAAAGTTTTTGATTTGAAGAGATAGAATGAGAGGGGAGATTGAGTGGAGGAATGAACATCAGTTAAGCCTCTTAATCAACATGTGAACGAGGGTGAAAGTCGTTGTAGTCATTTCGCACACGTCTTCATGCATCCAGTTTTCCTTATTTGGAACAAGAGAAGCTTCTGCGAAACACCTTTCCTTTCTAATTAGTTGTTGTGTTGTTTACTGCTGTTACGGAAGGTTATAAGGATAGTGAATATCGTACTGGATTCCATTTCATTGGTTTCCTTACAATTTTCCTGTCTTAGCCTTCTTCCCTTGAAACATTAAGTTGTATTTGAACTCGCTAAAGTCCAACTTAATCCAATCTTTCGAAAGACGATGATACTAAATGTGCTTCTTTTTTCATCCTTTGGAAAAACAAACCTGTTCATACTCAAGGACTGCACATCATTTGTTTCTTCAATATGGCGATCAGACAGAGAAAAAGATCTCGGACATCTATCTCTTCAGGCAACTATCATGTAACTTCGTAAAAGACGTTTCTTGCAACTTTCTTTCCTGATATCCTATCTGGTTTTTTTTGAAAGCCATCCACATACACATAGCCCATGGGAAGCCCTTGCCGTATTCTGAGAAGCTCTGTGAAGTTGATTGTATGTGAACGATGGTGTTCAGATATGTGTGACGATCCTCATCATTCTTGTATTTGGTCATATAGCTAAATTGCCTTTTATGGTTCTGACATGGCACACGCAGCCATCGGTATGTCCTTGTTCTGTGTCATTCCAGTACACAATGGATTGCCCTCATTGTTTCCTTCCAGATTTCCAATCCTTCCTCTTTTTTATCGTCTCTCACCAGACTTTTCTACTTTAAACGTGATGATTATCACGGTTTGATCATTCTCTCATATTCTTTTTGAAATATTGATGATGTCAGTTTATATGAACTTTTCTTGATAAAAAAGTGTGGATGGTAGGATGCTCAATCTTTTACTATCACGTGGTTTACAACATTGCTGTTCTCGGCAACAGTTTCGAGTTTTTCATACTTTCTTATGAAATTTTGTGTTCCTGATAGATAGATAGGGTCATAGACAGAGAGAGAGAGAGGGAGGCGTTAATAAAAGGCTACGTTTTGAAATTGTCTGGTCATTCCAGGCTTAGTGTCTGTCTCATGCAAACTTCGGCTAGTTCACACATCTTCTCTATTCTTGTTTTTCCAACTTTATCATCTTCGTTATGATTTCTGCTATCTTCATCCTTTCATTTTCATGCGAAGCTTCATTCTTCTCCTGTGCGACTTTAAAGAATCGTTTGTAACCTTTCGTGAGAAATGCTCTCATAATTATTACAGAGAAGCATGTAAGTGGCACTGTTCTTCACCATTTTATATTTGTTTTACGTTTTATTCTTGCTTTGGTCGTCACAAGACATTTGGAATTCATCTTCCCTTTCTGCTAGCCGTCACCAATTGAAAACCATTTGTTCTTCTCTTACTTTCGTTTTGTGTTCAGAAGGCTTGGCAATACGTTTCGTTCAAAAGATCAAAAGCTTAGTATGAAGTTGGTTGAATACGAAATTGTTTGTCTGAGTTATCCAAATATATGAAGTTAAGGAAGCCACATTATCTAAACTTTGAGCTATCCGTTTTTCATTCACCAAAGCTTACTTTGATTAAAATCTAAGGCTTCATGCCGACTCTTGTACCAAGGTTTCAATTGTCAATAGATGTTGCTGTAGCCTGTTATGAGAAGCTCGTGATAGCCCTGACGTGAAACTCACGTTCATATTTTTCATTTTCATAGTGCGATTCCAGTGGAACGGTTGTTCTCCGTTCCCTCACGTTACTAAATATCCATTTTCCAACTCCCATTGTTCCATTATGACTATAGATCTCTGCTTGTTTTTGTACTGACTTAACAGTCATTTTTAGCGACAGTTTGAGAACTAAGCGATCCGATCAAACCTTTTTTTGGCTCTATTACTTGTGTGTTCGGTGAAATCACTTACAAAAGAAAAGTGAATCTTCAGAAAAATACTAGTTTCATGTGTCGAATTAACAAGCGGAAGGTCTTCGCTTTTCGTTTCCGGCCAAAAGCAAGATTTGGGGAACTGAATATGTTGTGCGTGCCCGATATGCAGCTTGCAATCTCTGCTACTACATAAGCACATTTTGTATGATCTATCATAGGTTATTACCTAAACGATTAATTTCTCCGAATCAACTGCTACAAATTTGTTGTGTTTAGCCGAGCGCTAATAACGAAATGTAATCTCCTCTTTACGGCCACTGTTGCCATAGTATCAAATAGGGTTCTAGTTATAATAGTGTTATTCGAATCAGTTTCTAACGGACCAATAATCTCTTTTTCGAGGATTCATTTAGTTAGTCTAAGCATTTAGCCTTTCAAAGTGACACGTGTCACGTGTTAAACACGTTACGTCGAAGGACACGACCATTCACTTTATATCAAGGAAACGCTAATGGCGGTTGATCTCTTCGTTTTCCTTTCAATCAGATCTACGCAGGTGCTTCATCATGTAATATTTGTAAATTTGCTTCTTTCATTCTCCGTTCAAGTCATTCCTCATGCTCTTCCTACTAATATTTATCTATGTGTCTGCATAACCTGTTTTACATTCATCCTATCTCTTACGGTTTGTTCGTCATAGTTTTAAATTAAATCTTCACTTTTTGTTTTGATCTTTCCTTATTCAATCTTTTTAACGATATCCGCATTTTCTCCTAGTTTGTCTCCATCTTACGATTTCTTGTCAACTGTCAAGATAGAAACTGTGCACAACTCAATAGCACATTAGATTATGATTATTGACTTGTCTTCTGCTCATATTCTATTTGAGCAAACTATTCGTTTTCTCGCACTTCTCGCAATGCCTCCTTGTATTTTCAGTTCTATCTGAATGACTTTGTGATTTCTTCAGTCTCGAAATAGTTACTTTACATGTTTTCCTTCTCTCTCCTACACAGTAATGATGAAGCTCAGAGTTTGCGATTCATAAATAGAGAGTTTTCATCTTTTTTTTTTCGCAAGTGCATTCTGAGAACTATGACTTAGAACTGGCCTCATTTCATTCTGTACCAGTTGTGATGAAATCTGACTTCTTACATTGGTTTGCCTGGTTTTTTCGAAACTAATTCTTAGTTTCTCTCACTTTCGCCAATCTTGTGAGCGTATTGTTAAAATCGCCGTTCGCCCACTGTATGACATCTAATTTTGATATTTTACTGCTTCATTTACATTACATGTGTTAGACATTGTTGTCCCACACAGTGCACACACTCTTGTCAGCAATTTATTTCGAAAAATCGCTTGAATCACACTTTTTTTCCGATATGTTTGGCCTTGTTGGTTTTTCATATGATTGTAAGCAAATGTTATCAGTATAACTCTCATATTACTTCCTTTTTCTGATTAGTGATGCAAAACTGTTGTTATTTATTTTAATTTATATTTCTTTCAGATGAGTCGATGGTTCGAATACGAATCTGGACATGCCTGGTGCGAGAGTGCTTATAAGTACCAGACCCTGCCCATGGTAGCTGAGTTCGCTAATACGGTTCGTACAATAGTTTACAACTGATGTTAAAACTTATTTACAGGTCACTAACCTACCTATTATTGTTTTACCAATGTTAAATATGATGCTTCTCCGAAAATATTTAAAAGAAGTGAATACAGGCCTCATTTTCCCTCAGCTCTTGTTAACTTTCAATGGATTAGCTTCGACGTATTATCATGCTACTCTCAATCTGTTTGGTAAAGTTTATATTAAAGCTCGATATTAAATTTCATTTTGCAGGACAACTAGTAGATGAGTTATCCTTAGTCTGGATAATCACGGTTTTCCTTGTTGTTTATATCCCTGTTATGAAATGGTTTCCCCAGAAATTCAACCAAAAATTGTAGGTCTTCTTAAGCAGTAAAAGAACATTCAATGTTTACTGATGATTTTTGAACTTTTATTATTTAACCGTTCACAATGATTCTGGCTCGTTTTTTCTCAATATTACTCTTTTCAGAAGTATTTTCCGATGGACTATTGTGGCCATAACCGCCGTATTCTCTGCTCTGTGTTTTCTTGAGCCGTCTCTCAATGCTGTTGCATTGATGCTGTTCTCGGTACCATCGGCTTATGTTATCAAATATGAAGGAGAACAGTATGTTCTTTTCTCCGTGTTCTTGAGAACTCATTCAAAATTTCAGTTGTGGTATACCAGAAATTGGAGGTTTTCCAAAGAGAATTCTGACGTTGTGGGGAACTGCGTTTGGTTTTTGGTTCGCCGATCGACTCATGTGCGATTTGTGGCTGTATATGGGTATACCTACTCAATGTTTGAACTTTTTTGAGCAGTAGTGTTTAGGAACTCCTTATTTACACGCTCTGTTCCACTTATTAGCCGGACTGGCTGGATACACCATTTTCATTATGTTTTCAATGATTGACATTGAGTCAAGGTCTAAGGAACACAGGTATGCAACTGTCTTCTCATGATGTAGGCAGAATTGAATTGCTTCCAGGTACACTGCTGCCATTCGCTACTTTCCTAATAAAGGAGGATCCATCTTATCCTTCCCATATATAAGTTTACGTGAGAGAGCTCTTTAAGTTGTATCGTACTCACGGAACGATTTTATCAATTCGTTTTATCTATGTCAAATCCTCCAGCTTTATGATAACTGTTGAGTAATAGGAATACTTCATGTATGTATGGACATATCCTTTTATATTGTTTTTTTCATGCTCATTATGTCTTTTTGACAATTCAGATTTCTAGTTTCACCCGTATAATCAAAAAATCTATTCCATTCGAAGTTTGTGATATGATCTTGTGAGATAAACTCATGAACATTTTAACTGTTTCATTCAAGCCATTCAGCATTATTCCAAGAACACAATGATAATTGACTGATACTCTAGAGGTTTTCTTCGAAAAAGCACAAGAGTAGAACTTAAAGCTCGTTCCACACTTAACTAGTCAAACGTCTAGTAATCATTCCACCCTGAGATGTCTTTAGGGAACAAATAGAAACACATAGATGATAAACAAGCGGGAACGATTTTTATACCGCAGAATAGTGAGCCAACTAACTCTTCTGCTGGGAATGGAGCAGGACAAAAGCATAAAGCGGAAGAATGACATATCAACATCCAAGTTATAAAACAGTACACACTAACTCTTACCAACAGACATTCCCCCACCTCTACATGGTAATACTTCAGGAACACGCTTAAACTTCATCTTTCTTCTTGTTTTCTTGATATTTTGAACATGCTCAACTCATCATGTACCAGATGGGTTGTTTTATTACATGTTTGTTAATACAATAAATACAAGAACGAATCGTCCCTTTTTCGGGATACAAACACACACATCTCTCCTAAGTATCAGATCGGGCTTGTGAATTGAAAAATGTACGATTTCTCCCAGCGTCATCCTCTTCTTGCTGTAGTAAAAACCACCAATACGGGTTGCAGACCGAATCAGAACCTTCACCGGTACACTCTGTTGTACTGAGACTGAGATCAAGAAAGGAATGACTTACCTCAGAAGTTTGATTCATCAATTCTGTTCGAGTGGTAATCATATGGTCATTGGATACAGCACATACTGCTTCAATGTCTAAAAAGCTTATTCTAAACGGTTTATCTCTGAAACCAAAAAGAATATTCGATGAGAGATTTACTTGAAGTATCTTGGAACTTCTTGATTTCATTCTGTTTTCCATAGATCTGGTAATACCCTTGTCGTTATTCTCATCATTCTTCTTTATAAATGTGTGACCATGTGCTCTTATTAAATGTTTTCATGTGTTTGATTGATTTTTATGATTCTTCGTCTTCATAATTTGTATGTGTTCATAGTAACGAACTAATTTTGGTTGTTTTCAGTTGAGCATGTCTTACTCTCGCTATTTGAAGATGCCCTCTGAGGAGATTGACCATGGGGTGGTAAGATTGGGTAATCCTTACTACCTTCATGTGGAAAAGAAGGGCAAATTTGCTAAGGCTGTCACCACCGTCGTGACTTCCGTCCCAGAAGGAGTTAGGCCAGTGGATTTGTGTGGCCAGCCACAAATTCCAGATGTTCTGTTAACAGACTTTGATCAGTTCATCGTATGGTGCAAAGACGAAGGTCTTCTACCTCTTGGGAGTAACGGAGGTTTTTCGGTGCGACTGATGGCTAAGAAGCTGGACAAGTTGGTATTTGGTGGCCAACGAGTTGAAAAGGTTAATTTTTGACAAACGGATAGTAGTAAATCGTCGATAAGAATGTTGTATGAAAGATATTTTGTTAAGTTTGTCTCCTTCTTGATTCATGAACTAATTCATGTATTTGAATATGTTCGAATGGATTATTTAAAGCGTAAAGCTATAGATGTTAACTGCCTAGGGGGTGAGATGTTAGAGCATGGTGTATTCTTTAATGAAGACATGCGAAGAGTAAATGAAGCAGTTGGCATGCCATTCGTCCTGCCTACATACAGCTTCGATTAGGTGAGCAGTTTTTTTCAAAAGATTGTTGAAAACTTTTTTTTCTAGATCTCTATCAAACTGCCTCAATCTACTCAGTCAAGGCTATTGTTCGTTCTGTAAGGTGAGCAGGAAAGACTTACAGGTTATCTATTGCTTCTCAATTTTAGAGTAAGTAACATTTTTTTTATTAGTTTTTTCATATTTTTCTTGTATACATTATATACGATGAATAAACGTATTGATAAACTAGGTTTTTGTTTTACATGCAAGAGATAAGGGATTTGGCGAGAAATATGGGTGGTTAGTATTAGGTAAGATTATTTGGGTAGATAGTATAAAGTATAATTGAGTGTTTCCAATTCTTGTTTGCTAAACAACGTTACTTAACTTTTTGGAAAATTTTTAGTTCCAGAAAAATTTGATAAAGGCTGAGTGTTCTTAATTGTGATAGATGACAAAAAAATATAGTGTTTCCGAATCATATTTCTAAATTGGTACTTGAGGAAGTTGTGGAGATGTAGGGAGGGCTTCTCGCGGGCACCCCCTTTCCCGTTACGTTATGTTATACGTTGCTCTCATAACTCACTCACAACTCAATCTCAAGAACTAAAACTATCCCTAAAACATTCTAACACACACAGTGGGTCATTCCATATTGGAAACGAGCTGTATGATATGATTATCAAAGAAAAATTGGTCATTTGGTATAAAAAGACATTCAACAGAACATGTTTATCAATACAACAAATAGTTCTTTCAATAATACCTAGTCGCCCTACACATTTCTCCTTCTACTTCATCAACCAAGTAGGCAATGATTTTCTCAGTCTTCATATGTTCTTCTAATCGATCCGAAATTTCATCGTGTTTATAAAGATATCCACCGAACATGAGAAAACAATTGTAATGAACAAAATAAATCCTCAAATCAATTCTCTGTAAAAGATCAATGTCTGTGAAACAAAAAAAGAATGACATACCCCTATAGTTTGATTTGCCATTTCTACGATGGCTGGTATCATTTTGTCACCTCCTTTAGTTACTTCAATATTCATGTACACTAAGTCAAAAGGTTTGTCTCTGAAAACAAAAAATACAGAAAGGATATCGATGTGAGTGTTACTTGATGTATTCCGGAAGATCTTTCCAACAACACATCTGGGCAACACCTCGCACCATTGGTTTCTGTGGTGGTGTGTCTTGATCAGAATAATTTGGCATAACGTTTCTCTCCATCTTTGTGCAATTTGTCGGCCAGTCAATATAAACATTGAATGGATATTTAAAATAGCGATCGGTGAAGTATATTGAACAGGGCCACTTGGGGAAGTGACGTTGAGCATATTGACTGCTCATGATGGAGT
>CALQYR020007457.1:1717851-1821180 GCA_943334845.2 Auanema sp. JU1783 | reverse complement strand
AGTTTGCTCCTTCCATATGTCAAGAAATCTAACAAGAGTTCAATCACATGTTTATCGATACAATGAATACAATCACGAACTTCTCATACATGAACTCATCCAAACTCATGCCTACTTCCTAAGTATCACACCGGGACTCTGCAATGAATTCTCCCAGCGTCGTCTCAGAGAAGACATAATCGCTATTATAAGTCATTGCAGGACTTATAACTCTCACATCGACTGTCTGTTGTAGAGCAATGACTGAGATCAAGAAAGGAATGATATACCTCGGAAGTTTGATTAGATAATTCTGTTAGAGCGAGAATCATATGTGCATTTGATTTAGCCAATTCTGCGTCAATGTCTAGAAACCTTATTCTAAACGGGATCTCTCTGAAACCAAAAATAGAAAAGAGGATTCGATGAGAGAGTTACTTCAAGTATCTTGGAACTTCTTCCCAATTGATGTCGGTGCAGTAAAAAAAATTACCATCTTTAAGTAGATATGTGAGGGAATCATATTCTATGAAGTCGAATGCGAATTTAGATAAGACAAGAAGCATGCGAACGCGGTTCTCAATAAGGGATTTTCGAAAGAAAACCGCACATGGGTACTTGGGGAAGTGACGATGAGCATAGTTGCTGCTCAAGATGGAGTTAAACTCCTTGTTCACGCGTTTCAATCTCCAGAACTTCTGAAACAATCACCTTACATCTTCAATATTCTGTTTGTGAGAACCTGAAAGTCACTGAAATCCGCTGTCTCATCTATTACTCTTTCGAGAATCATTTCTTTGATTTCATGAGGGAGAAGCTCAAACGGGAATCGGTCATCTTTTTGGTCTTCACGGCCGATAGTTATCATACGACGTTCAAACGGGGATAAATTATGTTCTTCTTTTTCAGTTACTCTTTTTTTTGTAAGTTTAGCTATAATAGCCCCCATCACTTGTCAGCTTCACTTGATGGAAAAGGAAGTCAAGTGGTTTGATCAACTGACTCACCACAAGGAAATACGGGATATTCTGAATATGAATAGTTCACTTGAAGTATCAGCTTTGATCAGTTTGGTAATAATGGTTCATCATGACACAGAAGCAATGGTATTGTTCAAGTTTTACTTATTGTTCTTGACTGAGTATCAAAACATGGAGAGGGAAACTGATTATTGAAGTTAAGAGCTCATATGTTCAACAAACGTTCACAACTATCAGTCAAGAAACGGACGACATATTTCGGCGGTTTGATTTATCAACTCTCTGATGACCGGTATCATATTAGCAGTTGATACATAAGGTTCAATCATCACAGGGGCGATCACTGAGGTTCTAACGAGCTCTAAAACAGCTAACTTCTGAATATGGAAAAGAGAGTTCGATGAGAGAGTTGCTTGTAGTATCTCTTGAATATCTTTTGTTTTCATATTCTTATAAAGCTTTTCAGCACGGAGTACCCATGGATATGTGTAGGCGACTGCTCACTGGAACTTCTAATGAGAAATGAATCTTCTCAAAATTCATTTTTATAATCTTTCTGCCACTCGAATCGGTCGGATTTTTATAAAATACATTAACGATACGTTGAACCAACGAGGTGAGATACTAACAATTCCTTGCTTCTAAGGATACTCCATGTCTTAGGCTTTCATCTTTTCCATCCTAATTGCTAACTACATGTTTAGAAAGTTCATGACTGCCTTGGATATCTCTCTTTAGAAACGTTATAATCTGTAACGTCTCTGTTAAATCCCCTGTGAGGTGGATGGGGTGATATTGAAGGGAACGTTTTGTAGACAATATACTTTGGAATTTGGTGTATGAGACATAGGCGATTGTAGTTTGTAGTTAACGAATATAAACTTGAATTGAGAAATAATAGAACAAGAGAATTGCAGTCAAATGATGTCTTCTAAACTATCTATCCTTACGCTTAGCCCTCTCTATGCCCCCTTCCCCTCGAATGAATATACAAATCTTCATTAGAACAGCTTTATTATCAATAATTAAGTATAAAATCTGAAGTATATATATATATATATTTATATTTATATGTATAAAGTTTAAAAGCGTAAAAAAGTTATCTTTTTTCGTATAAAAAGTAAAAAGAAAACAGAAATATGTACATTATTTTTCAAACACGTTTAGTTGTTAACCAAATGTGAGATACCTGCATAGTTCTCTAATAGATGATCTGTTAGATGTATCAGTAGCATTTAAATATCATATTGAAAGGCTAAATATACAATAACAGTGAGTTGATGTTGTGAGAAGAGTGGATTGATGAAGGAGGAGAAATAGGAGGATGAGGAAGATCATTTCCCTCAACCATCCACATTCACACACACAGCTTGAACGCCATGCACGCAGTATACGCAAAGCGGTGTGTGTAAGCGGAGTTTCTGGAGACGTTGGGAATGGAAAAAAATGTTTTTTTTTCTTCTTTCTCATTTTTTTCATCTTTTTTAAAGTAAAATACTTTGTATGGATGGATAGATAATAAGATAATATAATAATAATAATGATAATAAGATGTAACCAAATAAACAAATAAAAATAAAAATAGAAAACAAAATCAGCTGATCATCTAATCATGCTCTACTGTAGTGAAAGATTATGCCCGTATGTCATAAGAGAAGAATATTTGAAAAAAAAAAAAAGTGATAGTGGCAGAAAGAGATCCAACATATGCAGGCCTTGAACCGTTTGTTACATTCTAGTTCCAGTTGAGATTTTCTTGAGAATGTAGTTATTCCAGTTCATTCACAAATTATTTTTTTCTCCGAAAGAGCATCCATATTTGAGCGCATTCTATGACTTGTCACAAGCTGTAGACACGGATGATTGTATAAGCTTTCTTCGAGAGCTTTCACGTGCTACAGTGCTTGGAACTGGTGATGTTGCTCCAGAAGAACGATTAGCTGTTGAATGTGATGATTTAAACCGAGTTGGAGTTGTTGGTTCTGTCAGACGAAATGAGCGACATGATTGAGGATTGGATCTGATAGCTGGTGCTACACTACGAGCCGAATTGGTATGTGCACGTCTGTTAGAAGCATTCAATACTTGCTGAGCTGATGGACCATGCTGAAACAATTGTTTATGAGAATAATTAATATAATTCAATAATTATACCGATGGGGATGTTGATCCTTGATTCATAGATTGACTCCTATTAAGTTCTCCTTCTAAGAAACGGACAACCTTATGCATACAAGCATCTTGATAATCATGAACCCATCTGTAAACGAATACAATAGTAAATAGAGTTGTGCTATAGTAAACTGACTTGACTCCGTTATACTTGGTGATGTGACGAACATCTTTAGGGATTTGATCTTCATCTTGAGGAAACTCAAATGACTGATCAAATATGGGAATGATATTCTTGTTGAATTGGAATGCACATCGGAGCTAGAATGCATAAGAATGAGAGGATCAACGATAAATATCAAAATTTACTTCTTTATGAATCCAGTCTTCACAGTTGTGATCATTCAATAAACGATCAAGTGAATGAGGTGTCAACACAAGGATGAAGTGTTTAGCTGCTTGAATGTTCTTAAGAAGTGATGAATCAAACTTTCCAGCATATAATTTGTCAACATCAATGAAAACCTGTTAAACAGTCAGATGAGATATGTTTGATCAGATGAGTACTTACCTTATATCCACGAAGTTGAAGTAAAACTTTTATTAAACTAGCTAATTGATTTCCTGTACTTCTTCTATAGCTAATGAATACATCAATCTGCTTGCTTAACATAGCCACTTCGACATCATCAGGATGTTTGGCATCTGAGAGATTCAAATCATTTGATGAATCAAGTTGAATGAGGATATTACCACGAAAAGCTTGTAACAACTTCAATCTATGGATAGGATTCATAATTCCACATGCTGTTTGCATCAGCTCATCAGTAAGGAAAGCTAACATTGATCGATTGATTCCACTCGAAAGCATCTGAAAAAAATGAAAATTAATAAAAGATTATAATAATGAGAGACTATAGAGTAATATGAGAATTAGAGAGTAAGAATGGAATGCTCACCTTATAAGTGTAAACTGATAATTCCGGACTTAGAGACATCAAGAGTTGATCAAGATTACTCTCATCAACCCCTGAATAATCTGCTGCTATTTTGAGACTCTCTAATTCACGAATGAATCGTTTTCGATGTAATCCAGACTGCATTTCGAGATCAACTTCTAGTTCACGTTCACTTAGGTGTAAGAGTAGATCTCCATCAACCATTTGCCTAGCAAATCGATCAACATAGTCCTCAAAGCCAATCTATAATTATATATATATTGATTATTGATTATTCTATTAATTTCCTACTTTTTTGACCCAGTATTGAACATCGTTTGTTGTCCAACTTGGAACTTGTTGAGCCAGTTTATATGGAACTTCTTCACCAATCACAGTCAAAGCTTCGCTTGCAAACTTTGCCGCAACTTCATCAGGAGAAGAAGCAACTTCTTTCAAAGCTTGAATTGCACCGATTTCCTGAAAATCATAAATTGTAATATTTCAGTTTTGTAAACCATTAAGGTTAGATGTCCATATATGTACATATATCATTGTAATCGATGAAAGAATCATACTATCATTTCATTCGGAGACAGTATAGCAACGATGGAATGATGAAGTTGTTAAGAATCAAAATGAGTTCTGACTTTTTCTTTTTTCTCAAAAAAAGAAGAAATGTTTGCTGCTCCGATGAGTCATGGGCAGCAAACAGTTGACCATTTTCGTGTGCATCAGCATCAGCCGTTTGAGATGGAAAAGAGTTTTCCTATTGTAGTTGTTAGAAGAATTCAGTTCATATACGTCTCATTACAAAGAGTGAGTAAGTGATTGAGTGTGAGAGTCACCCAAAAAACAAATTGACATACTTGGAAGAGCTAAGAAGTGCATAGGGATGTCATGTTATGACTATGAGCCTAAACCAGTTTAATTGGGGGGGGGGGAGAGGATGAAGAATCAAAGAAAGAAAAGGAAGGTGAGATATCCAAATAAGTCTAAAAGTACACTTAACCGAACTATGTTATCCATTTCGTCACATTTCGTAACTCAGGTATGTTTGTGTACTCTTAAAGAGACAAAAAAAATGTCAAATAGAAAGAAAAAAAAAGTGAGAGAAGGATGTTTGTGATCTTAGACAGATTGCATGATGAAACATTGCAAATTCCAAATAAAATTAATTATGATTATCAGATTATTGATTTCTCGTACTGATAATTCATTTCCCCCCCCCCCTCCATGTCTTGTCCCCCGTTTTCCAGACAGTGTCTCTATATGAGACTGTCATCATCATAGTGGGTGGTCTGACGAATGACATTGATGACCATGTGTTTGATCCCTTAAAAAGTGATGACAATTCCTATTTCATCTTCCCCTCTCTCTCTAGTCATCTTATTATTTCATCTTCCTCTTCGGTATCCCTCCAGTCCCCCCCCCCTCTTTCCCTGGTTTTTCTTTAAACTTTTTTATTTCTCACATACAGCAAATGATCACGATTTAAATGCCTTTTTTCAACATATTTCTCATTCGTAAATTGAACGACAACATTGCGAAATATGTCGAAATCTTCCTTCTGATGTTAAGATAAACAGCAGTCGCAGACACAACCCTATTGTGGAAAAGTACAGAAGAAGAAGAAGAAGATGACGATGGAACATCCATCACAAAAAGAACGAACTGTTTGGAGGACGGATGCAAAAAAATTGAGAAATATCACATGGAAATGTTTAGGAAAGCGTTTCAATGCGATCAAAACGAACTTTTTCCCTCACTCATCAGTCGTTCTCCCCCAACTTCTTTCTTTTTCTCCTTTTTTTTGGTTGAAAATCCGCCGTCCCTCTCTCTCTCTCTCTCTTTCATGAAGATGGAGTGAACGGTAAGAGAGAGGGAGAAAAAAAATTGTTGGAAATGAGAGAATGAGCGAGGAAATCCTATTGTACATGAACATTTAAGATAATATTCTCAGAACCCTATTGCAAAGTAGGAGATCAATCGTAGCAGTGTGCTTCAAATCAGACTTCAATAGACCCAATTCGACGAACAAACTAACGAGCTGAAACACGTTGTTCAGCGAATAAGACATTGACGGCACAGCGAGATGGAGAGGATAAAGTATCTCCAATTAGCAAAGAACCTTTCCGTGTATTTCATTGCTTTCCATTACAATCATAACTTTTCCATTTTATATGCTATGTGACTAATGTGTCTCCCTCGTCTTAATTCTTTTTTTAAAACATATAAGCTGGTTAGTGAAACAAATGAAACGGCTGGTCAAAAACAAACCGGAATCATATCAATTTGCTCTTCTCAAATAGCTTCTTCCCCAAGAAAAAACGGACACCGAGGAAGAGCTGGACTTTTCCTGACACTTGACTTGACCCTTCGGAGCAGTGATTTTTTAATTTGCAAAATGTATCATCGGAGTTGCTTTTTGCGAGAAATTCAAATAATTTAACAGTGAGACGAGAGAGAAGCTTAGGTCAGAAAAGCCGAAATTTCCTATGATCTAGCTAGGAAACACTCAGAGAAGCATGCTACTGCTGCTGGTGCTGCTTTTGGAAGAGAGAGAGAGAGAGAGAGAGAGGGAGAGAGATGGACGAAGAAAAAAAAAGAAAGAAAAAGAGAATGCAAAAAAGGAATGAGAAAGTATGAGCGATCAGGAACTACAAGATCAAAACAATTGGGAGAAAAGGAAAGAGGAACCGTCTTCTTCTATTCTCATTCAACTCTTCCAAACCTAATCATGATCTTCTTACAAAGCAAAAAATGTTTATTTGTTGATTTTAAGCATTAAAGAATGAATATTTAAAATCAAAGTATAACGAAATCATAAAATCAAAAAATTAAAACCAATTTTCAGATCTATGAAGTGAGAGAAAGGGGGTCACACACACACACACACACAATAGATAGATGACGACGCAAAAGATCAACCGTTCTGAGCCAAATCAACTTTCGAAAATGATAGTTCAACAGTACTTCCTGTGCCAATAACAATATGGAATTAGCATAAATCGTTGATTATTGATTGATTCAATTGATTATATCTTGAAGTATGTAAACACGGTCTCGTAATGGAATTTAGGAAAACAGGAAGTGGAAGCTGAATAATTAAAGTAATGCCTACGCTCGTGATTGTAAATATGGAGAACGGAATGTCAAGAATTTGCGTTATGACACAGTCTCATAAAAGATGGACAATGAAGATATGAAAACAGAAGATAAACCACTACCACAATTGAACCCCCTCTTTACCCATCCAATCTCTCTGTCACCAAAAAACAACAAAAAAACTTTTTTTTTTCTCCTTTATTACCAGACTCCATGAAAACAATCAAAAATGATACGGATTATGAGATGTTTTGATCATGAACTGATAGGAGATGAACATTGTGGTCCCTAACACAGATGAACAGGATGCGATAATTAACATAAACGAGAACTTGTTCCGTTCTGTGTATGTGTTGTAGGATACAAATGTTTCAGAAAGGCACATGTAACTATAAGTGGCGTTTTTCCATTATTTTTTATATTTTCCACAAAAACAATCTGGGCAGTTGAGTTGTGTGTGTGTGTGTGTGTACGTGCGCATGTGCATATGCAGATAAGTTGAAAACATGAGTTCCATAGATGGTTCATTTTGTATTTTCATCAATGACCATTTCTCTTCAACCCCCCTTCTATCCTCTTTCTCTCTCTCTCTCTGATTTCATTTTCGACAATGCTTACGTTGATAGCTAGAAATCAACGATTGTGATGTATTTCAAATGTTATATTGAAGTTTACATCACTATTCTTGAAGCATTACATGTTCTTCAGGGTTGCGAAATGATGAAAGTGATGGAAGTATAAGGTAGCGATATCTAATATATATGATATGACACTCAATACACAACAGTTTATTTGATAAAAGAATGTAATTATATTAAAATATAATAACTATTCTCTCTTTATCATTTTAATGAACGAAAAACAAAGATTATGATTGTTATCATTTCAACATTTTATCTTTTTCGTTCACTTCGTCTTCTACTACCCCCCCCCTTAGTTTCGTTCAACTTCAATGTCCCTCTACTTCGTCTTCACCTTCTTCTTCGTCTTCGTCTTCGCCTCCTTCCTGTTCTTCTTTTCTTTTCAAAAAATATTTAGTTGAAGAAGAACACATGAAAGGCAAAACCGAAAATGTTAAATTAAAGATCTCCTAAGAAACTATATGAAAACACCTACGCTTAGGACAAATATGAAGAAGAAGCTTCGTCGTCTTCATTGTCATCATCGACGTTGTCGGCACAACTGATTCATTCCAGCTTATTGATACCGGAAAGCTTTAACTGTGTCGTTGCTTAGTGCGTGGGAAATGATATAAGACACGTGTATTGTTTTTAATTGTTTCAGCTTATCTTCACTTCTCTTCTTTCTTTCGCTTAACATTCTGTTCAGAGAATGTGTGTAAGCATGATAAAGAGGTAAAGGAGCTTTGTAGGAAGAGAAAGAGAAAGAGAGAGAGAGAGAGAGAGAGAGAGCGATGTATGGGTGTTGAACGAGAAATTGAAATGTTGCAAATGATGCAGTACAATTCCTATTGACACAAGTTTTCTTGATCATTCACAAGAAACCTTTTACGTCATCTTATACTTATGCTGACGACAGCTTATAACGAAATATGCTCTTATCAATTCCCATCAAAGAACTTCTGTAATGATCTTTTCTACAAACAAAATCATTTTGTTTAGTTTTGGTCAAGTAAAAGATCAAAACAAGTTCGATCAAAGTCTGTCCCTGACAATATTCACTCAAAATCAACTTTAAAAGTCAAGTTATGAAACAAGAAAAAAGCAGAAAAGAGAGACGAGACGAGATGCAGTGGAGAGATGGCGAAACATCATTCTACACTATATCATGTATGAGAGAATATGAGAAAATGACAAAAAATTAAAACAAAACACACTTGAGATGATGGCCGAAGCCTGTAGTCAAAAGTTTTTTGAACGGAAAACGGAATATTTCTTTTCGTTTCTCAAGACTTCCGAATATGGATCATCATCCTGAAGATGTTTTGTCCGGCTTTTCTCATTCATTCGCTCTCTCTGTCCTTCTACTCAGAACCGCTAACCAAACACAATGAGAAAGCTCAGAAGATTTATATTTCATTTCATATTTTAATTGTGAAATATAACGAGGGAAATCAATGACAGTCTTTCATATTTTTTTTGTTGTGACATATAAAAAAACATATCCTGACTACAATGATAAGCAGCAGAAGTGATCGCTGACGACGACGACATCTATGTCGACGTCGACATTGACGTCGACAATGCTGATGATGAGGACGGTATAATGCAAAACGGGGTGAGAGAAAACAGTTTGAGAGAGACAAGTTGCAGCAGATTTTCAAAGATGACGTGAATCATCATCATCACAATCCGATGCTCTGATTTTGATTCTTTTTTTCCTGTATTCAATAATGGTATAATAATATTAATGAAAACGGGCTTATGACTAGTTTTGCGTTTGATTTTGGCATTCACTGAAAGTTTTTATGTCTTGCAGACAACCCTGCTTGATGATGACTCATCAAGCTTTCCATCTGCAAAGCCAGTAGACAATCAACTGAAGTACATATCATAAGAGAGAGAAACATAGAGAGAGAGAGGAAGGGAGAGAAAAGCAATGACAAAAAAAAAGAAAAGAAAAGAGAAATTCCTGTAGTAGAATGAGTGATAAAGAGAAAGAGAGGAATGGATGGAAAACCTTCGGTGATATGTGCCATAACTACTAAGCATGAGGGATAAGGAGAGAATCAAGAAACCTCTATGAGCAAACAAGTTATATCTCAAGTACACAATCATTGCTTTTGCTGCTTCTGTAGTCTCACGGTGTGTCTTAACAATAGCCATCGAGAATTCTTTTCTTTTCTTAACTCTTTTTGACTCTTTTAATAGTTCAACATGAGTGTCAAAGATCAAATGAAAATCATAGACAAACATCTGGCTAAATGTATTTCATTTCTTGTTATTGCACAACATATAAGGAAAAGATAAGGCGCAACTGAGAGAGATAGTATGAGAGAAAGAGAACAAGACTGATTTTTCAAATATGAAAAAGTTACAGGAAGGAATGACCTATGAGTTTTGGACGTTGATTGAACTTTTTCAATCCTTTTTGATTGGACAAAAAAAAGTTGTTTAAAACCTGTACATGACAGGCTCCACAGGTATATGATGCACACAGAGAGAGAGTAAATGATATTGAGAGTGAGAGGAAGTATTAATCGACTAACAGGTGAACAGTTCTCTTATTACCCTCCTCAGTACCTTTACCTCATTTTATCCTTTGCAGCCGTCATCTAACCAAACTAGAATGTTAACGAACTAGTTACAGAGGTATAAACTATGATATTTGTAACTTATATCATATAGTTTAAGCAGATGATACATCATGTGGGTTTAGACGTCAAAGAGCACCAATGTCAATCGACGTTTCAAGAAAACAAGGTCAGGTAATTACTTTCAGAATGCTAAAGCCTAGGTCTTAAAAGGACATCAACAGATTATGTTATGAAATAATCCTGTTTCAGACTCCTAACTATAAAATACATATCATAGCTTGAAGAATAGCATAATTTGCATAAACAAACAGATTGAAGCTTAATCAAGGCAATGTGAAAGTGGAGGAGGGGATGAGAGAGGTTATGAGAGATTGATTTTCAATCTGTACAAGCTTGATGATTCTCTTATCTTAAGCTTCTTTACCCAACCGTTCCATAGATGTATTTTTAGAACAAAAAGTATCCACAATGTATGTATTCTCCCTTTTTGCCTTTCCTCATCTCTTTTTTTCGTCCCAAATACAGTTAGTTGTGGGAAAAAAGAAAATATCAAAAAGGATGTGACTAAGCAGATGAATCAGAGTCACGAAGCTGCTGCTGATGCTGCTTTTAGTTCTGACAGTCCACACATAGCCAGTTCGACTGACTAGATGGCTGAGTGAAGAGGTAAAAGGGGGAAGATGTTGAGCCTTTTCAGGCCATCCATCGGGGAGGTCGACCGGATGCTCAGCCGGTCTTGACGCTTCAAAATGATGAAAGACTAAATGATATTGGAGAGATGAAAAGAAGAAGGAACACACTCTTGAGATCCGAATTAAGCTCATATGATATATGAGATGATGATGAATGAAACTTTTCACTATTGTGTCGCTCTCTCAATCACTCTCTCTTCTATCCAAAATATAAAGATCATATGGTGATGTTTAAGGTAGTGATTGTAGATTGAGAGAGCAGAAGTCAAACATATGCTGATTATATCGTTTAGACAAGATATGTCAGAGGTGTTCGTGTCTACTATTCCATAGCTTTCGTACTTTGTAGTTTGATAGATAAAAAGCATCAAAGATACTCAAGAATCCTAGTAAGAAGAGAAGAATGGAGCGTCTAGAGAGTATAATGAGTGCACATGTCTATATAAGAGAGATAGAGAGATGAAAGGTGAAAAATGAAGAGCATAGAAGGTAAATTCTAATCATATGATAGTTCAAGAACACACACACACACACCTCTTCTACCTTTCTCTCTCTATTTTGTCCAAAAAAAGCCTTCTAATAGACACTTGAAGAGAAATGTAAAGTTCATATGAAATAGTCCGTAAATAGAATAGACAGAAGATAAACGAAAAGATAAGATGATTTAAATGAAAAATATAATTGAATTAACAAGAAGAAGGAGAAGGAGAAGAGTTCAATCAAAGAGACATAGAGAGAAAGAGAAATACATATAGAGAGAGAGAGTAAGTAATTGACTTATTGAAAGAGAGAGAGAATGAGAGATAAAGAGAAATGGTGATGAGGATGATAGACTGACCAAAAAAAGGTTTTTAAAGATACACCCAAAAGAGAACAATAACAATAATGGAAATGTGATCAAATGAACGAAAGGAACAATCCTCTATGACAAAGATCATTATGGATGTCGTTAAATATATTTTAAGACAGAGATCATCTATGATAGAAAATGAAGAGGAACATCTCTTAGACAGGTAGCATTCGTTATATAATCTCTTCTGATGGTCTGCATATCTGTATGCAAGTGTGTGTGTGTGTGTAAGTGTGTGTATGTGTGTGTATGTGTGTGTGGATGGATAGAAAGAAGGTGGCAGTCTCTTCTCTATCTTCCAGAACAATAAACACATACAGACAGCACATCACGTCTTCTGATGCTGATGTTAGCTCATTATAGAAGACATTACCTCAATAATCTATATATACGTGAGAATGACTATAATCAAGGTATATGGAGGTTTATCTGCACGACGTCAACGAATGAATGAATGAGAAGACGTGCAGAATAATCAGAAATTCAATGTGATTAACAAATCATTCTGATGATCACGTATTGTTATACTAATTGTTGATTTTAAAATAATTATAGTAATAAGACAATTATTACTTAAAAATATTTAAAAAATGTTAAAAATGATAGATGATTCATCGATTTGATATAGTAAACTGCCTGACAAGATATAGTCAGTTGTGAACATGAAGGAGAGAAATGGGTGTTAAGGAATGTGTATAGATATGCTTACCACTGGCTTGTAGGGATGGAAGAATCGTCTGGTACGTGAACTGCGGAATCTTTCCAGTACAACTGATTTTCGAATATATTGTGATGGACGTGTAAGTAAGGCTGATTTGAATGGCACCGTCTTTTCAAGATAATCCGCATTCGTTATGCATGTTGTTACTGCTCCAGAATTTATAGGTGCTAGATAGCCAAGCGATGTCGGACGCGTTGGCTGAACGGCAGCTATTGGTACGGGCGATTTTAAGGGTGATGGTAACGGAGCAACTGTTTGAATTGGATTAGGTGGTAGGCTTGAGTTGGACGATACACAATTGACAGACGATAACGAACCGGAACTTAATGTAACCGTGTTCTCAATGATGGTTTGTGTGTCGGCTCCTTCAATAAGTGCATTATTATCATTTGACATGAATGATGCCATCATAGTGTCATCACAACACATGACAGATTCTGTGGATACTGAAGGCGGACACTTGATTTGATAGCAATTGAACTCCGTGGAAGCTATATCACCATATACCGTCGGTCGACAGACAGCCGACGAAGGCGAATAGACGTGAATGGCCGGAATACTAGCGGATTGCTCAGCTCGTTGGCTGAACCTTGCACACGGCGATTGGAGCAAAATGTTCGAATTTGAAGTAGCAGATTCGCAATAGAAGCGAAAACCACTACTGTTTACAAGTTCTATATAGGATTCTGCTCCTCTTGAGAAAGAAGATAATCGGATGCAAATGAAGCGCAAAGCTCCCGTCGGCAACAATGATTTCACGGATTCAACGAAGAAAGCTGCGCAAGTGATGATTACTTGCGATAACTGTTAAATGTATATGAAGACGTTGGGAATATAAAATATATTCCGACAGGCGAGGAACGATGAGCGTAGTAGGCCGCCTTTAGGTGCGTTGCTTCTGAATTCCAAACAATGAGATAAGACGAATGCAACAGAAGATCAATGACGACATCAATGCTGTTTCAGAAACAGTTAAACACAAAAAAAAAGAGAGGACTTAAACCAAAATAATAAAGGAAAAAGTTAATATATGGAGCGCGTGTCTCATGTAGGACCACATCACAACGCACAGCACTCATAACTCGATCGGCGCCCATTCAGCCTGTAGATTGTCTCCGCCTTAGTCTCCGCCTCCATGATAACAGGCGCTTTCTGTACAAATGGTGCGGAGAGGAAAAAGAGATGATAAAAGGAGAGAGATGATCAGACAGTATCTTAGCGGCAGAGAGTTTTTGAGATAGAATATGAAGAATACGGAGCGTATGAAGAGGTATGAGAGAAAAATAGAAAAATAAAGAGAAAAATAGGCAGATGGAATGAGAGGGTGAGAAAGACAGAGACAGATACATATGAGAATAATACCTATCAGATATAAGACAAGTTGTTGTCTTAATAATCATACAGCTGCTAAAGAAGGAAACCCCCCTCTCATTCCTCTCTCTTCCGTTCTGCGCGCTTAAGCCAAGAAAGGCATCAGAGAGAGAGTCATCATCATCATCTTCTTCTTCTTATTCTTCAGCAAATTTTTCATTCTATTTCACAATCTATCTCTTTGTGATCCTCTAATAGAAGAAACAAGATAGATTTAGGAGAAATTACTTTCTTTTTCTTCATTTCGATCATAATTAGAAAAATCACCGAGTGAGTTCAAGGACGAGAATTTTAGATTGAACGTCAATTATGCAGTTAGTAAAGAAGGGAATGAGCAGCATATCTGAAGCTGTATATGTATCTGCCCTTAGGGGCAATATGTGCTGCGGCTGCTATCCATTGCTATTGCTATGCCATTGATATTAATAATGAATAAATCTCTATTCATTATAATCATTTCTTATATTCATTTTCAGATTGTTCAACAGCAGCAGCACCACCACCAACCACCACTACGACCACCATCACCACCACTATCATCACTACTAGCAAAGCAGTTTGGCCTTTAACCGTTTGTCGTCACCGCCTAAGGCAGTAAAAATATAAAATTTTAACGGCCATTATCATGTTCGCGTAATCAGTAAGATAGATCCTTAATCATCGTCATCCACATGCTAATCTACAACAGCATTTCCAGGACAAACCTCTGCAAACACGACTACCCTTTCTCCGAGTTTCGAAATTGTTGGAGCGATAAGCTTATCATCACATGAACCATTAACAGTATATGTGTAGAATAACCTATTACATGCAATGTGATACTATATTTGTCAACAACGTGTCCGGAAACATTTGGAAACATTGTTATTTTAATAGTTGGAGCAAGGGAGGGGTCTGATGATGAAGAAGAAACATTAAAAAGATGAAAGTGGAAGTAAAGAGGGAGATAGAGAGAATAAGAATCATGTGGGTTAAGAAGAAGAAGCTATCAGAAAAGGGAATGGAGAGAAAAAAAGGCATGAGAAGCTCAAATATGAAAATGAAACTGAAAATGCCCTGAGGCTATATGATGACAATGCATAAAGCTCTATTAAGCTATTATACTTCTATAAGCATCCAAACACATCTATAGTATAGTATATGTATGATGGAAACAATATTTTTTTCGTCTTTAATCATATAATAATATGAGAAATGAGAAAAAAAAAGTTTAAAAAAGCAAAGACCTGTATGGTCAACTGTTTTCATTTTCTTTTCTTTTTTTTTAAATAAAAAAAGAAATTTTTTTCATCAGTTGATTGACAAGTTAAAATGATTTGATGACCGAGTCGTCTAGTCAAGTAAGTAAGATAGAGAGAGAGGGAGAGAGATGGAGGGAGAGAGAGGGAGGTAGAGAGGAAGAGAAAAACATAAAATGAGAGGCAATCAAGCTTTTAGATCAAACACATAGATCGCCTCATGAAAAATACAAGAATTTCAGAAGGCTATACTATTCCGAAGATGATGATGTCATCGCTTGTAGGCTATACATTCCAGTGTGTCTGATTGTTTTAGACTGTATTTGGCGGAAGAGAGAGACATATGTACTTCATGCATATTCACACACACCACATATAATAAAGAAGAGTGAGAGAAATAAACTATATGGGCGAGAAAGTGCTGATGCATAGAGAGGACTGAGAGAGAGATGAATAGAGAGAAGAAGAGGAGGAATAGATTATATGATCAACTATATGAGAATCAGAGATGAAGATAGTAAAACGAGGAAAAAATGTGGAGAATAAGAGGCAATGAAAGATTGAACATGAGAGGCGAGGGGTTAAAACGCATTAGCTGTTGTTGGCACGATGGCCACGTGAACCCGTTTTGGTATACAACAATCAAAAACATTATTTTCGTCATCACATCAGACAGACGTCAACATATGCAGACGTGGCCTACAGACATTGATTTCGATCATGACATACACTAGACGATCATCTCTCATTGATGATATGATTCGTTGAAGTTTGTGTGCTGCGTGTGATGTATGGCATGATATAAGGTTAAAACGGTAATGCTAACAAGCAAAGTTCCAAAAATGGAAATAAGAAGAAGAGATGACAGTCAAGGGATGAGTAGCAGATGGTAAATGTGTTGTGAATGAGCGAGAAGACCATTTTAAAAGAATACAAGATAATTCATCAAAGTTTAAAGATTCATCAGTTCATCAGATCATATGATACTCTTCTGTACCATGCTATTCATTGAGAGTTGGCAACTACATGAGATGAGAATAAAACCTTTTTTTTCATATGACAGGTCATTTACACGAAAACTACACAAGCTTTACGAGATGAAGCTGGACAGATCTTGTTTTTTCGTTTTTCAACAACAAATGTTTGCCAACGTCTGCGTACAAGACAATAGCTGAATTGATGAAGAAGACCGAAGAGCTGCAGCACGAAAATGAGGAACACAACCGCTCATTTTCAGACGCACATTAAACAAATGAAAAATCTTGCACACTTCACGTGATTCATACGTGAAACGTGAAAGAAGACACATGAAGTAAGTGAATATAGGACTGTTTATAATGTGATTACGAAAATAAATATGACGAAGAGAGAGTGAGGTGTCACTCTCTGAATCTCTTCAAAGAGAGCAAGAGCCTAGAGGGACTGCTGACAACATGATAGAAGTGACGAGGAAGTTCAAAGTGAGGAAGGGCGACAACTTCTAGATGATTCGTTAACCTTTTTCCAAATACAGAGAAATAGTTACTCTTCCTGTTCCTTTTCTCATAAATAACATTTGATCATCAATCTTTCAATGATGTCTTGTCTCTTCAAGTAATCTCATTGAACATCTTACTCTATCAGTATTATCATTTATGAACATCACTTTAACAATTTATGTTATTGAATAATAGAATGGTTATAAATAGAATAAACCAGACTATATTTGGTGAGCATCTCAAAATATTATTAAAAAACGGTATAGAATACACCTGATCATCTTCTATTGAGAGCAATTCAGATGATGAAAGAAGAAGAAGAAGATCATCATCAGCAGTAGCAAACGACTGCATCAATGGATGAGGGGAAGAAGAAGGAGAAGGTAACATCAGAAGGGATTCATTTTCTTTTTGTGCATCTTTCATATTCGCACATCGATGTAGCTATCAGCATGTTTTCATTTGCTCCAACTGATTGGAATAACACAGCTTAACATGCTGATACTCTGTTTCAAGGAGAAGGGAATTACGTAGGCGATAATTTGCAGAAGGGGCGATTCAAAGAGAGAAAGAGAAAGAGAGATAGCAATAGTATGAGAGAGTTTGAAAGGGAATGAAAGATAGAGGGAAAGTCAAACCAGGAACTGTCTAAGTCCAGAGAAGATTACAAATTCTCTGATGGCCATGTTGCATCTATCATACACACATACTTACACACAGATATGTGATTATAACAGCTCCAATTATCATTACAATGCAAAAGAGAATGAAAGTAAGATGAAGCTGAATGCATAATCAGCTGATTTGCTGACAGTTTAAGCTTCTTTCATATTACTTTCATACCTTCTATGTACTTTTTTGATACATTTTTATGAGATAAAATGAAATTCATTTCCTATCAGTCCTCTAATCAGATGTTTAAGAGCAAATGATCAAATTAGCATATTGCAGTTCAAGATTCATATCTCTCATTACATAGATAGTAAAGACTGAATGATAGAGAGTAAGAGTATGAGAGAAAGATAGAACTCAGAATAGAGTCTAATCTGCAAAGACAGCATGTTGTAAGAGCATGTGTGTCTGTCTATGTACACATACACACCTGTACGAGATAACCATACCATATGGTACGTGAAAAAGTGAATTAGTTACAAATGTCATTGCTTAACTATACATCTAATCTAATAATAACGGAATGAAGGTGTGGCTCTATCAGAACGATTAACAATTGATTATTAATCATCATAATCATTTAAGCTTATCGCCTTATCAAATATTAAAAAGAGAATTAAAAACAAACATAAATGAATCCGTTTTTCTTTAGTCTTTGAGTTTATCGGAATCAGATTGTATGCACATATATGGTTATGATTGGTATTTTATAAATGAATATGTATAAAGGAACGTACTTGAAATACTTCCAACTTGTTCTGATTCTTCTTTATAACAGCTTCCATAGTAAAGTGATAAGCTGCTGCACTGTGAGCTTCACGCTTAGCTGATTTGAATATTGGAAGTAATCTGAAAACATGTAAGCATCAAGTATGAACCACATAGGATTTTGGTGATTCATCATCATAACAATCTGGAAGAGACTAAGAGAGAGAGAGAGAGTATGCGTAAGAGGGGTTTTTCCAGTATTTTCATCGTCTAGTCCTTGCACATACCATACCTTCCTTGTTCTCCTACCTCTCATTATCTCTTTTCTCTCACTCTCTTTGTATTCATTTCCTCATTTCTGTCTCAGACACTAGTTTCACTTATATTTCACGTGCCATGCACGCAAAGTTATCAAACAAGGCTGTCTATCATAGAGTGTGTAGCTTTGAATGCATTTCTTCTTTGCCTTATACTATAACGGAATATAATATAGTTTAATCTTATAATTATAATATTCAATTACAATGCTTTCTCATCTAAGCACACAAAAATCATTTTTGTAATCTTTTTTGGAAAAGATTGAAAAAAGAAAATGAATGAAATTAAAAATTTAAGCTCTTGAATAGAAGCTTGTTGCTGGCATGTTCATGAGCATTACAGCTTACGACTAACATACGATCATCATCGTCGATATGATAAGCATCTCACCATAATGGTTTTTCGGTGATAATTTCAAGAAACCATATAAGCAGTTGATATCTATGTCTGCTCTACGCATACTCCCCATCACACACACACACACATACACACACTCACGCACTCATACACAGACACACACATATGGTATTGTAAATGAAAGAGAAAAAAGTCAAATGGATTTACCTTTCAAGCCATTCCTTCGGCTCTCCTTGTGAATGCTTATAATGATATTCGGAAAATGATAATGGTGGATGAGCATTCAAAAATGGTTCAACTAATGCTAATGTATCTGAGCAATTGAGGGCCAAGCCGATTTCCTGTAAAATAAGAATTTCAATTGTTGTTATCAACATCATCATCATCATAATCATATCTTTGATTTCATTTTTCTTTATAGCTTCATCTTCATCTCCTTCTTCTACATCTCACATCCAGCTTCTTCTTTTTCTTCATCTTACTTCCAGCTTCTTCTCCTTTTCTCTATTTTTTTCTTATTTTTTTCATTTTTAAAATAAGATAATCCTTTGAAGCTTAACTTTTAAAATTTTCTTCCTTTTCTCATTCATAATCTCAACTTTGTTTGAAAGAATAAACATAACAAGTTATTAATCGGCAACTAACTACTTCCCCTTTGCACATGCTTTGACAGTCAACCGTTTCACGTAAGCATGAGATTACGTGAGAATTACGTAAAAACGACGTCACAGTTACGTGAGATATGAATAAGACTATCATTTAAGTAAGCTTGTTAGTCGTCAAACGGTTGCATACGTACTCTTCCATCTCTCTCTCTTCATCTCATTCTCTCTCTCTCTCTCTCTCTCTGTGACACTCCTAACTGATTCTTCCATATTGAACTCAAAAACAAAAAGATATTTTAAGAGATGAATATAATTCCAAAGATCATATGATTTCTATTTGAACTCCATCATACTCATACATATAGTTAGCATATATTACGTATACAGTATTAATAGGATCAATTATAAAACATATAATATAATAAGCTTAATAGTGACGCTCACCTTAGCACTAGCAACAACAGATATAGCGAGACAGGCATAATAGCGTGTAAGTTCATCAGCTTGTGTAGCTAGTAGGAAGAGCCATTCAGGAACCTGTGAAATGATTATATGATATAGTTAGTAAGAGATAGCATAAACAATACCTTTTTACTAATAATTTTCTTTTTACCTTCACTACATGAATATAAACATAAATTACATAAGGCTAAAGCTGCATGACGCAATGTGATAGGTGTATCCTTTTCACGTTTACATGTTAATAAGATATGATCTAGTACTCCATATTCAATTAAGCTGAAAATAAGGTATATTATAGTTAACTATATGATATAGTATATGTGTTACCTTAGAGATGTGCTATTAGAATGTTTTAACATCTTTTCCATTATGCTTAAGCTCATTCGTTGTTGTTCACCGTTCTTATTAAGCTTCATAGCCATTCCTACAAGCTTCTTCAGCCAACCCTATAGAGAGATGATATGCGTTAACTATTAGTATATAAATTATATAATATACCTTATTAACTAAATATTCGCGATTACTTAACAACATGCAATCTTCTAATACTCGTCCAGCTGCTAATCGTACTGCAAATCAAATTGATGATGAGCAAGAAGGATGAAGCTGCACCTATACCTGGTTCAGATGTTGTTGTATTAATGAATAATTTAATTAATATATCAAGATATGTTTGATCACGTAGATAATCACATAAAGCTGTTGATAGATCATGAGATACTTTGGGTATCATCCATGCTTTTGACATAACCTTGGCTATTATAGTACATCCCTTAGATAGTTAATCTTATATGATATAAGATAGATCTTCTCTTCATACCTCAACTATATGATCATCAACATCACTACGTATATGTGATAGAGCTTTATCAATGAATGATTGATATTTACTAAGTTTCGTCTTCAATGTATGCATCATTAGTACTTGCTCCGTATTTGACTGTTTCGAGATGGGACCTCCATTCACAACCGAATCTTGCTGTAACAAGTTATTCTTTGTTCTTTAATAAATCAAAAATTGAACTGTTCGTGACGTAATCATTTTTTTTATTTTCTTTTCCAAATTTTCATTTTCTACATCTCTCTCTCTCTCTGTGTTACTCTCTTTCTCTTTCTCTCTCTCTCTCTCTCTATTATCATCTACACATCTAGTCTTTTGATTTTGTCCTACCGGTATCAATCTCGTTGTTCACTTCATCTATCTCTCTATGACTGTTTCTCTCTTAATGTCTACCTACCTATATTCTCTTTTACTCTCTCTCTCTCTATGTCTCACATACATTTCACTTCATTTCGTTATTACTCCGTGTGTCCTCTTTTAACTCCGATTAGGTACAGATTTAAAATGAAATCTGGTCCTTTCCATTTCAGAATACTGTATATCTCTCAATACAATTGAAATCCATAAAAAGAAAAGGAAAAATCCTAATAGACAGATTCTACAATCAAAAAAAGCCCAAAAAAATCCGGAATACGGTATACGTGATTGTTAAGAGAGAAACCTATAGAATGATAGAGTTGAAGTATAGAAAGGTGAAGAAGAGGAAGACATCGGGGGGCATCTCAACTAACTACCTGTACTAAACGTTGATGAAGACATCGTTTATCAGATGTATCAACACAGAATACAGATTGGCATGTTGTTGTTGTTGATGTTGATGTTGGTGTTGTTGTACTATCACTGCTGCTCTCATCAGAGGTAATCACATTGATTTCCATATATTGAACATCCAATTGATGAGAAATAGATGAATGATCACTTATTATCATATCAGCTTATAACTGAAGAAAAACACCCAAAAAATGTAATAAAAACGACATTCGACGGCGCTAACATCAAAGGAGATTGAACGATTGAGAGAGAATGAGAACAAGAGCAGAAGAGCAAGAAAAAAAAAGAAAATAAAAATGAACACCAACAAAAAAAATATGAGAGAGAGAGGGTTTTCTAATTCAATAAAAAGAAATAAAAATAATTGAAAGGATAAAAGTATTTTTGGAGTGAGTATTGTATGCGACAGGATTGGTTACCGTATGCTGGCTCATTTTCTTTTTTTTTCTTTTTGTCATCGTTGTCATCGTCGTCGCTCAGCTATTATAGGCTTACAGAAGTCATTCCTACTACTACTGGTAGAGAGAGGAATGTACATATATGAGCACAAGAGACAGAGAGACAGAAATAGAGAAGGAGAGACTTGGAGAAAAGATTGATAGGTGGGAAGGAAGGAATGAGAGAGGCATCAGAATAACAATTTATTAAAAGTTCTCAAGAATTCCTTTTATTCAGTAATTTGCTAGTTGTCTGCCTAGCCACCTCCACATTTCTTTTCACTTCCTTTCTCTGCTCTGCTCTGCTATTTCTCTCTCTCTCTCTCTCTATCCTCCTACATCTTTGCATATATATTGCTGATGCTCCTGCTTGCTTCTTGTTGTTAAACAAAAATAAAAGTTTCAGTTAATAAAAATAATATTTCTTCCTTGTTCATGGATCAAGATGAAGAGCAGAAGCATAGATGCCATAGCAATCGCCTGCGGCACATTAGCTTTGTTATGATAACGATGAGAAAAACGCAAAACGGATCATTTTCATTCAAAGAAAGGTCAGACGCAAAAACAAAATATTTTGTTTGAAACTTGCAGAGCCTTCCTTTCTTGAAATAAAAAATCAGAAAAAAAAGGAGAGAAAATCCCTCCTCCTCTTCCCCCTCCATGCCTTGGGTGTGTTCTTCTCCCCCTCACATCCTCAAACTCTTGCCTGCTCTTCTTGTGACTACACACCATTTGCAAATTGAACAGCAACTGAGATTGAGAAGAGCTTTATCTTTTTAGCTGCAGCTTTAATGCTCGTTATGCAAATCTTTGGAGCATTATGAGATGAGCATGTAGTTTCATATTCAACATCTGGCCACACATATCTTAGCTTGTAACATTCTATCTCTCACAATCATTAGATTAGTATAGATACTTATATACTTAATGATTATTAAAAATTATTTTTCTGAACATACCTGAATGAGATTGAAGCGATGAGGAGGAGATGATCGATCAGCTATAGGAGATAGTTCACCATCCATATCCATTTCCGGGCCTGCTGGTAAGCTTCCAGCAGCTGAACCTTCTGACTAAAATAATGATAATCAGATAATTTGCATATCTTCATTACAATCTTGTATATCATCTATTTATCAAAATTTCTATAACTATCACAGAAGTTTTTGATATTTTTAATATTATAAATAGGCATCTGATGACGTCAATCACGAATAATCTCTCAAAAATTATTTGTTCAAACAATAGGAACAAAAAAAAACCTTGACAAAGAAAAATATTGGGAAAAACCTACTTTGAATCTTCGATATTCAGAATCTTTCCGCTGTGTCATTGTTTCTTGAGGATTAGGTGTTGATAAGGATTGTTGAAGACTCCTCTCACTTGCACCCTTAAATGGTAGTTCAGTTATAATCGCAATGACAGCTAACAACTATATAAGGTTTCATTCTTTTAAATTGAATGAAAAAAAAACGGAAATAGAAAGAAAGAGAATGATATACAGAGAGGGAAGACAGAGGAAGAGAGGGATAAAGAAGAGTAAGAGAGAAAGAGAGAGAGAGAGAGAGAAAGAAACTGAGATTGAGAAATCGAAATGTAAGCTAAGTGAAGAGATTTTCATAGATTGGGCTTAAGAAGATAAAGAAACCAAAAATTAAAAACTTTGAATCGAAAAAAATTAGAATCACTCTCGTTCATTATCTTCTTTAACAGTTTTATCACATCACATACACACTGTTAAAGACTTATTTGGCCAATTTTCTTTAACGAGATTGCTGACGTCACTGACTTCAACACCAACAAAAAAGGAGAATGAAAAGAAAACTCGAAAAGTTGTTAATGGAAATTGAACAAGCCAATCCAGGAGAAGAACAGAGAGAGAGAGAGAGAAGAGCGGGTCGAGCGATACAGAAGCGTGAAGTTGCAAAACGGAAGAAGTAACATCTTTGAAGAAGAAGACGGGGGATCATTGGAACTGTCAACATCCTTTCGAGTAATGGAAAGACAGGGATTGGAGAGTCGAATATCAGTTTCGTCTCTCTATCTGTCTCTCTCTCTATATGTATATCTATTCATCAGATTTGCAATATCTCTAACCTATGAGACATTGTCAATTTTGAAATCTTACGAAAACTTTACGAAATCAATACGAAAATGATAGATAGAGCAGACGTTTTTTTGCTTCTTCACTTTCATCTTCCTCATATGGATAGAGTTGCCTTTCTCATTTTTGCTTTTTATATCCCTGCATCATCCAAAAAAGGAAACTTTGTCAATGCCAATGCCCTCAGGTTATCCAATGCCCTCAGGGCTTTCATTAAGCATTCCAAAAATGTAATTGACAATTTCCAATATTGGCTAAACGTTTTAAAAATATAAAAAGAGTAAGCAAGAAATGCATTTTCTTCTGTCGACGGCACACACAGAGAGAGAGAGAGAGTTGGAGAGATAGAGAGAGAAGCAGTAAAGGAGCAAATGAAAAAAAATAAACCAAAGAGGAAAAATGACAGGACAAAAAAAGAAATTTTTTTGTCCGAAATCGATTGGAGGAGACTTTTTCAAAGATTCTCAATGACAAGCTGGAAGTAGAAGATGAAGGCACAAGGAGACAACGAGAGATTGTGTGTGTGTGAGGCTGTAGAAAATTCACTTGGAAACACATATCACATCTCAAATGGAAACTTCTTCGATTTCAATTCAATTTACAAATTTTTTTTAACATTGAAAAGCTTTGTTTACTTCAAACAATAAGCCGATTATCTTACTCAAAGTTAGAAGAGATGGAAAAGGAGAGACAGAGAGATGGAGACAGGAAATGAATGATAGAGAGGTTGATGAAGAAATGGAGACAGGCAATTGAGGTGAAGAGAGATAGAGATAGAGAGATAGACTATAGAATAAAAGGACTTACAAGGCCTGTCTTCCCATTGTAATTGCAATAATTGGTATCGTCCGTTTTAGAATAGTCTGGACGAAGTTCTTCAGGCTTCAATAGAGATTCATGTCGAAGTATTAAGGGAGTTCCACCTTGCGAAGACGTTGTAGCATCACCATTGCTATGATTGTTAACAGCATTATACTAAAAGATATATAATGATGTCTATCATATCATGTGCATATTGAATATGAGCATTGTGCTTTCATCAACCGATTAGTATTATCGTACCTGAGGACATGGTGGAGCACTTTTTGGTGGAATTTGTGGCAATGAGATAGCTGGTGTACGAAGGCTGTTTGGTGTCATAATAGATGTTGAATCTTCGGAGCACTCATCATCATCCAGCTCCAGCCAAAGGTCATCAGTTCTGAAAATGAGAATGTGAATGAAGGCAGAATGTCATTTTCATGTGATTTGTTTGAAATTAATTCCTTTTAGGAGAGGCTCCGAGGGTATTCTTTACCAACATTACATTTATTCGTACTTTTGAACCTCTTTCTCTCTTTCTGTCTCTTGATCTATCTATGTCTCTCTCTTGATCTATCTATCTCTCTCTCTTTAACACTGTTAGCTGCTTTTTAGTTTTCAAGCAGAAAATGGAAGAATAATTTGTTTTATAAGATTTGCTTCTTCTTCTTCTTCTTCTTCGTCTTCTACTTGCTTCTAGCAAGTCTTTCTTTCGCTTTCTCTTTTTTTTTTCAAATTAGCATTTTGTTCGCCTTTGTAAAATATAGCTCTAAGATGCATTAGAGATGTATTATGTGAAGCTCAAACTACAAATTTTCATTTTTCAATTCAAATATCCGATGACTTTTGATTTTTGAAGAGACAAAAATGAAAAAATGAAAGAGCGGAGGCAAAATAATAAAGAGGCAGAGCAACGTTGAGATTGAGCTTAAATGGCCAATCGACATGGAGAAGAGAAGCTCACAATAGGAAATTTAAAAAAAAGGAAATTTGAATATAATGGTGTGTGTGTGTGTTCATTGTGGTTGTACTCGTTGTCGTCGTTGTCGTCAGCATCTTTATCATATACATAGAACGTATGTTCAAGTGTATGAAGTGAGAGAGAGAAACAAGCCGAAGCATGCCCTCCCGAATAGCATAACGCCTTGTTAGGCAGCTCTCATTGACAAAAATGGCTTTTTACAATATATAAAGCTGTTTATAAATCAAACCTGATTATCAAATTATGAATATTCTTTGACCTCATTGTACGTATATCTTCAATTTGACTATTAATAGAAGACATTAGGTGATATTGAATAAACGAATAAAGTATTCTCAGATTTCTTGCAGACACAAAAAAATGCTCAAATTAGGCACAGAGACATCCAATTGGCAGACATGCGGTCTTGGGTCTTTTGAGCCAAGTATTTATAAGAGTAAAATGGAGGAGGGAACGAAAAGAGAGAGATAGGCTGTAGAGAGAGAGCAAATGAGAGAGACAGAAGGGTGCGAGAAGGATGTTGAAAATGAAAATGGTGAGTATAGGCATGGCGAGAGGCATGAGAGAGAAAAACAGAGAGAAAGAGAGAAAGGCTATGTGTGTATGGAGAAACAAAAAAAAATAATACCACCGCTCTTTACGCATCATACCACCTCAAAATGAAATTAACGTATGTTGAAAGCGAGAGCTTGTACACACGTGAGCTCATTATCAAACTTCATGAATGAATGCAACATGACTGATAACAGGATCAGATACAGAATTCCGGAAATGATAAACACGGAGTTGGAAGGATTGATGACAAGATGATGAAATGGTACTGATGATCATGTTGATGACAGGTAATGGAAAAACAATAATAAGAAAGAAGCCGCAAATCAATAGATGTATTTCTAATTAGAAAATATACTTTTTTTTAAAAATAACAAAACTATTTGTATCATTCTGATTCTAGATGATACATAAATGAATCCAGAAAGAGAGAGAGAGAGAGAGAGAGAAGAGAGAGGAAGGTAGAAAGGGAAATAAAGAAATAGAGAGAGAAAGGACGGAAGAAGCAGGAAGATAGAGAGGGAGGTAGAAACATAGATATAAAAGAAGTAATATATACAAGTATATATAGAGAGAGAAGGAGAGAGAGAGAGGGTAACAGGGAGATAGAGAGAGAGAGAAGTTGTGTTTTCATAAAAACATGAAATAAGGTGTTTTTAGTTCAATTTGGAAAGTTTTTGACCGGTTAATTTTTGGAAATTTTTCCGTTTTTTTTTTAGCATAAAAAACATCCAAAATAGGGGATATGAATATTATAATTCGCATATAATTAACGAACACCAGTTGTATTGATTTGAAGCTTCTGCATGTGTCTGTGTATGTGTGTATGTGTGTGTGTGTATGTGGTTGTGCCTGTGAGGCGCGATAAGGATGGGGGGAGAGGAGGTGAGGGGGAGAAGCATGTAATTTCAGTCAAAAATGCTTGGAATTCATTTCAAAAATACCAGAAGACATGCTATGTGATGTTGGGTGTCGACATGATGTATATGAGCAATCAAATACATATACATTCTAATTCAGATGAAGGAAGAGAAAAAGAAAGAAAAAAGAGGTGCAAGAAGTATGAATGAGGTGTGTGTGTGTGTGTGGGGTATGTGTGAGGAAGGATTATGAGAAGTAAAAGGATCACAAGTAACCTTCGTATTCCTTCGCATCAGCACATTGATCATTGGAATGTTACCTCTCTCTCTCTCTGTATGCGTATGTATTACAGTTCGGAGAGAGGTGGAAAGGAAGACGGGAAGGAGATGAATCATTTTTTTTTCATAAATATTTCTTTTGATTAGAACAAGTCGAAAGTCAAAGAAGAGGCTAGCGAACAAAGAGTTATGAGCCATCTAACAACATCTGAGTTGTTTCTGTCATTCAATGGAGATGGCAAGCAGAAGCAAAGTGATGGTTTGAGTAAGTTAAAAGAGCAGAATGAGTAAAATTTTAAAAAGAAAAAGAAAAAAATAAAGAAAACATTGAAAAGGAGGAGGAAGAGGGCAGCCGCCGCAGCAACATCAGCGGCAGCAGGAATAGAAGTAGAATGAATCACAAGAGAAGCTTCTCTTCATGTGTCATCATCAGTTACGAAGACTTTTTTAAAAAGACAAAACAATCAGAAGAAACCTACTGCCCGCCTGCCTGCGTGTGTATGTGTGTGTATGGGCTGTGTGTGTCTTCTTAAACTTACAGAAAAGTCTTTTTCAATTCAATCAAAAGAGTATTTCATAATTGATTGAACAATTACGTTTTACATCAATTATCTTGTTCATTTCAAGCAAACACATCTACTTCGACGTCAAAAATCGGACGTCTTCTGCTCAATTACATCACTAATCAATAGTCCAGAAGGCTTAAATGCAAATTACAAGTTTCAACGCTCTAAGAGGGGGATGAGAGCAAAGAAGAAGAAAAAAAATTTTTTTCTCCTTTTTTTTTGTTTTAAAAGAAAAACAAAGCAATGTGTGTGCAATGAAAAGCCAAAATACTTCTTAGAAATGTGAGAATAATTAAAGAAAAAACATTTAAGAGGGGATCTTAGAGAGAGAGAAGAAGTAGAAGACGAATCGGAGAAGAGGAAGCAGAAGCTTGACTTCCTTTCATTGCTTCAGGATGGAACGAAGAGAAAGAGTTAGAGAGAACGAACTGGAGATGTTTACTTAACATTCCGACACTTCATTCTTTTAAAAAAATCATTTAAAGATCAGAATGTTTGAGACGAAATGAAAGTCAAAGGCATCTGATGGCCAGTCAGCAGAGCAGTAACACTCATTTCAATCCCACACTGAATTAGCATTGAAAATTATAATTTGTGAAAAGTTAAATTGAAGGGTTAAAATGGAAATGAAAAGAAGGAGGGCTGGCAAAGAGAATGGTAACGTGAGCCAAAAAGTATTTTTAGGAAATAGGAAACAAAACAAAAAGATTTGAATGAGAGATAGAAGCGATCAGGTTATTAGTTTTATGGAACAAAAAAAACTTTTTTTTTTTCGTTCTCTGTTTCAGAATGGAATAACAACGAATAGTCCCCCTTACTCTTTCTCTTTCTCTCTCTCTCTCTGCTACTCTCTCTCTCTCTCTCTCTTTCCTTGTGATACAACTTGAAAGGTAGAGAATACTCTCGTTTATAACCATTGGAATTATAACTTACGAATCGGAGCCGACCATCGGTGTGGTCTGATAGATGTCTTGAGCATCTTCCATTATTCTATTCATATCCATATTTAGACGGGTGGGACGTTCAATTGTACAGTTTACAAGAGCTTTTATAACATCATTGGATATACTTCCAGCTGATGAGGGTGTTGAACGTTGATTACGATTAGAAGCAAGATGATCAACATCATCCTCACTTCCACGATAATTCAAAATTGATACAACTTTGCGTGGCCGTTTATACTCATCATGTATATCGTTTGAACAGTATTCCGAAACAGGTGATGGCATCAACATCCAGTTTCTTCAAAAAATGTAAATGATCAGTACGAACGATAGCAAGAACAGTTAGCATAGTAAGTAATTCTTGAAAAGAGGGATCACACAATGATAACAACAACAACATCAACAACATCAATAAGAAATGAGAAGCGTGTAAGTGATGAGGTGAGGTAATGAACAAGAAGAAGAAGAGGACGAACATGATGAAACTGAGATTTTTCTTTCATCTTTTCCTTGCACAGTCAAACATCTGAATATGAAAAATGACGACGTCCTAAGTCGTTGTTTGCCCGATCGATTAACGAATTTTCGAGGTTGGTGCGAAACAGGAACGAATAAAGTCATCATCACTTACAGAAATTCTTTTTGCCCAAAAATGAATATGAAGAAGAGGAGAGGAATGATGAAATAATATATGAAAGCAAAAAAATCAATGAAATTTAGTATCGTTTGAACATGTTGAACAGGTAAAAACAAGTTAAAATCCCTTCCCCATGATTGAGGGAAGAGGATTGTTAGTTGAGAGGGTCAGGTAGAGCGTACATGGTATCTTATCATATGTTCAAAGCATTACTTAAACGATAACATATAGTAACTGACAAGCATGACAATAATTCAATTAACGAATTCGATACAACCACACAAAGGTTGTTTTAAGCTTCGCAATCAGCTCTACCTATCCTTATCAATCAAACGATGATACTTGATCAGTCAAAAATTTTTGGAAACAAAAAGTCAAGCGCTAAATGAAGGAAGTGAGCCGAGTTGGGAAATTCCTTTTGTATTCCATTCTGGGTGAGGTGTTTGCACACATACACACACACATACACACATTAGGTGACAGGTAATGTAAGAGGAGTCGAGAGGGAAAATGAGAGAAGAGTGCGAGCAACAGAATAATAGAGAGAGAGAGAGAGAGCTAGAGAGAGTCAGTCATTTGTTAAAGAACAAAATAGAGAAACAGGACTTAAAGATAAATGAAGCTACTGCGTGTATAAGAGAAGACAAAATGTATTTTTGTTTCAACCAAAGAAGAGAAAAAAAAAGAAAGAAAAAAGAAAGAAAAGGAAATTCCGGCTGACGATGCGCATTGGCGATGAACTGAAAACTGGACAGCGGTGCAATCGGATCAGTCAAAGAGTTAACATAATGCCATATACAGCAGAGTGGAAGATGAAGGAAAAATAAGGGGAAGCTTCATCTCATTATTTTGATTCATTTGCATTTTGTATCTCAAAAACAGTCTGCTGAGTCTGGTGATGTAGTAGAGTGTGAGTATATATATAGAGCAGGTATGTGAATGACGAGATGTTGTTAAGCAGCAACCCACACATGCATCCGCTTACTTCAAGCTATTTATCAACTAGATGAAGCATGAACAGATGATACTATGATTGTCTTATATAGTTTCAAATTCATAACCTATTACACCATTTATAGTTCGTCCAAATATTATTTAAACATCAAACAAATGTCAGATCGAAATGAGCTTTTAAAGCAATTTCGTTAGGAAATTTGATATAAAAAAATCGTTTTGTCTTATCAAACACCGACACAATTACAGGAAGAGCATACATATCTGGAGAATTTTATGTATCTTTTAGATACGTTACTAACAGTCTTAATCATTATTCTCACGTCATTCTTTGAACATTATCACAAAAGAGTTTCAAAAGAGTTTTCGTTGGAAGCATACATACCCACACATGCAGCTATATGTGAATTAGATAATCAAATCATATACAACTAACCGATTGTAACGACCGAGTGGGCTGCGACGACTGGAAACGGAAGCATCTTGACGTGCCAGCAGGTTACGCTCTTCACGTCCCGGGTCTTCACCCATTGTTGTTTTAGCTTTTACATCCTATAAAGTATATATGAAAGTTAGATGTAGAGTATATATTATTGATTATGCTAATATATATATATATATAACTATATGAATATAATTAAAATACTTTAATTAACGGCTTTCGATTTATTTTCGCTACTTCTGGTGGCGCCACGTTGTTATTTGTAATAACCAATGTAGATGAGCTGAGAATAGAAGACGTCAACGCGGCAGATTTTAGTTGAAACAGAATGAAAACTGAAAATTCATACTTATATATCGATGAAGTTTAAATATTATTAAACAATAAAAAAAAGAAAGAAAAATAAAGTTTTGGGTGGAGTGGCTGTTGAGAGAGAAAGAGAGAGAGAGAGAGAGAGAGAGAGAGAGGGAGAGAGAGAGAGATATGGAGAGACATATGATTCACGAATATCTGACTCTGAGCTCATCACGGGAACTGTAATCAGTTAAACAACAAGTTGTTATTTTTTAACTGATTACTTTGTCAACAACAACAGTGTACGTGAATAGGCCTAGTGATATGCGTGAACTGAGTACATGATGATAGCTACTACCGTCAACCACAACTAATTAGAATAATCAAATAGACAAACTGATAGAGGATGTGAACGGCTGTGTTGGCGGTACAAGTGGGTGGTGGCAGAAATGGGGGGTGGTTGGTTGTGATGACGGTATGTGAGAATGCAAGAGGCTGGTCGGAGATTGTGTGCAGCAGCTAGCATCATGCATCCGCTAGTACTGGTGGTTCCAAACGCAAAAAAAGAAATGAAAAATCATGAACTGTAATCCAAGTTGAATCCGTTTAACTAAAGGACATATGATATATTGCAATTAAAAATTATATATAAATATGGCTAGATGATGCAAATATAATTCACAACGAACTTTTGAGTCGGACAAAAAACTAGAATTTCTTGAAAAGGTCACGCACACTGTTATCTTGATGCTCTTTTGGAATCGAAAAAACGTTTTGGAACAGTATGTGAGGGTGGAATGGATGAAGAGGGAGAATGACGACGAGAGCCCACATAGACATCACAGATATTTGTAGAGAGTTAAAAAAAAAATTAAAATTCAAGGTCATCATAAGCAATTGTTTACCCTGAGGCGAAATGTGCAAGAATGTAGATGAGAAACATGAAATCTACTACATTACAACAGGTTAAGGATGAAATGATTCAAATTATGAATGAACCGGTTACGAGAAGATTCGGGAAACAATGACGTCATGATGAAGTGAGATTTAAATCTTGCCAGATGATGATTCATGATGTAAGCAAGCTTCTCATAACTTGTACCTCACATTTAAGCATCAAAAATATAAAATATAATGAAAAAGATTATTATCTTAACTATATGTTGAGATGAAGGAACAATAGACTGATTCATCTCTCATTACATATACATTATAATATGTTTCATTAGGAAGTTAGAAATTGGATGGATGAGAGGAAGTAAGAGGGAGAGCAGAAAGGAAAAGAGGAATAGAGGGAGGGAATGAGAAAGATAATGCTAGAGAGGGAGGGTTTATGCTTTAGAAGGAAGTCAAAGTGTAGATCAGAATGACATCATTTGAATCATTTGAAAGAGAAGAATTTTTAAATAAACGAAGAGAGCTTAACATGTAGCACGAGAGAGATAGGTGTGAGAATGTAGGTATACAGGAAGAAACACTAAGGAAGAACATTAAGAGGAGGAACTACGAGAGTCAATCGACATACATGAGCTTGCATAGAGAGAGAGGTAGATAGAACGATAGCAAGGTTGGTGAGGTGGGAGAGAAGGCGGACAAAAAAAAAAGAATGAAAGAGAATTATAGATGTTATAAGCGAAAGAGAGAGAGAATAAAGAAAAAGAGATATGAAGGACATATTGGGTGTGGTATTAAACGAGAGAGAGAGAGAGAGAGATAGAGAGAGAGGGAGAGTAAGAGAGAGAGACAAGGCTAGAATGAAGGAGGGAGTATGATTTAAAGGAATAAAAAATGTATTTATCTTGAGACGATTATCAAATGATTTTCACGGGATTATATGTTCTACGTCAAGATGATAAGAAATAAGCAAAAAGATCAAATTATTCATCAAAATTAGTACTTTCAGCTAATCCGCAACCATTGATAGAAACAAAATAAGAGGAAGAAGACAACACAACACAACACAGACACACACACACATACACGCATACACACAACCGCTCACTCAGTCTGCTGTTGAGATTAAATGCGTTTTACGTGAACATTTTGACGTGGAAATGCAGAATGACAGAGGAAGGCCCAATAGAATATCCATTCACATAGGGTAAAATAGCTTATAGAAAATCTTTTAAATCGAAAAAAAACCTCACATGGCCAATTCATCATGAATACAAAGAGTATAGTAGTATGAGAGTTGAATAGAGAGGGAGATAGAGGGAGATAGAGGGAGAGAGAGAGAGAACGACTGGTGGACGAATGTCAAAAAGCGAAAAATGAAACGAAATCATTTCAAAGATTAAATATGCTAAATTTACGAAAAAAAAATATTTTTTTTTAATCTAAAATCTTAACCTTCGCTTAATTGGAGTGTAAAAATGAGAAAAAAACAGAAAAGCAATGAAGAAATGAAGAAGGTAGAAGATCAATTCAGTAAATAGTTAGCATAGTTAGGCGAAGCTTTTGTGATTCAGAAAGTTTTTTTAATACACAGCTGCATATGAATAAGAGAGTAAAAGAATGAGGGAAAGAGGGAATGTTTGAAATAAGGAGAGAAACAAACTGCTGGAAGGGAGGAAAGATATAGAGAGAGGAGGGAGGTGAAAGAGAGAAAGACATGGTTACAGGAGATGAGTAACAGAGAGAGGAGTGAGGGATGTTAGAGAAGGAGAAAAGAAGAGGAAGAGGGAGGGTTTGGTTGAAAAAAAAAAGATTCAAATTTACATGTGAAACAACACACAAAAAAAAAAGAGAAAATAACATAATGATAGTTAATAAAAAATAATTTCCGATGAAACAAATAAGAAAATTGAGAGAGACAACCATAGGTCAACATGCAAATTGATGAGAAATACACTCACAAGTGGTCGAATGTCTCCAAATTAGGTAATTCAAATGGCAACAAGTCGCAATCGTTTGGTTTTTGATTAGATGAATAAAGTTTTCTTTTCTATTAACCATGTAATATAAAGAGAGATGGTAAAGAGAGAGAGAGAGAGAAACTAGAGAGAGAGAAATCCATATGGAGAGAGTCATTGAGAGAGAAAGAGTTATGTGAATTCGTTTTTTTTTTTTTTTTGCAATTTTCCTTCTTTTTTTTTGTCAAACAACGTCGAAAATGAAATTCTAATGAAGTAGCTGTCGATAACGATGTACAAAAATAAGAAAATACTACAAGCAGAAGCAACTCTCTCAAGTGATTAGAAATAATAATTGTCCAAATAGGGAATGATGGCAGAAGGAGATGGCTAAGCAGGAGAAAGAGAGAGAGAGAGAGAGCTCAACATACTACACACACACATACACATACACGAAGATGATTCTCAACAACATATTCATATACACACAGAATGAAACGATATATCAATGAAAGAAAAAAAACAAAACAAAATTATGTAGGACAAGAGCATTGATATGATGCTCTTTGAATGATTCTGAAGCATTTAAGCTTAAACAGAGAGCTTCATGAATGTGAAGCTTGGTTTTGGATGAATGTGTTTTCAAGAGTATGAAGAAAAGCAAAAGAGAGACGAAAGAGAACATGCATTTGTGCATGTACGACTACTGAATACTGAAAATGGATAAAAGAAAAGATGAAAGCTTTAGAGAGGACAGATGCAGAAAGATATGAAAGAGTTGATGCTAGGTTCACAGCCAGAGAAGGAGAGCAATTGCTTTGCCCCAGACAACTCTATGACAGAGAACTAGAAGCATAGGAGAGGGAAACAGAGCAAGATAGAATGCGGCAGTTGCAAGTCGTCGTCGCTGTCGTCGTCGTCGTCGTTGTCGTCGTCAACGTCGGCAACAACGCCAACCGGCCATTTTGAAGCTGACGACGCGAAGGCAGCGACGACGATAAGCTGTGAAGCAGAATCGATACGAAACTGCGTGCCTGAGCAGGCGAGCAGAGCCCATGGAAGACTTTGGAACAAATATGCCTCTTGGTGGTCTGACTTTAGGCTATACTCTTGTTTTCATCTAGTTTTTGTTTCTTAAAACATCAAGAAATGGTTGGTAGAAGGAGAAAGTAGAAAATGGTTCGATGAGAGAGAGAGTTAGAGAGAGAGAGAGAGTAGTGGCAGACATAATAAATAGTAGCAAAGAGTAAGAAGAAGAGAAATAGAGAGTAAAAGATGAAAAAAGAAGTAATAAGAGAGTTAGATGGAGAGAAAGAGAGAGGGAAATATGAAAAGAGAAAGAGGGAGGGAGAAACATAAGAAGACGAAAACGTAGACGAGAACGGAGATAGAGAGAATTAAAAAGAGAGGGAGAGGATAAAAAGAAGATAAAAGGGCAACAGAAAAGACATCAACCCCTCTTCTTCGATCGCTTGACACTTGGATGAATAAGGAAAAACTTTATGAATTATAGAAATTAACCCGGCAGTAAAAGTTGAACTAAATTTAACTTGCAAAATGGAATTTTGTTCGGCCGTTTTCAAACATGTGCTAGCAGACATGATATGAGATCAAATAGAGCACACGAAACACAAAAGAAGATGTTCGACTGCTATAGTAATTCTTTTTCAACATATTAATGTGACGAGAACAAATTTTGTGTAGAATAAGAAGAAGCTGAACAAGAACAAGAAGAAGGAGAAGAAGAAGAAGAAAAAAAAGGAAGGAAAAATGAAGCAGGACGAGAAGCAGAATCAGAATTTGAAAGAACTATAGACGAACACGAAAAAGAAGCAGATGATGAAGAGGATTGCTTCAGCAAGCATAAAGGTCTCACATAAACTATGAAACTTTGAAAGTTTTCTAAAAAAAGACGAAGACGAAGAAGAAGAAGAATACGAAGTCAAAAATTTGTTTCAAAAGCGTAAAAGGAGGTAGGTGAATGAAGAGTGATGTTGGTGGTGGTGATGATGTGGGGTGTGAGAAGACGAAGAAGAAGAAGGAGGAGGAGGAGGTTCTGAGAAGATGGTGAGACGAAGTTAAAGATTGAAATAAGGGAGAAGAGAAAATTCTTGGTTTAATCTTGATAGTTTCACATTCTCTTGAGATGTTTTGAAACTTCAAAATATTTCTTTGTTTCTCTGTCGTGTTACAAAGAAGAAAAAATAGTTCAATCAGATGAATTATTGATATTCGAGTGTCATTTCCATATTTGAAGGATTTCCACTTCTAACAATAACCAAATTGAACAATTAACTTGAAAGAAGAACAAAAAAAATATTATCCAGTACCTCGCTACCATCATCATCTCTTCGTGTGTTTCCCACTCTCTCTCTCTCTCTCTCGTTACTCACTTTTCACTCACTTTTTTTACTTTTTCAAGTTCAACATACAATGACTGACTAACTATATGATATAGTTAGTTAAGACTATGATACATCACTTCTAGACCTCCGATTATGTGAACGAAAACGAACAAAATCTCTATTTGGCATCACTAATCTTATATATGAAAGAATCAAAAATCGCCATTCTTTCTTCATGGACTGCCCCCCCCCCCCCCTCCCTCCTCTTTCTCTCTCTATCGACAACCCTCCTCTCCTCCCTCTCTCCTCTTCTCCATCACAAAAAGACATTCAAATGAGAAAGTTCATAAAATTAATTTGGGAAGAGAATTTGAAAAAAAAAAGAAATCAAATTGGTTTGTACCGAAAGAGGAGCGTAAAGTCGACGAACAAAAAAAAGCTGAAAGAACCAACCGCTGTTGAGCTTCCGCTGCAGAAGACTAGAAACACAAATTACACGTGGCCCATACTTTCACGTAATGTTTGAAACTCTGAAAAATGGCAAAAAAAAGTAAAAACGAGAAGCAAAAATATTATAAAATGAGTGGGTAGAAGCAAAAATTGGCTCATCAAGCCTTTTCCAACTTGAAGCAAGCACACACATCCACAGAGACAGACACAAAATACAAATTCATTGCTATATATATATATATATATATATTATTTTAATATTTATAACAAGTTATAGTTATTTGCAAAATGTGTATGGTGTATGTGTGGTGTGTGTGTGTGTTTGTGAGATCAACACACACATACAAGGCGCCAGCACCGTGTACAGACACATCCATATCCACATGCCAATGGAATACGAAGGCGTTGTCTGATATGGTCATGGATGTATTCATATTTATACATATATTTATAAAAATATATGTGAAAGATAGTATATTAGTCAAGAAACAGGGACAGATTAGACGGATTAGACGCATCTCTCTTTTAGGAAAATGAAAGCAAATCCTTTTCAATAAAAATATTGCAAAGAGAACAACACATACATACAAGGCAGATAACTCTTCTTTTCCATTCAATGCATACACCCCACACCACTTGTTGAAAAGAAAAAAAAAAGAAAAAAAAATGAAAATAGCACACAGTTTTATGAATTTTTATTTAATTTTTCATGAAAATGAAGAATGAAGAATAAGAAAGTATATGGACACACTTCGATGTTGTAAATGATATGATACATGATGATGAATATAGAGAGAGAGAAAAGAGAAAGAGAGAGAGAGAGAAGTATAAGCAGTAAGAGGGAAAGAGTCTACGACCGAATACTAAAATGCATTTCAATTAACTTTCTGAAGATGAGAAAGGAGAACAAGAAACAAGGAAGTTGAGATGATGATGACACTTTTCGGAAAAAAAAAGTAAAAAATAAAAAAAAATAAAAACAATTGTGATGTTTTAAAAGAGTTTTTGTGAAACATTAACTTAAAATTCTTTTGGAATTTTTGACTGATGAGAACCACGCAGTTTGATCAAATCGCTGAAGGCTGATTATATAATTATAGTTAAACGATGATTGACAATATAATTAAGACTATTCACAATCTCCTAATCAGGAAGGAATATAAAAATAGATTTCTATAGTCTCTAGGCTTATATAAGTAGAATTGAGCGTATTATTTAGCTGTTATAGCTTTTTTCCTCGTAGCTGTATGATGAAGTTGGAGGAACGGTACGGTGATTTGTTGTATGTGTATAATGATCGGATGTTGTTACATCATACTGTTCCGTTTCTGTTTCACTATCTTCGGATTCGGAATCAGCTGATCCATGATGTACTGTTTGGCTTGTGCTGATAACGTTTCCATGCTCATCACGAACGGTGGTTGTTCGAATTTCCTTTGTTGTCACATCTGTAACTACTCGTCTTTCGATCTCCTCTAGCGTTCCGTCTGATGAGATGGAAGCTCCATCATCGAGATAGGCTTGTAATGCACCAATGTTGTCATGTCCAACCATTTCATCTCCATATGGCTTCAGCTTAGCTCTTGGAATCGTGTAATAATCTGATCCTAGTATTTCTTGACCAGAAGCACTGGCATCGCTGCCACCGCGACCACCGAAGCATCTGCATCTGGCACACAGCCACAAGCAGCAGAGAAGGGTGAGGAGAAGGAAGAGAAGAGCCAGAAGAAGCATGAGAATGAGTCCCGCCTTTGATGGAGCGACTTCACAGAATTCTCCTGAATATCCGTCGACACAAGCGCAAGTGACATTGTTGGTCAAGCTGTCATGGATACAATCTCCATGTCCATTGCAAAGACCGCATAACAAGGCAGCGCAAATGCGTCCAGGTTCAGATGGGTTACCATCGGTATATCTGAAAAAAAAGATAATTTGAATTCAGATGTTCTCTACTGTAACGTACCCTTCTGGGCAAGCACATTCATATCCGTTCTTCTTATCAGTACAGATGGCAGCAGCTGAGCAGTTGTGGAGTCCGAGGGCACATTCGTCAACATCTTGGCTACGGAGGCAGATAGAATCTCCGAGTCCAGCCTTAGAAAGCGATTATTTGAAATATTCGAGAATTCGAAAGATACCTCAGAAAGATGATCAGATTTGCGCAAATCGACGAAGCCTGGTTTGCAATCGCATCTAGCTTGTTCATCTACATTGTGACAAGTAGAGTTCAATGGACAGTAGTTAACATCGGAGCAATAATCAATGGAGCAAACGCTTCCTGGGACAGCACCATCAGTAGCAGCGTTGACGTATGGAGGAATACATTCGCATCTGTTTTTATAATGATTTAAACGAAGATAAAAAAGAATTCTTACTTGTAAAGATATTCCAAATCAATGCAGCGAGCATCAGGAGAGCATTCATTCAACTCTGGCTTTTCACATTCGTTCACACCACGATAGCTCAAACATTCACGTCCTGGCTTTGAAGGATTCAAATCACGATATCCGCTGGCACATTCACATGTGAATCCATGTCCGTTTTCACGGCAAATGGCGGATGGATGACAATCACTCTTGTAACAGGCGGAGAATGGATTCATTTGATCAGGAGAAATGAAGAGTTTAGATGTTCCAACCTGATAGCATATGAATATTCTGAATTTGAAGAATAGCTTACTTGATAGTTGTTCTTCTTAGCGATATAATCAATCAGATCAGTGAAAACTGTCTTTGGCTCAGCAACTCCTCCTTTCACGAAGTAACTAGTAAAGTTATAAAGGATTCCGTGATCCCATGACTAAATTATAATTTTTATACTTTTAATTTTTTATTTAATGCTCACCACATTGCGATCTTTGGGGTTTTCAATGTCATTAACTTCTGCAACGATGAAAGAGCTCTTAAGAGGAGTCTGGTCGTAACTTTCAGCGACTCCGCTCTCAAATCTGAATGAAAATATAATTAAATGAAATTGCAGAGTTTTATAACCTGTTAACAAGACTCTTAGAGAGTGGTTCTCTTGGATTGCTAAGCATAGGAGAGTACTCAATGTATTCATGATTATCACGAATAACATATAATGGCAAGTTCCAAGATTCAACCTGCAATGAGTGTGATCAGAAAACCCATTTACAAGATACTGCTTACAATACGGCACTGGCTCTCAGAGTTCTTTCTCTTCTGACCCTTAGGGCAACCACAGATTTTTCCAGCAATGCATTCCTCTCCAAGTTCAGTTTTGCAGAAAGTATTGCCACAGGCGATTCCAGAAATTTGTTGTGCGGGAAGACAGGGGTCAAGAAGATTGAAATCGTCAGCAGCCTTCAAGCGATCGATGCGTCCACCACGAGCTACAACTTCAGCAGCAAACTCTTGGAAGACCTATAATTAATATTGCATGAGAGTATTAAAGAATTTTCCGTACTTTGCAGCGATCGATATCATCATCTCCAGAAAGAAGAATGGAAGAGTTGACTAGAAGTCCACCATCCCAGGTACTGTTTTCAACCTTAGGATTGGTGATGAACTTGACATCAGTAGCGACATAACGAGGAGCAAAGCTGGTATGTTTCAGAATGTCACCGAGTCCCTGAAGATTCAATTTCTTTGATTTTACTGTCAAGTCAAACTTACACTCTTTGTGCTTTCAACAACTTCTACATGTCCGGAACTTCCAGGTTTGCTGTAGTCATTGGAATAATGAAGTGGCTCGTTGTCGAATTCGAGAACACGGACAACGAGAGGAACCTAAAAGATTGATGGATGTATGCCTTGGACAAGAATTTACCTCAGTCACTGGAATACAAATATCCCTAGGGCTGGAGCGGCCTTCTCCTGGGCGACAACCGCATTTCTCTCCGCCAATACAGACCTAGGCAAAATGTATATGAGAAAGTTGACTTATAAGCAATTATACTTCATGTAAATCCTTCTTGCACAATGTGTTTCCACAGGCGAAGAGATTTGGAGAGAGAGTAGTTGGCTCAGTTTCTTGTGGCTTATCAATGACGAGACCTAATTCTTAAAATGAGAAAACATTCATAACATGGAAGCTGAAGCGATTCGAGTCAACATGATTCTCGAAGAAGCGTCGACGTTGTTTTCTTGCGCTAATCTGCCAGTTCACCGTAACCCAAATAACTCAAAATAAAACTCAAAAAAGCAATCTTTGCGGAAGCAAACCCAGGCAAGTTGTAGGATAAAGCAAAATATAAAAGGCAATTATCGGCAGAATAGCAAGAGGCGGAAGCTCTAATCATTCATGAGACATTGCTTCATCATGAACGATCATCGAACTTTCGCCTGTTAGATTTTTATTTTTACTCACCAACGCAAACACGTCCGGCAGTAGCTGGATCAGTGCTTTCATCGAAGAATCCAGTCTTACATTGGCAAAGATAACTGTCATCAGTATCGACACAATCAGCATTAGCATCACAGTCATTATCCTTAGGATCGAGACATTCATTGAATCTATAATTGAAACTGATTTTCCATATTTTTTGATTATTATACCTGCATACTCGTCCTGGATTAGATGGAAGCATATCTTTGTATGGGTTGTTGCATTTGCATTCATAACCTTCAACAGTGTCGATGCAAACAGCATGTCTATCACAATCGTTCAAGTTCTCAGATTGGCATTCATTAATAACTGAAATGAATGCAATTGGATTGCAAAGTATCAGTGAAACTTACTGAATTTGCAGTTAGTTCCTGGGTTTCTTGGATCTTGATCGTGGTACTCTGGTTTGCATTTGCATTCGAATCCTTCTTCCTTATCGATACATAAAGCGAATCGAGAACAGTTATTCAGGTTAGGTACACGGCATTCATCAACAAGCTAGAAAAACGGATAAGCTTGATTTCTGTGAGAGTAACTTACTCCGAAGCAACTTCTTCCAGGCTTAGAGGCATCAGAGGAAACGTCTTTAGTTCCGATTGGGCAACTGCATTCGTATCCATCGTCAAGATCGCGGCAAGTAGCTACAGGATCGCAATCATTCAATGAAGCGTCCAAGCATTCGTTTACTTGCTCCTCGCATTCACGTCCTGTATATAAGCAGTAATATTCGATTGTATTCGTAAATAGCATACCGGGTCTGAAGGGGCTCTTGTCAACATATCCGTCGCGACATTTACAAGTGTATTTTTCTGGGGTATCAACTTCCTGACAAATGGCAGCAGTATGACAATCGTGCTTCTTATCATCATTGCAAATTTGTTCCAAACAACGTCTTCCTACAATTCAAAGAACTATTCACGATTGAAAGATAAGAAAGAAGCATTGAATGGAGTTCGACCGCTCTTTGATGTTTTAATGCTCAAAATGAATATAAAAAGAAATAATGCGCGTCATTTCATTTCCACGTCATTGACGTAATCAAATCATGTGAATCCGTTGAATATAACAACAAACCTGGGCGGTGTGGAAGAGGGCTCTTATCCAAAAATCCGGCGTTACAAACACATTCATAATCGTTGGAACCACGTTCAATGCAACGAGCATTACGATCACAGTCATGCTTTCCACCTTCACAGATTTGGTTGACTGAAATAATTTAATGAAGATTAGCAGATGGCTTAGAACACATACGTTTGCGACAGTCACGTCCTGGGTTACGGAGCTCATCATGATCAACATATCCTTCCTTACATTGACACTTGTATGAATCTCTTGTGTCTAAAAACAACTCTCAAGCATGATATATTCATGAATATGTTTTTACCTATGCAGAGAGCATTGTTGTGGCATGTGTTCAAACTATCACTGGCACACTCATCAACTAAAGCCTTGCAAGCGACTCCGCCAAATACATGTGGATTTGGTGACACATCAATGTATCCTTCTTTGCATCTGCAGAGGAATCCATCAGGGAGATCGATACACTCAGCATTAGCAGAGCAGTTATGACGACCTTCAGCACATTCGTTTCTTTCTAAAAACTCAATTTAGCTCCTTAGTTACAATGTAAGCATACGTTGTTCGCAGACACGTCCAGGCTTGACTTTCTCATTTGGAGATCTGTCCAAGAAACCAGCGTTGCAAGTACAGATGTAAGACTCGTCGGTATCAATACAGTGAGCATTACGATCGCAATCGTGAGATCCGAGAGCGCATTCGTCAGTCACTAAACATGATTAGTAGAGATTTCACTTAAAGGAAACATACAGCAAATTTCGGTAACAGGATGACGCTTGAAGTTACGAGGACATTGGCAAGTGAAAAGTCCACGACCGTTAGGAAGACACTTCTCTCTAGAAACACAACAAATTACTATAACATTTTTGAAATACACAGTACCTCTTACGAACTTCACAGGAGTCTGGGATGGAAGGATCACAGGTTCCAACTTCTTGACACTTTCCAGACTTGAGATTTTTCTCGAATCCTTCTCTGAAATTACAAGATTTTAAAATTCGTTTTGGAAATGTCTTCCAACCTGCATTGGCAAACGAATTCTCCACCGGGTCCACGGATGCATTGTCCGTTTGGTCCACAGGTAGCGGAATCTCCTGGATTGCATTCATCAGTAGCTTCTTCAGTTGGTGGTCCACCAATTTCTAAAATCGTTCTATTAGTATCAGGTAGAACAAGTGAGACATACTGCAAACACCAGTATGGGCATCTCTGAATCCAAGATCAGCTGGGCATGTACATCTCCAGTTTCCGAAAGGAGTTTTCTCACAAATTTCTGGATCTGGGCAGGAAGTGGCGATTTCTGGGTTACAAACATCTCCTCCGCAGGCCTAAATTATCAATAGCTTTATACTAATTGAACGAGGTAGTTTTACTCTAGTAACTGGATGCTCTTCGAAGCCAGCTGGACATCCACAAGAGAAGCGTCCATTCTTCTCGATGCAGACCTGGTTGAGGGCACGGTCGCAACCGGAGTGACCGTTTGGATCGCATGGACCTAAAGTTGATAATGAAAACAGGCATAACTCATTCACATACCATTATCGTTAGAAGCAGGAGTTTCGCTCTGTGGGCAGGCAACCTTTTGGATAGCAGAACGAAGACGAGTGTTCAGATCCTCAAAACCATTAACATGGAAAGTACGGTCTTTAGAACCAGAAATTTCTTCCAATTCAGAATCCAAAACGTGATTGGTAACTCCTACAGCGAATAATTGGATATCCAATCGACGGGCGTTGTCAGCAGGAATGGTGACATTGTCCTTGAAATGATAACATTATGCTTCCGATTAAGTGAAATTTTGGCATACCTGACTTCTTCCGTCAGTAATGACAATACAGACTCTGGTAACACCAGCATCTCTGCCACGAGCACCACGTCTCTCAGAGAAAGCTTCATTGGCAACGTGCTCAATAGCAGCTCCAGTTCTGGTGAGTCCAGTGAGATAGCTGAAAAAAACGTTTCGTTTATAAATTACGAATAACGTATGACATACTCGATGCTTCTAATTCCTTGGTGAAGGGTAGCACTGTTTCTGTATTCGTTCAATCCGAACTCGTGTCTGATTTGGTCGGAATATTGGACGACAGAAACTCGTGTCTTTTCTGGACTGATGTCGAAGAGCTCGGTGAACTCAGACAAGAATCGGAGAACCTGAAAGAATCTTGTGATCAGGAAAATTGATGTTCAAAACCTCTGTTTGGAAAATGTATGATCCGATAGATCCAGAACCATCAATGAGGAATACTAGATCAGTAGCTTGAGCAGGGCTGAAACGTTTGATTATTATTTTTGATACAAGAATATATTATTCACCAAGCAGTGCTCAAAGTACAGACACGTCCAGGTGGTAAGTTAGCGTTTGATGAGACATCAACGTATCCATTGATACATTTACAGGTATATCCATCAGGCAATTGGACGCAATCAGCATTCTTGTCACAGGAGTTCAAGGAAGAGTCAGAGCATTGGTGAGCTCCTGAAGTATTTGTAAAACTTCCAGATCAAAATTAGTCGGCTTACCCTCTGAACAACGACGTCCTGTAGCCAAACCATAACGAGATGAGACATCAGTACAGCCAGATTTACATTTGCAAAGAAAACCGTGCTGAAAAAAAGATTTTTAGTATGGTGTTTACTTGATACTGAATATAGAATTTACCTGGGTGTCTTCGCATTCTGCCAAAGGTGAACAGTCGTGAGTTCCATCGGAACATTCGTTCTTGACTGAAATAGGATGCAAATAATTTGAGAATAACTGGGGAAGTATTACTTTGCTGGCATTTTCTTCCTGGAAGTCTGAATGGATCAGGAGAAACATCCTTGAATCCAGCTTTACATTGGCATCTGTATCCATCATAGGTGTTTGAGCACAAAGCGTTATGGTCACACTCGTTCTGACGTTCACATTGAGAGAACACTGTAAGAATCAATAAGTAATAGGAAAATTGATCTGAGGAAAATAATTCCACTCTTAGTTTCCATCTACGCACATTTGCATTTTCCATCAGCTTGTTGGACGGAACCTCTCTTGCATTGGCAAACCATTTGTCCTTGTGGGTTATATCTGCATTCCTCGTTTGGTCCGCATTGTTTGTGGTCAGAACATTGATTGTGAACAGACATGTAACCGTAGTGCTCTGGTCCCTTTGGACGGTTACAAACACGTCCAGGGTAATGAGAAACATCAGGAGAGGCATCAACGAATCCTGGTCGGCATCTGAAGTTTTATTTTGCTTTTTCTGTTTTGTCTTCGGTTCCCAAACCTGCACTCATAACTATCAGGACGGTCAAAGCAATCAGCATTGGAAGAACAATCAGCTGAACCATCGAGACATTCGTTTTTCATTTCAATGCACTAAGAAGGAATCATTGATTCGATAGTTGTAAATGAACTGAAACCTTTCTTCCGGGAAGTTTGCTGACAGAGTCGGAGATATCAGCGAATCCAGGTTGGCAGACACATTGGAATCCTTCTGGAGTATCAACGCATGAAGCACTGGCATCGCAATCAACGCCATAGCTGTAATTGTAAAGATTAGAAATTGAATCCCTTATACATTTGAAAGTACGTTTGTTTGGCACCGCACTCGTTCTGAGTTCGTTGACAAATTCTTCCTGGCTTGTTAACACGATCAACAGAAACATCAGCAAAGCCTGTTTTACATTGGCAGGTGTATCCATCTAGCTAAAAAAAAAGAGAAAAGACAAAAGTTAATAAAGAAGTACTTATAACAATAACACTTACCCTGTCAATGCAATTAGCGTCTTTATGACATCCATTTGTTGATGGTCGAGCACATTCATTGACTAGCATACATCTTCCATCTGATAATCTGCTTACTCCATTTGGACATTCACATTTGTACTGTCCATTTGTGAAGACACAAACTTCTTGTTTCTCTTGACTACATGATAGAGGGTCATCAACACGGCATTGTAAACTTCCTGTAACAATCAAACTATTACTTTCAACATCAACGTCGTCGAAAATTAAAATATTTTTGCAAATTAGCTGATAGTTTTCAAATTTCAAATGATTCTGTTGATGAATGATGAACTTTTGATCGTAAAATTGAAGAAACGCATAAACTTCTAACTTGTTTCTGCAAAAATTGAAACAAAAAAAAATTTTCGCGGATTATGAGGAACTGCAATCATGTTTCTTCCGAATTTAGATATTTCAGGTGTACCCTATTCATAATTCTGTTTAAAACAATCTTCTTAACCACCTCTAGAGACATCCGTGGCCTTCAATCTCTTCTACTAGATCCCCCCCAGAATTCTCTTCGTCATTTCTTATTTCTTAGCCTTATTCCTCTTTCTTTTTCACTCTCTCACTCTCTCACTCTCTCTCTCTCTCACTCTTCATATCTGTAAACCTTCATCCTCCAAAGGTGATATTCGTCTAGTTGGACGCCATCAGAAACCACAAACTAGTTGTATGGCTAGCCAAAGGGTGTCGTTTGTCTAACAGTTGCATTTCAATGAGACATCACTTTCCTTCGCAGACTGGCTATTAGTCCTATCAGACCTACGCACTTTTCTTATTTTTTTTTCCAAATAATTACTTTAATTGTCGACCACGCATCATTCCACTCAAGACTTTAATGAAACTTCTATGACTGCGATAGAAGATAGAAAAAGCCTCTCGATTCCAAGATTGATAAGCAAAAACTCTCTTGCAGCTATATCAATAATTGAAAAATTAAAAAAAAAAACAAGTTTCTAATAGAGAAATGCCAAACACAACCGTTCTGCCGCTCACATTTCATTCAAAATGATTTTGAGCTCACGCATCGCCACGTGAAAACGTGAACCCGTTTTGCACTTAAAGTGAAATCTGTGAACTTTCTCTTTCGGACGACCGTTATAAATTAAATATTTTACTAGTTTTCCTAATTATATAACGTTCATTTCTATTCACCCACTGTTACAAAATGTCAAACCACAATGTCCTGCGAAGGAGACAGAAGAAAGAAGAAACTGGTTTCATAGATGATGGACCAAAGCTTCACATGATGATGATGGGTTGTATAAGGAAAATAGGAGGGTGGGTGGAGGGTAAATGTAAGATTGTTCATAACGATAGGTATCTCTAGGTAGAGAGATAGTAAGAGAGAGTGAGAGAGAGACATACAAATATATATATTGTATGTAAAAAGCAAAAATCATTGAAGATAATTGAAATTTGAGAGAACTACAGAGAGCGAGAGAGAGGAAAAAGAGAGAGAAAGGAGTTGATAGTGTGATCAGCTAACTGGGTGTGGTTAACTTTTTCGTTTTCTTTTCTTTTTGTTTTCATGGGCAGCTCAGTAACTAGATGACAAGCCCATGCAGTCTGATGGCAGACTGGATGATAAAACTGTCTTTCTCTGATTTCAAAAGTTGATTTTAGAAAAAATAATAGAACGATAGTTCAATTTCATCTTGACCAAGTGAATGTGATGGTTTGGATGTGGAAAGTTGATGAGAATCATTTATATATCTTACCTGAACCTCTGTAGTAGGTTACTGAGTGGGCATGACAGGCAGCAATGCCCAGGAGAAGCAGAACTATGGCTTTTGCCATATGTAAAGTGCCTATAAATAATATAAATAAAGTAACTGTTATTACATGCCGAAGACGAAGAGAAGAAAATGACCGACTGAATAGAAAAATTGAAAATGATAGTTGATGAGAAAGAGTTTTACAAATGGTAAAAACGGGAAAAGCAAGACGGTAGCCGTCACGCCTACATGGAACGAATGCCATTTGATAAAATGGCATTTTTTTTTAAATTAAAAAAAAAGAAGAAGTAGATAATCAATAATCAATGATAGAGAGAGAGAAGTTGAAGCTCTCACTATATATGAATTGAAAGAGTTTGTGGAGGAAGTGAATTATGAGCGAGAGAGAGAGTATAGGTCTATGTCTCAATCAGTTGGAATGGGTGGAGCACGTTTGACCTCGAAGCCATCAAGTTGTGTTGGAATCTGAAATATTTTATTATCCAAGTGTTAGAAATTAATCAAGTTAAGGATTTTTATTGACATTTAAGGCAAGATGATTGAGGAAAATGAAACAGAACAGAAATTGGCTTAGCGGAATCTGGCCATATGAGGCTTTTGTAAGATTTTTCGCTTGGTCGTCCACATCATCATCAAACTGAAAACAGTCAAACATCTTAAGCATCTTAAGAGTCAGACCGACAGCATCATCAATGTTCGTTTCATAACTTATTTCAAATTGAATAACAGGCGCACAGTGAAGGCATAGAAAAGCTTTGATGGAATTCAGAATGATCGTCATCTGTTCACAGTGTCGGAAGAGTAAAGGAAGGAACACGTAATTCAAACTTCCTGCTGCGTCTATTTGAGGCAAATCATTACCATTTATGACTTGTCTCACTTTCTTTTTTCTCTCTCTTAGAGTTCACTATGCACTAACGCCAACGCAAGGATCTCAAGGTGATTTGGAGCACATAAATGGCTTCCGAAAAAAGATTTGTTTTTTGTCGAATTGGAAGTCATTGAAAGTAGCTGTCTGATTAGCATAACAGGGAGAGGGCAGAAGACCGAATTGGAAATTGAAACACTAATTATCAGCTTTCCTTTTGATAATCAGATGAGTCAATGTTTGAAAGAAACAAAGATGTAACAGTAAAAAGAACCGAAGTTCTAATGGCCTTAACCGGATCCATCAAGTATTGAGAAGAGAGATAGGTCCAGAGAAAGAGAGAGAGAGATTGGAAGAGAGAAGAAGAGAGAGAGAGAGAGTATGAGAGAAGATACAAGGTATGTATAGAAAGAGGTTTACATTTTGTTAACAAAAATTTGCATGTTCCAAGTAAAGAATTTTTTGAGAAAGAAAAAAAAACTTTCACAGAACAGAACAAACCCCATCAACGAACGAATGATGATTCAGAAGGCGTTGCTTGCTTGATTGAATGCATCAGAAGACACTTTTTTAAGCATTAGATATCAGTTTTGTTACGAAATACATATAATTTGAATGAAAAGCCTTCGGATGTCTTTGAAATCGAAGCCACACCTCTCATGAAATTCTTCTGAAGAAAGACAACATTTGGCATTCGATGGGCTTAAGACGACGACATTGGATGTTCGAACACACAAAAAATGGCTTTGTCCCAGAGTATTTTCACATCGATAGATCTAAGCTTTTGCCTTTGAAAATATCTTCAAGCTGTGAGTTCTGTCATAACGAGGAAAGGGGAGAAGAAGGAAAAAAAAAGAAGAAAAAAACGCCTTTGAATGCGTTATTCTTTTTTTCTCAGTCAAAACGTGGATTCTTCAGATACAAACAGATCGGAAAGATGAATACTTTAGGAGATTTCGCTTTGTCGATACGACCCATTGAGAAGTCAAACACAACACTTTTAACCCTCAGGGCATTTCTCATAAACGTGTTTGAGGTTCCAGCAGAAGTAATAAATACGATGAATTATTAAAAAATAATTTTAAAAGATGATTGCAGGACGTCCCAATCACATGAGAGAAGATGAGAGAGAGAGTGAGGAAGATGAATGAAAATGGAATCCCGATGAAGACAAGGTGAACAAGAGGGAGGAAAGTAACTTTCCTTAGCGGAAGATGCTGGAAGTGAAAGCATCACGAAGCCGTCTTATCAATGATTGCGAAATGAAGGAAAAGCTTAATCGAGTTAAGAGTTGAACAAGTGAAAAGAAGAAAAAAGAGAACAAAAAGAGGAAAGATGCATCATCAAATCAGCAAATAGAAAAGGAAGAACAGCTACAAGGATGTAGATGAGAAGCTTTCATGATAACAAATGAAAGGAAGGGGAGGCCAACTGTTGCGCAAGAGACAAAAAATCTGGAAAACTCGTGAACTAATTGCCAATTCTGGCTAATTGATAGACACAAATCAAGTAGGATTCTTATCATTCCAAATATCCCCCCAAAAAGGATGAAAGATATTGCAATTATCAATATTTCAAAAAACAATTGAAACTGACGGTAGTTTTCAGTCATGAGTTGGTTGTGACTAAACTACATACAAAAGGTAAACAGTCAGGTAATGTAGAAGAAATGAATGAGCATCTCAAGAAAGCTTTTCAAAATGAGTAAAAGCTCAGATGAGAAGAACACGTCGTGGTGGCAGCGACATTCGAAGATAGAATGGCGTCTTCCCATAAACAGACAACTTTTGCTGTAATCTGATGACCAAATTTGGGAAGAGAGGTGGGGGGGGGGGGGGTGGTCATGACTGGGTGGCAACCAGCTAATAATCAACAATCTCTCATCATCCTCATCAAGTTAATTCAAAATAATTATCAAAACGTGTTAAAGTTGATAAGAAAAAAAGGATGAGAAAAGAAAAAAAAGTTTTCTCTGAAACATGACATCTGAGGAGAAGATCATCAAAGCTGATCGTTCAATGTGTGCTTCTTCAAAAGTGAAAACTGTTTTAATGAGGTATGAAGAGAAAGAAGGAGAATGAAAATGAGTACAGCCATAGGTGGAATAACTGTATAAGGTGAAAAGACAGCAATTATAGTTAATCTTCAAACTCAATCAGCTAAGGTCACTTATCACCGTTAGCAGTAGCAGCAGTGGCAGCCTGCCAACGGATCGAAATTGTTTTTTTTTAAACTTCAAAGAATGAATTACAAGAAGTGGACAGACCATTACCCATTACATGAAAGATAACTTTCCTCTTCTCAATTCATTCATTCAAATAGTTTGTGAAATGAAAAGAAATCTTTTGATTACAATCAAGTTTTCAAGCCTATAAGCTTGTCTTTATGTGTTGTTATATCATCATCAAGTTTCTATTAACTATATGATATACATGTATGTGTCTTCTTGTATGACATCTATGGGTGAATGACTTCAGATGACATCAACCTTATAACTTCTTGATTGTTCAACTCAACTATATAAATAAGCAAAAAATATATATTTTTATGAAAATGTTCTCAAGAGAAAGGGTGTGGTGATGCTGATGGTGGTGGCGGTAGTAGATGCGAATTGAAACAAAAAGTGTCCAAGGTGAAGACGAAATGAGAAACAACATTCTAACCAATCTCAATTGACATCATCAAATATTTTTATTTTTTTTTTAGATTCTCATGTTGGGTCTCTCTTACATTGTATTCTTACCGAAATACATTTTTCTGAACTTTTTTTTTCTCTTTTCTCATTTCATTTCAGAAGGGAATGGGATTGAAAAGAAAAATATCCGTCTAATGACCATTGAATATTCCAGCTTCTTCTATCTCTCTTATTTCTCTTCTGTATTGCATACTATCTCTTTCTCAATTTCCTTTTTCATCCATTTTTTTGTTCTCATCTGATTCTACAATTCCAAGGACAGACATGCTCAACATGGGACTAGGACTCAGTTCATCATCATCATTGACAATCTGATCATAAATTTATGTGTGTGTGTTGCCCATAGAAGGAGATAAATGCATTATCAACTGGAAAACTCGGTAGCTGATCAGCCATTTAAACAGGTTTTCGGGGCATTTGAACACGTACCTTACAAGCTGCCGCCGGAGCTTAGATAGGGCTTAAGCCTATGAAGAATGTTATTAGGGGCATTCAAAACAGTTTTGTATTCTTATATAATACAATGAGATATACATAGTTTGAAGTAGACTAACGGGTAAGAGAGTGGGAGAGAGAGAGGAAGAGAGAGAGAGAGGATGAGTGAGACAGAAGGTAGGATTACCTTCATACCCTATTAAGGCAAACGCCTACCATGTCCGAATGAATGTCCAAAATGAGAAAAACAGATGAGGCGTTGTAAATCACATAAAGTTCATTTGGATGATTCAGACTTATTGTAATTGTAGAAACAAAATAATATTTCGTAAGCCTTAATGCTGTTTTCACCATATACGGTAAGATATCTGAGATTGTTGAGATACCGAAAAAGTTAATCAAATGATCAAAAATTGTTTCAAATCGTCTTAACAGCTCCGTTCCAATTAGGATGTTGTTCTAATAGGGAAGAAACAGTTGAAGCAGATGATTGTCAATGTTAAACTTGTCCCAAAAAAACGGAGAAGAAATATGAACATACATATAGAGAGAGAGAGATATGAAACGAGAAAGAGAGAGATAGAGAGAGATAAGCTAAAGGGCAAAATGAATGTTGCCTGGGGGATGGCTTGCTTGCCTGCTTGCAATCATTCAATTGATGAGATTAAAACTAAAGAGAGATGTATGAAGATGTGAATCAAAACAGACAAAAAGACCAAAATAGGAAGAAGAAGAAGAAGAAGAAGAAGCTGAAGAAGATGAAGCTGAAAAAGAACATATAAAATAGCAAATAAACAACATAAAGTAAAATACTGGATTATGAATGAATGAGAAAGCCAGTCAATGACCATCGTATATGATCCCCAATATCTTACAAAATGCGGGAAAATGTTTATGGAAGAACAACATATATCGTTATTCGTCTTAACATCATTCCTTAGGCTTCACCTACACACATACACACACACACACTTGCAATTAGAATATCTAAGAATGCAAATTCGTGAATGATGTTGATGAGTGATATCGTAAGGGATATAAGCTAGTTAGCACACAATAGGAAATCGAGATTTTCAGAGAAAGGAGGAAGCCTTTTCCGTTCGGACGAAATGGAAAAGCTGGCAGAATGATAAGAGAGAAACTGTCGAGAATAATCAAATTTCTTTGCATCTTCCCTTCCACTCTCTCTCTCACACTCTCCCTTGCTTTCCATCTGCCTATAGACTGTTCCTCTCATAGCTGAACATGAAGGGCTTAAATGCATCATTTAAGAAATAATTAACATGGGCTTTTAGTAAAAGTCCTGTTTACAGATGCCAGTCATCAGCTCGCCTGTAGACGTAGCCTTCTGAATCTTCAGCCAAAATACAAAAAAAGAAACATCAAATGAGTCAAACAGGCTTCATAACAACTGTGAATCTGGAGGTCATAATGAGAATATCCAGAAATTTTCTTTTTTACTTCACTCTTTTTTGTATGACTGTCAGTTAAGGTCTCTCTCTCTCTAAGCAATAACCAACTGAAACAGCAATGCGCGGGTTGATGTTGAGATCGAGACATCCGCCAGATTCTGATTAGAAAACAAAAAAAAGTTTCTTTTTATAAATAATTCGAGAATGAAAATTAATGGAAACATCAATCAGCAGACAGGCAGAACATCGTTTGCTTTTCGTTTTTTGGGCATCGTTCAACATGACTTTCTTCTATTCTTGATAAAATAAAAGCTTTCAGATGAACCTTCGGACAAATAATTGGCTGACGTGAGGACGGCCTCGTCAAGTCAAACGACAAAAGACAAGCTAATAAGCATAAAAGGGGGGAAACATGAATAAAATTATGAAAATCATGTCAAACGTCAAACACGAACGATTATAACAACCGTTCATATTTGCGGCCAAATGTAAAAATGAAATAGAAGTAGATCAAATAGATCACGTGAACATTCACGTGAACATGAACATAATCAACACTATATATGATGATGATGATTGTTTGTAGCTTGATGATGATACACAGAAATGAATCTAAGGTAAAGCTAACTGGTTACAAACTATGTGTAACGTACGAAACAGGCTTTCATTAACTATATGATGTCTAATGATAATGTAATTGATAATATAATTTTTGAAAAAATAATAAATAAAACTATATAAATTCTATTATATAATGTAGTCAAGTAAGAATCTATTGATAACTGGAGGGTGGAGCGAATTGTACGAAATCCAGGTGACCTTGCACATTCAACCGGCCATTTGAGACATCGGAAAGAGGGAAACTGTAATCAAATGATTATCAAACAACATGAGAGTAAGAGAGATAGAAACGATGAGAGAAGGAGGGAGGGGATATATTATGATGAAAATCAATCAACAATCAATTATGAAAAAAAAATTTATTAAGCTGCATCTTATTTTTGAGCCATCGTCTGGGCTTCTTATTATCACAGATACACATGACATAGCACCGTTCAAATTCAAGTTAATACTCAACATGCACAGAGAGAGAGTGGGTGAGTGAGTAAGCTATACTCATAACGTAATCTCCGAATTATTATTCTATGTACATATAACGAAATATTCTTTTTTTCTTCTTAAAATCACAATATGTGAGAAAACAATCAAAACACCACGTAAGATGTTGGAAATCGACCAGATTTTGAGGCTCGACCTTCAGAACCCATTACGTATCCGATAAGCCAGTCTGTCCCAATGCGATCTTCTACTATCACTACTTGTCCAGCACGAATCTGAATAGAGCGACAATCATAAAGCTTTTTGAGTTTCAACATTTCTTACCGTGATTTCGTCATCATGTTTGGGATCGAAATCATATAAAGCTCTACAAAGTGATGGATTGGCGGGTTCGTCAATGATGGTAGCTGGACGTGTAGAAGAACTACAAAAGCCTTCATCACTTATCTGTAAGAGATGAAGATAGTTGATTGAGAATGGAATCAAAGTTTACTTTATCATATTCCTCATAATCATCACTACGGAAGCTTGATGGTGCATAATTACTGTGAATAGAAGGTGTTGCCGAAGGAGGAGGTAAAGATCGATCTTCTCCACTTAAGGGCATAGTAAGAACAGTTAATGGTATACCCTTCAAAATATAATGTTAATTGAGTTATCATGTTAATATCTCTTACAGATTTATCTTTTAACTTTTGTTGAAAACGGCTAAGACGATGAGATCCTCGTATTTGTCCTCCATCAAGGCTACCTAACGCCTCATTTACTTTGTATTGAAGGTACTCAATAAACTCTACTAAAGTCTATAAACGAGAGTTCATAAAGAAACTTGCAATATAAGGAAATAAACTTACAATTTGTTTTGTGTTTGTGGCCATTACATCAGCTCTCCCCTGACTATATAACTTAGTTAATTCCTTATCAAGACGAAGATGAATCCTCATAAGCGATGATCGACGTCGTTCCGAAGACATAACTTCTCCGAAATTTTCAGCCTGCAAAACAGAAGAGTTAGATATACAATCCATTCATTCAATAATGAAAGTTAAGCAGTTTTATGTTTTCATTTCCACCCTTCTGCCCTGATGGCAACTGTTTTCCGTCCAAATATGAAAGTAAATTGATAGCCAACATCATAATTGGTTAAAAATCTCAAAAATATGTAAACAATCAAATATATTTGGACCATACAAGGTCATTATCATCATGTTCTTCTTCATCGTGATGTTCGAAGGCGCTACGGCCATTCAATGTCTTCATCAATCCCTCTTTTTCTTATTTTTTTCTTTGATATTATTGATTGAATTATTCTATTCATCTCTTCGTGAACGTCTCCACATCATACCATCTCTAAGTCTCATTGTCTTCAGGTCAACTGCGAGTATAATGACAGTCCTTCTACTGGGAAATTCAATGAATTCAACCCAAGAATGCTATTTCTTTCATAGTTCTTTTTTATGTTTTTAAACGATTCTCTTCTATAATTGGCATAGTACGCAATGATTCTGTTGCAGTTCCATGTCCAGAAATGGCTTATGGCATTCACGTCTTAAGCTAACACTATGTTCTCTATCATTACTAACGTGCACATTCTTACTGGACAAACGATTACGTGAAATAGAAAGTGATTTTGATGTCAAAAAACCACAGGTAGATTGATGTTGTTTATCAATCAACAAATAATAGCTTATATTAATAGAAGAGTGACTTCCTAGAGGATGTAGACTATGCCCTCGATTCTTTGGATTATATGCAAAAGCTAAAGGAGTTCAAAGCTCACGTGCGACCAGTTGTTGAACAGGTATATCAAGCAATGATAGGAATCATAATGATTGTTTTGCTTTTCAGTCCCAAACAGTTGAAGAACATTATTGGTCTTGTTACTTGAAACAACCAGAGAGTGTAGTACATTCATCTTGGTTAGAACAAAATGATTTTCACTTATTCTCGGCTTATTACGACAGACGATACAGCTCACTCTTTCAAGAAAGCCATGTCATTCAGGTTCATTTACTCTTTCCATTCAAATGACTCTCTTGTATGACAGGTCCTTGGTATGCATTTTCGACGATTATCTAATGAAACTGATGTTTATTGTAATATTTTCACTCAAGATGGCTCATCCGCATCGGTCAAAGGGTATTACAGGGAAATATGGCAACGAGGATGGGATCCACGGTAAGAATGTAGTTAAATTGAATCTCTTAAATAATATATTGTAGAGATCACTTCTACATTCCGTATCTTCTGAGTTGCCCTGTGCCAGAACGAATGAAAGACTTACAACAAACGTATTCCATTGCATTAAGCAAAACACCGTGCAAGGCCACCCCTACAGCTTTTGCTGTTAACAAACAGCAAGTTATACAAGAAAATGATAAAGATGATGTTGTGGTATGTGTCAAAGGGATGGACTTTCAAGTAAATAGAATGACTAAACAGGAACATTTCATTTTCTATTTCAGGAAGATATTTCCTCAAGTTTAGTTGAATGGTTTGAATCACAATTTCTGTTTGGTGCTAACAAGATTCAACTCTATACATACACAGTTTCTCCGAAAACATCTAAAGTCTTGGAATACTACAAGAAGAAGAAAAACGTGTCTGTGGTATGGTTACTTAACTGAAAAAACTGTTTTCCAACTCCATCTCTTTACAGATCCCTCTGACTCTCCCTGGAAATTCACCTAACATCCCTTTTGTCAGAAACTCATATATATGGAGAAACCGTCAACAGAAGAGACGTCACGAACTAATTCCTTATAATGACTGTTTATATAGGTTTGCCATACTCTTAAAGGAAAGTGAAAATCGATAATCTGCAGACATATTCACAGTCACAAATATATTCTGATAATCGATACGGATGAGATAGTTGTGCCATTGAAACATGGCAATTACAAGAATATGTTAGATTATCTAGAACGACGGAATGAAACCATTTTGCTCAGTTCCCTATCTGTTCGAAACATCTTCAAGTTTCCTACCAATCAAACAGATTCACGGTATGAACCATACATATTGAGAAACAACATGAGGTCACGTAAACCAAGTGCACCAGGGGAATACGGCAAAAGCTTTACGAGGTAGATTCAGATATCCTTCAACTCATGAATAACTTTTTCAGAACTTCGAACGTTGCAACAGTTTTCAATCATTTTGGATTACATCGACAATCACCAGACATTGTTAGAACAATCCACATTCCAATTGATGTAGCTGTTAAGCTACATTACAAATCGAAATGCCCAATCGAATCACAAAACGAGTGCGGAAGTCTGTTGAATGATACGATTGCTGATGATAGCTTAGAACCTTATGCTCAAAAACTCAACAAACGAATTCAAGATGTCATGACTTCAATTCACCTTTAACCCAGTTCCCAGAGATTCTAATAAATATATTCAAACATGCAAACTCACATATAAATCCGCTAAGACAACTTGATTAACAGCGACAGTGGTAGGCTGTAGCATTTCAATGTAATCCGAAGCTTGAGCCGAGACAGCCAGATCAAGGTTATTGCTGAACCTCTCAAACATCTACAAACAATCGGGTAAACCAATATACGAAGCACCTTTTGGAACCTGTTGAAGATTGGGTGCTAGTTGCTCGATTTTCTTTTGATAGCGTCCTAGTGCAGCTTGACAATGCACAAGGCGTTGTCTCTCGACAAGTTCTAAGCTTTCTACTCCTTTTCTCAGAACGTTTTCCGTAACTCTGAAAGTTAATGAAGAGTTATGATTCAAGGAGAAAACAGTTGCTTTACCTTCTTTGTTTCTCCATATCGATAGTATCAGAAATATAAACATCTTCTAGATTAACAACTTGATCATGTAACTTTTGACGACGAGTTGGAATCTGAAGAAAGCAAACTGTTTCAAATTTCTGTTGATAACTGAACCTTATTAGAAGTTATTGAGTCTTGTTCAGCGGCATATTCTACTTTCTCTAATTGTCTTGCAGCTTCATATAAATTCTTTTTTATTCTATTAGTATCCTCTTTCTTATTCTTCAATTTATGAGTTTCTTTCTCAACAAACATCTCGGCCTAAAATAAAATCATTAAAATACTTTAATGACAAGTGTCTTACAGCCCGAATAGTTCTTTGATGGCCTTGCTGAACTGATCGTAACGGCTGAATAACATCGTCAGTCATAGCTGAACCCAGATTGCTGAAATCTCTATCATATTCAAAAGTATGAAAACAAAGAAATTACTTATGAATAGTAGCATGAACATCAAACTGTTCAGCAACCGTTGTCCATCCATGGTCGATTTCCCTAAAAGTTAAAAGAGTAAACAACTAATGAAAAGAAATGAATTGTAGTCGACCGAATTCTCCTCTCGACTATTCAAAATGAAAGCTTCATACGTGCCAAGCCGTTTCACGTAAGAAGTCACGTAATTAGAATATTTGGCGGTAAGACTGTTAAACTTACGATTTCGCTCCATGAGTTATCTTGTGCAATCGAGCTGACAGCTTTTTCAAAGCTTTGGAATAATGAAAATCCAAATTTGCTCTAAGAGATGAAAGATGAATTAACATATAAGGAGTGATAACATACTTTTCTTCTAATATAGAAACGATTTCTTTTAAAGATTCATTGTTCTTCTTGATAGTGTCATCTAGCTGACCAAAATTACTCGGACTCTTAAAGATTGATAAGTTATGAGATGAACCGTTGAGAGAGAAACAAACCGCGAAACGATCACTCAGTGTAGCTGGCGTAGAAGATGTTGGTAACTGTACTAAGCCACTTAGACTTCCTTAACAAATACAAAAATAAAACTTGATTTTATAATATTGAAACTAACCTTGTCTTGACAAATTTCCTAACTGATGAACAGATCGAGATATTGATCGTCGTAGACGATTCATTCGACTATTCATTTTTCATTAAATAAAGATATTCAGTTTGATTATCTAAATACTAACAGAAGTTAAAAGAGAATGAATGAAACAACTAATATTACAAAGATATTTATAAAAATGAAGATATAGGACATCTAACCATATCTAATGGAATTCAAGGACATTCATGTACTATCATCTAAAAACAATAACAAAATGATTTAATTTGCATATGTAAAATACGTATGCACGTGAGAGAAGATGAATGAAGTGGAAAAAACTTTAAAAACTCGATTATTCGTTCTCGTTTTTCACTTTCTGACCGTCGTCGTCAAGATGCTCATGATGAAGGAAAGCGCAGCTTATGTAAATATTTCAGCACAAAAGATTGACAGATCGTACAAATTATGAGTTTTGTCATAATAATTAACATAAAGGACAACTTTTGTTTATAATAAATACATATGTTAGAAACATTTGGCACTACGAGGAAAGATGTTGATAAGCACAACCGTTCTCAGCGACTACACTGATCGAAATGAAAAACAACGATCTAGTGTGAGAATATAAATTTTTCACGTGAAACTACACGTAACATTGGCTGAGCATTTGATGAGAATCGAAAAGGTCAAATGTACATCAATATCTATATATATATATAAATGAATGTATATGAATATATTATATTATAATAGTAAGAAACATCAAAAATGCCTATGCGATGGACTAATGTTGATTTTCGTAGAAGCTGGTCATATCAAACAAGCTACAAGTCTTCGGAATCTATAGAGGACTTGAAGCTTGATGCTGTCCTTATGATGAGCGGAAGAAGAACCACGTCAATAGAAGAGAAAACATAAGAAAAATAAAGATTGCATTGACTTGCGAGAAAAAAAAAGATAAAGAGGTGTTGAAAGGCAAATCGAAAAAAAATAATTGCATCTGCATAGATAGTATTGGACAGGTTTTCTATAGAAAAATGAGGGAAAACTGAGAGTAGTTGAACACTAATTTAATAAAATCAGTTTTTACATGTCAATATGGTTGATCAGTATCAGACTAAAGCGAAAAAAAAACATTTTCAATGAAGCTATGAAAGTGAATGAATGAAAGTGAAAGAGAGAGAGAGACCTCAATGAAGTTGAACAAGCAATTCAGAGAGAGAGAGGAGGGCATTGAGACTTTGGGAAAATGGTTGACAAGGTACGAACTCATAGGTATGGGTGAATAAGTGTCTTTAAGAAATCTTTAAAAGAGTAAGGCCAAAATTTCAATGTAAAAACGGATGATTGTGTTCAATTTTTCATGCCATATGGAAGTATGAATCATTGGGTGTGAACAAGAGAAGGCGGGAGGAGGAATCATGCTGCGTTATCAGTGTTTAAACCAAATTAGACAAAATTTTTTTGTGTTCAAATAGAAGCTTTTAAAAGTACACAAAGATAGTCTTTATGTTGATGTTAGAACAACTTAAACAAAATATTTTTTCTTTTCAATTGATAACATGAATGTGAGGAATTCAATTATCAAACTATCACGTTTTTATTTCTGAGAAATAGAGGAAGAGGGGGGATGGAGAAGAAAATGACAACGAACAACATGGATTGACAAACAAAGTAAGGCAGATGGGGTGTGAAATCGATACTATGACCCATCCATATAGATTTTTGAAGATAAGAATCTTAAGTTCTTCTTTGGGTTTAACTCGTTAGATTAATCAATATCGAAATTAGAAATTACTCATTCAATTAAACAATTCAACAAATCATCTAATTGGCAGGTTATAATCCTATTAGTTGACAACCAGAAAGTTGAGCAAAATATGAAAAAACGTTATGTGTTTGACGTCAAGAAAGCAAGTGACATGTGGTGTCAAAGACATTTGCTGGTTTGAAAGAAGAAGAATAAAAACAACTGATTAAACTCTACTTCAAGCTTTCTCTTATTTCAAGAATACACTTTTTTGAAGATGAGAACTAGCTCAGCAACTCAATTGGTCCGTAGTCTCTTTCCGGTTAAAGCTCTATTCAATCAAACCATTTCAAGAGAATACGGATGAATGAGAGATCATATGACATATGAACCGTCTGTACAGAAGGACAAAAAAGAGAAACCATCTAAGAGAAACTTGCAATCATAAGGTATGAAGAAAAAATAGAGAAAATCAATTGATGACAAACATTGGGTTCAACATAGCCGAATAGGTTGATTCCCATATAGAGAGAGGTTCAGGCCAATCGGATTCGCACCAATGCGAACGGTCAACAAAGGATCGAAATCGTCTGCCAAATCTTTTTGATCGCATAAACCTCTATGAAACCATGATTACATACTTTCATTTCCGTTTTAAACTGTTTAAAGTAATGTTTGGTATGAAACAAAAAAATATGCAAATGTGAAGTGAGTGGTTAAAAAGTAAAATGGAATATCAAGTGGAAAAGGTTTGAAAGTGGGTCTAAAATTGAATAATGGTATCCAGAAGGACAAGGTCATTTCGTAGAAGAGACATACTGAGTAGAAATGAAAAGGAAAAGAATAATGATGAAACAAAAGAAAATTATCAATTGCTAACAGTTTTTAGAGAGGTCGATGGACAGCGCGAAAAAAAAAACGGAAAAAGGAAAACACAACCGTTGTCCATGAGTCCGACGTGAAGAAATGGTGGCGTCAGCTCCACTAAACGTACGTCAATTACAAAAATCGATAAATATCGAATGAGTTTATTTGTCAATAACAATCTTCTCTTTCAAATTAAGATATTAATTTGATTTCACACAAACATACATTCAATCAAATGATTTAATTATGAAAATACAAATCAAACACAAACACAACAAACGAAATCCCACTGATCGGGTCGTTGACATGAGCAGTTCGCTTTGAGCCTTTCTAACTTTTCCTGAAACATTCAAATCAGTTGTTTAGATGACCACTGTCTCGCTTCTTACCCTGCTCGGACAGAGAGCTCGTAACAAACTTCGTAAACTACAATCTAAACATGGAAAACAAATGGTTATGAAAGAACAATCCATAAATGTCGGAGGTAGTGGTATGCTGAAGTTCGAAGGTTTTTGTTTTAATTTTCCCGGCTGAAAGATATTGTTTAAAGTCCAATGAAAGGAAAGGGGATGCACTTACACATAGTTTTAAAACTAAAACAAAGGCTATGAATACGATACAGAGATAGACTACTAAGAATACGATTAGAATTATAGGTAATGGATTATAGACATCGTTTATATCAATCGGCTGATTGATATCCGCTGATTTATTTTCCATATTAACTTTTAACTTCCTATTACTAGGTGTACTGGTCAGCTAAGACATATATTGATTTGTTGAGGTTGCTGTGGCAACGAGTATTTCGGTGTTTAGGTCATCAGTTGTGAAAGAGAGTCAATTTGAATGTTTATTGTGCGAAATACTAAACATCCTATAGCATGTAAGATTCATTAAATAACTTATGAAAGCAATATGGTGAAAACCCGTTAAGTTCAAAACCTGAATCATTCTATGAAATCGACCTAAAATTTGTTTTTCCTTTGTCAGTATGAGACAAATGCTTAGAAGTTGATTATTAACGTTTCCTATATCTTATTTCTTCGTCTATGAATTTATCCGGGATGGAAATAACCGATGTGACAGCCGATGCAGACCTAAAACGAACGAAAATGTTGCGAAGTCACAGAGTTAAAATTATAAGCATGCACTGCAAGGGTTCCGTGGTGTAGTGGTTATCACATCTGTCTAACACACAGAAGGTCGGCGGTTCGAGCCCGCCCGGAATCATCTCTTTTGCTTTTGTCCAAAAGACTTTTGAAATGAAATTCAGTACCTGTAGAAGTCAACTACACTGTCTTCAGCGTAACGACAGGCAGCGAAGATGGTTTTAAAACGATATATGCGCCAGCTTTCCAAAAACCATATAATGGATGCAACAAATATGCTGAGCATCGCTGAACAGTCAAATTTATATTTTTAGAAAGAAGTTGATAACCAGCTAAGGCTATGAAATGAAAGCAGAAAGAGAGACGAAATTGGAGAACAGTAGATCCATACTCTGTAGGGAATCGTATGTTCATTTTTCGTGGAATATTGGAGAGAAATATGAAATTTCCTGAAATTCTATTGTTAGAGTCGTGAAGAAGAGAGATAAGGCTCCTACCGATGACCATTAAAACACCAGTTGATAATAGAGCCTTAGCAAACATATGTGGTAGGAAGCACAAGCATAAGAAGGTTATACACCAAGTGAAGAGAGCCAAATGAAGAACAAAGCTTGTATAATAACCTAGGGAAGAACTGTCAACGAAACGAAAGCCATGTTTACAAACCAGCCACGCGGTACTGTCTGCCCCAACTGAAGCCATTGGCTGATAAATATTCCATAACTTTGAGAATGGGATAAGGTAGACCTTTCTTTTGAGCATTTTCAAGTTCTTTCTCAAGCACATGCACTGAAGATATCATATGTATCAGTATGACAAGGTGTTGTAGAAAAAACCTTCAGTGAAAGATATCCTTTCGTTGTATCTTAATGGAATCTCTCCATTGGCATCCAACTCCGAACCTAAGCAAGAGGGATATTTCAAAAGCACAGCTTGAGCATTGAGATACTTGTGAGTGACATATTAAAGAACTGAAGACCAACACGAACAGTTATGTTTGCAGTGAACTTTTCAGATGAAAAAGCCTTAAACTGTGTATGAATCTGGGTGTCCGATCGATGCCAGCATGGATGATTGAGCGATACTAAAAGTGAATTGGTCAAAAAAGCAGTGTAATAAATAAAAATAAAAAGCTTACTTAATAAGGAACATCCTACGAACATTAATAATAGAAAGCTGATTGTTGACGATATTCGATATTTACGAATTCCACTTAGGATTATTAGGAAAGCAATTGATGGAACAAGAAATATCAAATATATTCCAACTATATTAGTATCTTAAAAGAAAATAAGAAAAAATAGAATATTATAAGAGTTTTGAAGGAAAGACATAGAGAGAGAGAGAAAGAAAGATGGACGATGTTCGTCTTGAATTACCTAATGTCACAGGCGTTCGTTGCTCAGGATAGCGTATGGGGGCTCCATTTTCCCGAAAAGCCATAAACCATCCAAACATGGTACATAGGCCTGTTAATTGTATATAATAAAAGAAACACAACATATCATATAGGAACATTCATTCAACAGGTTTTAAGCTTATAAAGAGATATCCAAATGAAATCGTTATGAAAACATGAAATCAGCTGTTTGTATTCGAAAATAAATAGATGAAGAAGAAGGAAACGAACTTTCAAAGAAACTATTTTACACTTTTATAGCTAGATAGATAGATAATCAATCGATAACTTACAATGGCAATTGCCACTGAAAGCGTTCTCGGTTAGTAGAGTAAGAACAGTATAAAGATAGAGAGAGACATCTTAACCATATAAAATATTCAAACAAAAAACTATTTCATGATGGATTGTAAAACAAAAATGTTTGGTTGGTGAGATCAGAATGTCTTTCATCCATCATCGTATTGCATGCAAAAACATACACAATGATATCCAGCTGTGATGCTGAAATCTTGAGCTGCTTTTTATGGAGAATAGTGGAAGAACAAAAAAAATGGAATTCACATTGCAACTTTTCAGGTACAAAGATGGTTTAGATGAGATCAAGGACAATGTACTGTCCGAATGAAAGTGTTTCAAAGCAGTTTCATGAGATCAAGCTTCTTTTCAATAAGGATGCAATGTGAATGAATATGAAAAGAAGGCCGGAGAAGTCAGGAATGATGATCAAAGTTTTTTAAAATAAAATAACAAGCAAAACTATCAAATACACAATCATCAAAGCTTTTCACAAAGATAAAATGCCTACGTTTGAATCAACTTCTTGATTGAGAAGACTGGATATGTACTATGTTTCAATGAATTTGCGACAAAAACTGTCCAGACCGGAAGAGAATGGATTAATGGTTTTCTAACTTCCAAAACAATCTCATAAACTTATGATGAATGAATTTGAAAGCATCAAAATGGGAAATGATTGTTGCAAAGGCTAACACATCTCATAGTACACCACACCTTGAGCTAGACCCAATCTTTGAAAGCGTCAAGATGTCTGCCGGACTTCAATTGATTAGATTCTTCTACACATATCTCTCTCTCTCTCTCTCCCTCTCTATCATTATCCATCTTTTTCTCTCCACATTTTTCTTTTTTTGTTACGCTTTTTCACCTTTTTTTTCTTTACATCAGCACATTTACCTCTTTGACTCATAAACACACTTCATTCAGCATTGATCACAACGCAATCAATACAAATAAGGAAACATACTGAATCGTGTTATTATTAATACGAATGAGAATTGAAGACAAAGAATTCTGAATCAAAAAGAAAAAAAACAAAGTTGAAATGGCTGTACGTGATTTCACGTGCATCAACACGTAATGCTAATTACCATGCACAATAAGGTTCATTTTCATTTCTTGCAAATATCAGAGCATGAACCGGTTGTTCGTTTTTTTAATTTCTTTGTATTGAGTAGTATTCCTGTCACTTGGACAATATTTGAAAATTAAAAAAATTACTTTGCAACGAGAGAGAAACAAATACAAAATGAACTGACACATGTTATTACTCTCAACACACATCTTCTGGTTAAACTACAAAAGGACAGAATGACCGAAAAAAAAGAGGAGAAAAAGGAACAAAAAAAAGATTTTTAATCGTCAAACTCTGTCTCTGCTACTTCTTCTTTCTCTTTTTTTCAGAAATATAAATGTTAGAATTCATATTCAAAGCTATGGATTGGTTTGAAAGAAGATTGTTCAAAGACATTTTGAACCAGTTATATTGAATGGCATGGGATTGACCAATAACGTTAAGGAAGAACTAGAAGAGATGATGATGATGATGATGATCATTTTAAAGAGGAAAATAAAAATATTAGAAGAATGAATAACGAATGTTTGAGATTGAGTGAATGGATTCATAGGTGGGTCAGGCCAATATCCACCCTCTGTTTCATCTAATTTCTTCCTGGGCTTTACACTATGACCTCCAACATTGAAATGAAGATGATGCAGACACAAGAGATCATAGTTATTACTATCTAAATACATATAATAATAATTTTACAAGTGTTTCAAATGCTAATTATGCGACAGAGTATTACCACACAAACATCAAAATCTGTTTTCATAGTTAAAAACTTGTTTTCTTTTAACCAACCAACCAACTACAAACTTATAATATTATAAATTGAATTCAGACTTAGCCATCCTCTTCCTCCTCCCATCGTGTTTTTCTCAAAAACAAGAATTTCACTCTCGAACATTCAGAGAGAAAAAAAAATCTATTTTGGCCTCTTTGTAACATTAGCTAGAAAGGAAGTGCCAACTTACTCTCCCTTACTTCTCCTTACCCCCTTCCTCTCTTCTGTCTTTAATCTAGGTCTATTACCATCCTAGCTCCCTATTATCATTTTCTATCATTAATTCGTAAATCTGTAACGTTATTGGAATGGAAGAAAGACGGGGTAGCGATAAGACCACACTTACATATTTTCTTTTCAATCAAACTCAACTTAGTCAACAGACAACTCGTTTGTTTTCTGAAAAGCCTCATGAAACTTCTGATCTTTTGAAAGCTGTTATACATGCAAGTAATTCTCTCATCTTATGCTTCTTCTACATCTTATGTTATGTTCACACTGCTAAACCAGACAAACATTTTGTCATTTTTGATAGCTCCTGTCATGCCATTTGTCACAACCGTGCCATTGAAATATCTTTCACGTTTTCACGTATTTTTTATTTTCATCACAAAATGCGACTAAATTGGTTTGTTAAATTTCCTTTTTACCCTTTTCTAGTTGAAATCAATTGAAATCTGATAATCATGATGGAAGCTACAATAGTTTCATTGTTCTTCAATGAGTTACAACCACACTTATGACTTTCTCTTCGTTGTTTTGCAGATTTTTATTTGGAGAAATCCATATCTACTGACTCAACTGCTACTAACATGATACGCAATCTACTTACTTCAACTCGAAATGGTAACGTTTGTTGAATATAAGTCTGTCTGATCATTCAGTTCAAACTCTCATAGTTCTTCTCCTCCTCTCCTCCTCCTCTCCATTCTTTCAAAATCAAAATAAGTATATTTAAGCTTCTACTATAGCTAAAGGCGATGTTTTTAAAAAGTATGACTTCATCAAAGCTACAAAAAATGATACTAATGCTCTCATTGAAATCATCTCTCAAAGGTTTATCAAGTTCGAACCGCACAGCCAGGTAACACAAGATCAAACAATCAAAAAAACAAATGTACTCAGTATCTCAAACTAACAGCACAAGACATTCAACCACTCGCTGAATATCTGATAGCTAAGAGTTTATCATACCCATATTCATATTTGGTTCGTGAAAAGGTTAGTAAGTGTCTTTGTGGCATTGTCAGGTGAATAATGATTGTTGCTAAACATGACTGCTTGGCGCAATGGTAGCGCGTTCGACTCCAGATCGAAAGGTTGGGCGTTCGATCCGCTCAGTGGTCAGAATGTTTTGCCTATTGTAGCATCGACAATAAGAAGTTATTTATAATACCCCTTTTACAGGCAACTTCCGCATTAGTCGGATGTCGTCTTTTGTCTGTTGGAAATCGCGATATGTCAAAAGACATTGAGCCGATCAAATTGAGTGATGTACCTTTAACTGGTAATGTCGGTGTACTAGGTTAGTGATCACTTGGTGAAGATCACTTGGTGTCATGCCTCTTCAGGTGAGATACTTGATAAAGCAAAAGCAAACTTCTGGCAACAAATGGATAAAAAAGTTGTGAAAGTCCTACGTCGAGAAATTACTTTTATCGAGAAAGAACATCAACGACAAGGCATAGCCAAAGCACTTGTTCATCATGGTATCTCATTTGATGAGTTGAAGGTAGTCATTGACGAAACGGACATGCTTACAAGTTCCTGATGATGTTTAGAAACAGGGTTTTGATGGAATAGTATCTGAAGCATCATCTTTAGCTAACCAAACCTTGTTACTCAATCAAGGTTACAAGTGTCTGTATGAGGGTGAAAAGAACTTTAAGGTGAGTTTTATTAGATGATATTATGAATATCTTACAATATACATATATAACTTAGATGAATGATGGAACTTCCTGTATAAAAGTGTTTTTCAAAAGTTTGAAAGATTGATCAGCGAACAACTAACGACGAAAACATTAACTGACCCGTAGTATTCATATAACAAATAAATGATTTTGGAAAAATAATTTTCGTCACTCGTGCAACATTCCATTGCCAATATAATTAAGAAAAATGAATGAATAAGGGGGGAAGTAACTGACTAACATATACATTCATGTGGCTTTGTCTTCTACTGCATACTGTCTGATTATTTGAATGGGTTTTCTACGTTCCGTAGCTGGATTTGGAATCCCACGTTCATGTTTACGAATGTATTCTCCAACTTTTCCTCTGCTTATACCCGTAGGAAGGCTGGCTTTTCTTTCTAACAAGGCTGAACCACGTGGACGTCTGTTTGGAGAAATGGATCTGCTCTTCTCTCCCTGAAATATAAATGATCTCATATAATAACATGTTGCTTGTATAAGGAAATAAAGTATGATTCATGCGGGTTTTAGACTATGTTAACAGAAGCTGTGACTATCGAAGCAAAGGTTAATGCTACTGCTATCACCGAACAAAACGTAAGCAACTGCTCAAAAAGTCAAACCTAATCAACTTGAAGCTATTTGCGTTTCGTAACCAAACGCATCTGAAAATTATATAACGAATAGACGAGTATGAACATGAATATCATATGACATGAAATATATTTTTTTTTCTTCTCAGAACTTACGGGATTCATCGGTTCACCTTCTTCTTCTATCTCCTCAGTAGTTTGTGCTTCTCTATTTCTAAATTAAGATGTAACTATCATGAATACATGAATTATGATTTACATTGAATGCATTCTGCTGAGCTTCCTTCTTCCTCTATTAGACGATCGCTTTCTCATGTTTTGCATTGAATCTACGAAAAATCCACGACGTTCAGATGGTCGGTCAGTTCTACAAGTTTACACATCATACATAAGTGATCAAATGCAACCATTTTGTGCGACAAAACTAACTTGAATGGCTCAACCTCTCGACTTAGTAGAGGTGAAGCAGCACAAACTGGAAGGAACTGCGTCTTGTTATTACGGTATTCATCCAATCTACGTGCTATTTTTAGATAAGAGTCATCTGTCTGTATAATGACTTCCTTCAAAGTGACAATCAGTAAACAAAAAAAAAGAATAATGGAATACTTGTCTTAAGTCATCATCATAAATGCTGTTACCCAATCCAGATGTTGAGCTTGAGCGTGCTCTATGCCTAAATAGGGGAACGTGTATGTATCGTATTAATGAGAGCTAATACGTCACTCCTAACTGCGAACTTCCAGTCATGCTTGTCACAACTGATCGACACATTCTACTACTATCCATTTCGGACCGCTTTTCATCATTGCTATCATTGCCTTCCCTGAATGAACTACGGTAATATAACTACTGAACAACGATTGGAAACCTGGAATCTGTTTCATAACTACTTCCGACACTTCTTGCCGCCAATGCTTTTTCTCTATTTGATTCAGTTTGGATAGCAGCAGTTGTACTTTGATTAATGGGTGATGTATTTCTATCAGCATTTTCTCTATAGGATGTTTGAATTGAACGATCAGCTTGTGATTTGTCACTCTAAACAGATGATATATCAGTAGTTTCAATGTTTAACATCAGACTTCATAGATATCAAACGTCTTTGAGACCAGTTTTGCTTTGGGTTCTGTGAGTTCGAGTAGAAGAGAAGTTTGAATAGAACGATCCTGTCCATCACTCTTGTAATCTTCTCTAGTAGATGTTTGAATGGATCGCTCATCGAATTCGATATCTTGGCTTTTACTGAGCTGAGAAGTTCGTGAACATAATTTCCTCGCTGAATTGTTAACAGGTATTGGTGAAGTCAGAGCGTTCGTTCTCTTGACTTCATCAGTTGCAATTGATCTATCAACGTTATAATGTCTGTAACTAAGTTTTCCAAAGAAGATAATTCAATAAAAACTGACATTGATGTTTCAACGCTTTTGTCTTGCATATCGTTGTCGGTATCGATGCTTGTAGATATCAACGCTGAACAGCGAGCATCAGTGCCTCGGTTCTGAAATTCTCTTCTGATTAGTATTCTTAGAGCTTATATACTTGTTGCAAATGGGAAAAAATGGGATCATTTCCTCGGCTTTGGGTCGAATAGAAGGAAGTGTTCATTCCTTGATCCTGAAGAAAACATATACTGGAGAATACATAAAGAAGCTTACCACGTTGAAGCGTTCATCCATGCTACCACTCATAACGCTCAGAACTTCGGCCATAATTTCACGGTCCTAGATAGATCAAATATGGAATTTAAGATAGTTGGTATCTAACCGTTAATTCTCTTCGGATATCACTTTCATCCAAATATTGTTGAGATCCGGCTGAGGTGCTTCTATCAACCAACATCGGATTAGCTTTGTTATGCTGAATTTGATCTTTTTGCTTTTTGACAATAAAATCTGATTACTTGTAATGCTGCTAGACGTAATATAATCTCATCAAGTTGGAATTGGGCTATGTCTGTCTGAACTTCTCGACAGACTTCGAAGTCAGCTTGATCTTTCGAGCAGCCTTGGCAGAAATTGACTTTACGCGGACTCAACTTACCAGCTGGAGTCTTGCATTGTAAGCTATTTTCATAATTGTTTTGGGATAGAAGTTTTGTTATCATACCTAACAGAGTCTAAAGGTAGACTGGTAGCGTCAGAAATAGAATCTTGATCATCAGAAGCGATATCACGTAGAGGGATAATCTCTTGTGTTTGCTGATGAGACCATTGAGTTTCTTGATTGTGGGGCAGGGCTATACTGATTGGATCACAAGCGATACTCTGAATCATTTCAATTGGTATAGAAATTATGAGAAAGAATTACATTTGCTGTTGCTTCAACCTGAGTACCTGTCATACAGATTGGTGGAGGTTCTGTCTGAATATTTTTATTGTTTTGCTCTCTAACAAGTCTTTCGAATTGCTCAGCCTGAAAAAACGTTTGATCAGGTTTGATTTGAAAGACTTATGAACCGTGTGTTCAACGTCTGCCGCCTGCTTCTCAGTTATCAAGTTAGAAAGTACGCATTGCGCGAAAATTCCTTCGTTATCCATTATATCTTTCAATAGTTGTCCCTCACCCATGGCCAGACCTCGTTGAATCGCCTCTTTGTACTTTTTCTGAAAGAGAGAAAAAAAAGTTAAAATGTCGTAGTTTCATGTCCGCCAACCTGCATTCTTATCTTCAACTTGCAGAGCCATTCTTCAAGCTTAATTTGTATAACAGACAAGAGCATAGATACGATAGATAAACCAACAATTACTAACCAAAACATCAAAATTAACATTCGAGGGCAGTCTGGTACGACATCACCTATAATAGAGAAGTTCAACACAACAATGTTGACATGACTGACCCAATCCTATAGTTGATAACGAAATAACAAAGAAGTACAAAGAAGTAAAAAAAGTCCATTTCTCTTCCCAGAACAGAAAGAGTGCAGAGCAACTGCATATCCATGCAATACAAATGAACAACGCTAACCAAACAGGTATAGTTCTGCAAAAACAAAGAGATATCCTTGTGTTCAATGACCATCACTAGTTACCTGGATTCTTCTTCTTCCTCCTCATCCTCTTTACGCAATGAATGTTGACCAGATTCTAGATCGATATCCCTAAAATTGAAGAATGTCATTTGATCATCTCATGAAACATACATCGTATCCATAGATTTCTTCTTGTCACATTCATGTTCTCTGAAAACAAGCACATTTCAAAATAAACTGAGAAACAACTTACAGCTTCTCTCTATACTTCTTAGCTTTCTTCTCGCTTATGTGGTTCTGCCACCATAACGTCACTTTATCAGTCAAAAAATGACCATACTGTGATAGAATTGTTAAAACTAATGGAATACCTAAAAAGAACAAGATTCTCAGAAAGGTGGTCAATCAAAGAAAATCAAACCAATGATAGCATATACTACAGTGAGAGATCTTCCAACAACAGTACGTGGAGCTATATTACCATAACCTGAAATATCTTTCTTCACACGATATCTAGTTAAGCCTCTTGCTACCAATTGTTGTATAAATAGTTCCAGCATAAAACAATGCTCCCCACATATCCCACTCTAATCCATCAGGCAGCTTTATCCTATTGCACTCATTTTCATATCGAATCAAAATATCCCTTAAGACAAGTAATTGTTTATGTCTCTATCGACCAGTCACTGTACCTAGACTTCACTGCCCCTTTCCTAGATTCTCCTCCATTTATTATTTTGGCCAACGAATTGATAGTTGCATTGCGTAAGAAGTTTAAATCACTTTCTTCTTTTCTATAAAGTTATCGTTTATTATAATCAGTCTTAGGACTTTCAAAGTTCAAAATGAATATTTCAAACAAATGAATTTGAAATCGTTAATCATTGATGTGGGAGAGAGTTTAAGTAGCCAAGATAAACACACTGATAAAGAGAAGAGATCAGAAGTCGTTTAAAATTGTGTTAAGATGAGATAACTTGATTATGAAGATGTAAGATGAAACATACTTTCGTAGCTTATTCTCATAATCATGTTCAGCTACATAGAATGTCCAAGCACCCATAATAGTATACAGTAATAATATAATTGTTGGAGCATAATTTCTCATTCCCCATTTATCATAGTAATATCGAGCCTATAATACAATAATATATTTTAACTTGTTTTCTCATGTATTTTTCAATTGACAAACTTTTCCGAATAATGTAACAGGAGGTGGACCTATGAAAGCTTGTGTTGCTCGTCGTTCACCAGTGATACTACCTAACCTTGATGTATGTGAAAGCATCTGTAATTAATTTAAAATAAATATATTGTGACCACAGTTTTCATGTTCTAGACAAGCTGCAGACTTATATTGAGTTATATAGATTATATATATATATATATATATATAATATATGTATATAAATTAGAGTCAAATTCAAAACAATGTCCTTCGCAAGGTGTCTTACTCTACTGAATGGACAGCTGCTCCAAGAAAAATAATAGTTAAAGTGATTGGAGGTTCTCAGAATATGGATATCAAACTATTCAAACAGCTTACAACTTGTTAATATATAGAAAAAGAATAAAATATATATAATAAAGCTTACATCTAACACAGAAAAAGAAGAAAAGCGATACTTTGACCCCAGCGAAGTTCCAGAAAGCTGTGATGTGGGTCTAGAGACTCTGTAATTATTTATTTATCATTAGTTCATGCGTGTGTTGAACATGTAATTTTTTAAATTACACGAGAAGTGAAGAATGAAAAAAAAATCGAGTTAAATTGAAAGTTATTGATAGCTATTGAACCAGCAGCAGAAAGACATGATACTTGTGGCTATGTGCGAAATACATTTCGTCGAGGAAACGCGATACTGTGATCAAGTTTTTAGAAGCATCAGTAAAAGCTCAACAATATAAGATTTCAGGACATGGCGTGAAAATATAGAATATTCACGCCTCATCATCTGGTGATGGCCATTAATTGGAAGATGTTTGACATAAAAAGCATTTCCTTCCTCTCAGCTGTCTTCACCCTCATCAGATATTGTCAGAAGAAGCTGCTTTGAAATGTCACGAAGTTTTACATCATAATTTAAAAAGTTCCTAAAAACTATCTGCTTTTCAGAGCATGTTACAGCGTCAATCATCAACATCAAAAACTTCCTTTCAAAAATTGTCAGAATGACAATCGATATGCAATAATATATATTTTGTCTTCAAAAATTAAGTGAACTGAAAAAAAAAAAAAAAAGAAGTTGAAATGAAAATTAAATTGAAGCTGAGCATGTTTGTTAAAAACCAGATGATTCAATACACATCGTAATCTCTCCGGAAACATTTCAGGTGTATTAGCCCCATAAAAACAGTTGGGGGTGGGGTTGGGGTGAGTTGATGAAGAATCTAATTCATCTTAATGCTCATTAAGAACTATTTTGTGAAAAACACACTTGCATTGTCATGAAAGTGTTAATTGATAAAAAAAATTAGAGCTAAAGTGTGAAAATTGAAAGAAAATCATAAAAAGGCGATCAGATGTAGTCGAACAAAGTGAAACAGACAAGCATTCATTCTACTCTCTCATTCGCACAGAAGCTTTGTTGAAGATTTTGAATTGAGCAACTGTTTCTCAAGCTTTAACAAGATAAGCTATGCAAATCACAAGCTTGAATGTCTGCTTCTCAAATTTTCGTTAGTGATAAGTGATATCGGACAAGCTTCTATTACAAGGTCATGTTGAAAAAAATTTGAAGTTGTGATAAGCGCTTTGAGCTTGAGCGAAAAATGTTGAACAACCAAACAATCGAATGTCATAGTTCATAAGCAAAAGCAAACTTGATTATCATTGAATATGTGACGGGTAGCAGAAAGTCAACAGACTTTAATACATGTTATACTTCATTTATCATCGAATTGAGCTTTGCAAGATCAGCTTACAACTCAGCAATCGATTTTGAAGAATTGCTAGTCTGATCATACCAGATAATAAATGTTTTTCTCTCTGCTTTAACTTCGACCCCCTTGAACTTGGTGATAGCCACTCAAAAAAAATAATAATGAAAGGTTAGTAAGTGACCAGTCATAACAATCTTAACGATTGAAACAAAAGGCTTCGTAGGTTGTTAGAAAGTTATGTAAGCGGTATCGGTATAAGATGATTAATACAATCTGATGAGGAGTAAGAAAAACAGAAATTCATTTTCCATCACCTCCTAACCGAAGTGTCGTAGTTTGATGGATCGCTGTGTAATTCTATTGAACAGGAACCAAATGCAACCAAATGCGAAATTCAGAGCCTTTTAAAATTTTCTGAGAATAGGTAAAGAAGTTGATCTTAACTATATCAATATGTAGTTAAGATAAAATTGGCTTGTCTTTCACATAATGTAAAGCCCACCGCTATTTCATTGGTTGACACTCATCAACATGAACCAAAGAAACTCATGAGAAAGAAAACTATCAATCAACTTGGAAAAGCACAATCAGGAGAGAAAATAGATTCAGATGAGTAAAACAAAAAATGAATACCTGGCATTATCATATTTGCTATTAAGTAAATCATCTGTGTAGCCTTCCGCTAACTGTGTTGTTGTTTGAGATAAATGATGTAACGTTGAAAACATTCTGAAAGGAAATGCTTGGTTATCAAATATCAGAAAATATTATTATATAACAAACAGGATAAAAGCTGAAATATATGTGAAATATAAAATAAAATGTCTAATGGTAGGCGAATAAGTTAGATTACTTTGAGAGAGGCCAACTTAGGTGACATCGAAGGCAGTAAACAAAGAAAGTGTAAGGCGGCTGGTCTCATCTGCATACCGCCCTCTCTACCGCAACTCTAGTACATTACATTTGGAGAGGTTCACGTTTTTGTTTAAAAACCGAACATTTTAAGTGAAGAGAATCTGTGAGGTGAATCTAGATGAAAGTATTCCATGGGTGAATCGCTCTCACCAATCTCCTAGCTGCCTTGATGGCTTAACAGACCTAAAAAACGCTCAACCTGACCCGAGATTTCCTGTTTGTTCAAGTTAAATAAACAGTTCATTTTCATAATTTCAATTCAAACTAACGAAAGAAAAAACTAGTAATATAGCCTCAGGGACTATTCTCTGGCGTAATAGTGAGTAGACTATGTACACGACCCATGCGACTCAAGATAGTACTCTGCAGTGATTATATTCAGAAATGAAGGAATTGGATAACAAAATACCTCATTGAGCCTATTGGGAGTACAATCTCCCATAGATTCGTCTACACGGTCTCTTTCATACAACGTAGTATTTACAGAATTACAGGTTCCTCCATTATATGCCATTGCAGCTATAAGAAAAATCATTACGGCAGCCATAAAATAGACTCACAGTTCTCTGGACAACTAGATGAGACTACAGAGGAAGACTCTCTTGACATACGGCAGTTCATTTCTACGACTTCCTCCATAGGCTGCTGAAGAAAAATCTTACTTATCCGGGCAGAAAAAAATTTAAAAAATTACGATTTCGAACTCATCAGAGCTACGGCGTGAAACATCAGCACTGTTTGCTTCTGCAGGTGCATCATTCCCAACTCGATCATCATTCTTCTCCATTAACTGAAGCGAATAGCTACTGCAATTGCATAGACTGTAAGAACCTTGTCAAGAATAGCCTCATTATCGATCTTTCCTTCAATAGTCGGAAGATATATGGATTGAACTTGGACAGAACATGTAAATTGAGTTAGTAATTAAAGATATATATGAAATGAGCATATCTGTGATGCATTGTTGATAGAAAGTTGTTAGATAATTCGAGAGTTGAAGCTCTAGGATCCATGTGATACAATTCTACAGATGGATAGAAACCTTCTGCTTGATAATGAGAAGGAGCAGCTAAAATTGAAAAAACAATATCAATTTCAATATTTTGATTACCATTAGTATACGTAATACGGAAACCAGCAGTCATATTAGGTGGAAGAGGAGCCAATACTTTTCTGAGAAGAGATAAGAAGTATAAATAAATATAATACTAACGTGCAGAGCTGTTTAATTGCATATAGAAGGCGTCGTGTACTTCTTTTAATTTCGTTCAATCCTGTGTATTCTACTGAAGCAACTATCTCTCCCTTATTGCTAGAAAGCAGCTATATGAAACATTTTAGATGAAGAGAACCAACTTTAGAAATGAAGCGGACGTTTGGTCATCGCTGTAAAACATCTTCCAAGTGAATACTTCAACGGCAGCATCCACATCACTCTCATCTTCCCCAATCGTAAATGATTATATATGTGAGGTGAAACTAAGATAGTAAGACAAACCACTAATATAAAACTGTCAAGAAACTTTAATTTGATAGCTTCACCCAATGCTCTGAACTTATTTGCAATTCGTATACCAAATTTGTCGTCACTATTCATTACATAAGTTTTGATTATGCCTAGATGATCAAGTTGAATTACAGCTGATGCCTTATCTTACCATCAATTGTTCGTTTTTTAAACAAATGGCTAGGTAGAACTTTTCTTTTGCAAATTATATAAACGAAAACCAAGTATATGCAGCGTAGAAAAAATATATCCGATTCATTCTTTTCATCGAATTTGGCAGGAAACGTATCGTTCCACTGTGAAATGAAAGATCTTTACAGCTAATTAGTTCCTAAGTACTTACTGTTGCACTATTTACAGATTTTGTCGATACAGATCCTTTATCAGATGACATAGCCAGGAAGGAGCAGCCGCTTTCGAATGATTTGAGTTTTAAAATGAGAAATCGCATTTTTACGTGAAGTTAAGTCTTCATCGGTTGTTCATTGGGCAAATCGAGCATATCACAAGAAATGAACTGATCACAGATTTTACCATGTAATATACAAAAATAATGTGACAATATGAAAAATGTAGAATGAGTTCACTTGATTAGATCATAAAAACTTCTGATAACTCTTCTCTTATATGGTTACGTTTATTCGCTTATTTTTCTCGTACTGCGACCAAACTGATAATTTACCTGTGAAAATGGAACTTGTTTGAATATATGAACCTAAAACTTATTTGTGATAATCTTCATTGAGATTCACTCCTATAGAATCGAGAATCTTCCCGGAAGAAACAGGGTGGCACGGAGTAAACCTAGGTATCTGATACTTATCCGGTGAATCTGTAACAAACGTTCCATTGGGTCACTTTGTTAATACTCAACCCGGTGTGTATTCAGCTTGAAAACTGAGCGTCAAGTCTTCAGGAAGCTTCTTCAATTGACTGAAAATGAGAGCATAAGATTCATCTAGGATACCTTGACCCAACTAACACATAATCCGAACTGACCACAACAACTTTCGAAGATCGCTTTTGACTTTGTGTGCATCGAGGGTTTTAAGATTTTCACTGAAAACCATAGCTACTGTTTTGAATTATGTTCCTTAATACATAACACCATAGTCAATTGTAAATTTGAATTCTTCAAATACGATGTTTGGATCATCTTCTCCACCTATCTGAGTAAAAGGATTTAACAAACCATATTCGTTTTTGACCTACTGTCAAACTGAAACTTTTTAGATAATTGTTCTTGATTGGATTTTTCAAAGATTCAAAGGTTTTCATTATAATTCGATTGATTTCATACTTATAATTCAATCCTGTATAACCTCCGAGACCTGTAAAACTCTCGATGCCTATTTGCAAAAAATAGAATGAACCTTCTTGCAGTTTAGAAACAAAATGACTTTTAGGTAAGGCATTCCGTTCACGGAGAATGCATACAAACACATGGTAAAGAGACTTGATCAGGTATTTTGCAGCAGTGGAGTGTTTCTCGTAGTCGTATTGGATCTGTTGAGTAATATGGTATAAGTATGGAAAGACAGCCCTGCCTCTGAAGACGATATTTCTACTTTTGTTGATCCGTTTTGCGAGTCATTCATTTCTAATCTTGGGAGCTTTGCAATCTACAAAACACCTTGAATCCAACAGTTACATTGTAAATATATATAAAACTATATAAATGTATATTCTATCAGATTGGCTACCAACAATGAATGAAACGGAAAGCTCAAAAGAAGACTTATTCAAACGTCATTTAACAACAATATTATAAAATCAACAATCTAGATAATGACTACTCCTATTCTTGAAAATCTAATTTTCAGGTTCTATGTTGTCGAAAACCTGCTTTGTATTGTCATCTTCCTGTAAAATGTTATATTATAACAGAGCTTCTTCAGTTTCATCAACCTGAATCAATTCATAGAACTTTTCAACTTTTGTGGCGTCATCGCCTTGGACTGGTATAGGGTGTTTAGCTCTGTATTCAACTTCGGCTGATTCAACGGTGAATCTTAAGCTTGATTGTAGAGAGAACAGAAGAACCTATGAACTGACTTTTGCTTACTCAGCTCTGCTTCAATTGACATTAGTTTTCCTGGTTCACACAATAATTCGAATTTTTTCCCGTCATCTTCAACTATAGAAACTTCTTCCACATCCAACTCAATACCGATTTCTTCAATCTATGCAAAGGTTAATAGCAACTTGAAACTCATTTACTTCATCAAGTTTTAACTGCTTCCCATCTCTCTCAGGTGAGACGGTAAGAACACCTTTTTCATCGAACCAGCTTCTTACACCTGAAGAATCAGCGGCCAACCTGAAGCCACCAACCTAAAAAGCAAACTGTGATTGACAGACTGCAGTCAAACCTTATTGAAATATTTCCTCAAGATGTTCTCGAAAGCTTTCTTGTTGTCGGTTTCGGCAACAACGATGAAGAAAGTTCCTGAAGGTCCGATGACATCGAAGGTGTATTCTACTTCCGGTCGATCCTGAACAGTGGTTTAGAGATTCATAGTTTGTTCCAACAAACCTTCATTTTCTGTAAGAAATTTCTGAATGTATCAGCGGATAAACCCTGTGCTTTGAACTCAGTCTCGACTGATGCTAGCTCTCTATTGACTTTCAAATCGAATCCACCTTTCGATATAGCTGCTTTCGCCTGCAATTATACTTCATAACAGTAAAACAATTTCATGCAAACCTTTCTCAGAAGTAAATTAGTTGCCTTTGATTTTATCAAATCGTTTTTACCTTTGATATGTTTGATATTTTGCCATTTTGAGTGACCTTTGTCGAGATGTGGTGTTAACTGGATGCTAAAGGAAGGTGTTACCGATAAGCACCTTCTCGACAGATTGGCGAGTTGCCTTGCTGGGAGCATCTAAAACAAAAATGAAACTAATAGATTTGGAAACCAAATAGCATCGGGCGAGCCCATAGTAGTTAAGACAAGAGCAAGTTTCAAAAAATTATTACACGAACAACAAAAAAAATCAACAATTAGTTAATATCTAATTATACATATGTTGACATGAAGAAAGTGCGGAAATGAGATCACAGAAAGAACATTACTTGCAAAGTACACATATATGGTTGTCAACTAATCCATATGTTCCACTACTGCATCAAACTTTTTCATGAAGGTTGGATTCAGCATATCAGTCGTTAGCATAGAAACACCCAACTGATCCGTTTTAGTGAAAGGTTGAGCCATCAGTGTGAGCCATCTTCAAGAAACTTTAATTCCACGGATGATAAACTGTTCACTTACTTCTTGGCTACTTGACAAGCTTCATCAATACTCATATTTGTGCATGACGTTTCCAGATGATCTTGCATCCATCTTGGCAGTTTACCTCTTTTGTCTTGTCTTGAATATCTCTTGTCAGCGAAAATCATTAAACCATAATCGGTTTTTCCTCTCAAAGCTCGACCCATACACTGAGCAGTGTGTCTCATGGCATCGAAAGTAAGGAAGTCGTTCTCTCTGCAAATAGCAACTGATTATACGTATTGAAAAACGAAAACTGACTTGATTCCAAACTGATCGCGTAAGTACTCAAGACGAGCACGTAAAACTCGACTTTCAGTATACACATAAGGGATTCCCAGCATAATAACACATCTTCCTTTAATAAAAAAACTTTTTGTTACATGAGATAACAATTGAACTACCTAGGTGATGACTGAAATCAATTCCTTCTGATACTTTTCCTCTGGCGACAGAGAACAAGCATGCACCACGCCCACTGTCACAAGCTTCAACATATTTTTCCAAAGCTACAGATGTTTCACGCGCATCGTTGGTCTCGATGAACAAGAGCTTATACTTCATAAGTTCATCAATGATATGCTGTAAGAAAACGGAAAAATATTGTTTATGACATGAAACTGACCTGGTCGTACCACGTGCCAATGACGGATTCCATATAGGAGTAACTGGTGAAGAAAACTACCATCCCATCGGGAACAATTGCAGCCATTTCGAGCACAAGATTACCATAGTTTCTGATGACGGCAACATCACTTCTCTGTTCGAAACGTGACGTCATTGCTACCTGTGTGGATTTAGTATATTCATCTAGACAGAACTTTAACAATTACTTGGTCATTTCCACGAGCAACTACAAGGGGACTCAAGCAAGGTCTAGCTAGGGTCATAGTGAACGATGCCATAACAGCAGGATCAAAATCAAGAATTTTAGGATACATTTCTAAAGGGGATAATGTTCCTGATGTAATAACAACCTGAAATTGTGTGTGAGCAATAGAGGTATCGCAGAGAACTACCGTTTGGAAGCGATCCATAACAGGTCTGATGGCAATAGAAGCATCCATACAGGATAAGGTTAAAACAGCAGGTTGAGATCCTTCTCCCGGTTCAACAATAACGGAAAATCCCTTCAATTTTTCTGTTTTAGATCATGTCCAAGAACAACTGTCAACCTTTGAGTATGTGCTCACTAAGGTGGCAAGGATAGAAACTTGAGTGAGTGCCCACAACTCAGAGGCATCAGCAAATTCGAGGGTTCTGGATAAATTGGACAACCGCTCGGCACAAAACCTGTAACGAACAATCAAATTATCACACGCGAATAAACGTGTTCACACGTACCTTAACGGCTTCCTATCTATGTACATTCTATCCTGTATATCTTTCAAAAAAGCTGCAGGGCTTTCTATGAGCACTTGACTCGTTTTCATGCGATGCCTAACATACTCCACAACTCTCTTCATGAATACAACGAAATGTTGTGCAGTTCTAATCGAGCCGGGAATCGCCTCATTCAGAATCGCATCAGGAAGGACAGGATTCATCAACCTCTCGTCATTCACACGCTCCTTTTCAGTCCTGAACGAGTGTACTTATGCTTGTCATCTTTTAATTCGAGGTACCTCTTCAATCCTTCAACTAAACGCTCATACTCATCCTGTAACTTCTGTGCGTTCTCTTGTCGAGTACGTAATACAGCTTGTTCGAGCCTAAGAAAAAACAGTTACATGTGTACTTCTGCGAGTCTTGACTTCAAAAGCTCTGTATTCGCTCTCTCAATATGCTTTGAGTTTAGTCCGATAGACATACTTTCAATACAGACGTTATCGATGTTGTGAGCTTCGTCAAATACTACACAAGTCCTAGAAGTGAACGTTTGATATGCAAATTTGTGATCAAAACTAACTTTCTACTGAAATCTCTAGATACTAGTTCGGCAATCTTAGGATCAAGAATGTAATGGTAGGAATAAACAACAATTTGTGCTCGATTGAGGGCACATCTAGCAAGAAAGTATGGGCAGAGAGTATTTTCTTTTCCGAATCTACGCAGATCGGCCTGGGAATCAAGATATTGTATACATCAAAGAGGAAAGCTTACAATATTCCAAACTCCAGGAGGTATAACAAAGTTGTTTCGAGACTCGAGATTTTCGTAGAAATCACAAGACGGAAGACTATTATCATGTGCTCGCTTGCTTCTGATGAAAGAAGCGGTTAAAGCTTGACAAGCACCATCAACGGAAGCACCTGCAACAACAATAACTATCCGAAGAAAGAGACGGTTTACCTTGTCTGTTCTTCATAACATTATCATTGACACAAAGATTTTTTCTGGCAGACATAGCTACTGCCGTTACCTGTGGTTTAACCTTAAACACAATTTTACTCCTGATACCATTGAAAGAACAAACTTTATTTTGAGATTCATAGTAAACGAATAAGTTTCTAAGCTCTTCAACACATTTTTCGATTTCAGGAATAGTACGAGAACAATATACCAGTTTATCTAAACAAAGTATAAGGACCATAGCAATATGACAAAAGCTATACCAAGTTTATCCGGATACTTCGTCATATAGGCAAATACTAAAGATAGCAAGGATACAGTTTTACCTGTACCTGAAGGCATTTCTAATAAGCCATGACCCTGATTCGGACAAAACGTTATATATCATCAATCACACAGAAATACCTGAGCATCAAGAGACTTTTTAATCTCTTGCATGTACATAAGCTGCTCAGGGTAAATGAACTCATATGGAAACAGAACTTCCAAGCCATCAATGTCGATCCTAAACAATCTCGTAGCACACACTTCTGAGAGAGTTGGCAAACCTCATTGATACTGTTTTTGGGGAAGCTGTGGACTACCTTGGCGAAAATATGATGAACGCTTGTGAAACGATGAGAAATGTAATCTAATATGGTTCCGACCAATAAGAAAAAGACAACGGTTTCAAAAAAATGTATTTCAGAAAAGCAAGCAAGTATGTACATTATTACATTACGATGCACATAGTAAATCACATTGCATTAAGGACATAGGGACTCAATAACTGTAAACCTGAAGAGATCTACTCGGATCTGATAAAGGATAATGCTATAAAATGCCTTAAATTTTAAGCTCCTAATACTGTACAATTAAGTATTTACACTATATGACACTCCTTCTAAGGAATCACCCACTCTCCTTAGCATATTTAGGTCTAGGTTGATTGGCAAACAACATATCACGAGAATAGTAGAATCCTCTATTAACCCAGTGTCCGTAAACGGAGAATGCTGCAGATTCTGCTTCCCGACGAATCTTCAAAAGATAATGATTGAAATTGCAAGATGATATCGACTCACATCTCTATCCCGGAAAGGTCTTTTCCTGAGAGCTTCACGATCCACAACTGACTTGATATATTTATATTTCTGGAGACGAATTAAAAACCTAACGCGAAGAATCGTCTATAAAAATTATGATGAGATAAAGTATTCATCAGAGTTTGCTTACAACTTTGAAAAGACGCCGGAAGTCTCGGACGTGCTTTTTCACAGGCGATTGTGCTTTAGAGGAAGCACATGAACTCATCCAAGGATGTGATAAACATTCGCGAGCAGTTAATCTCTTTTCCGTAGAAACGCATAATAGTCCTTTGATCTAATCGAATTATGATTTCAACACGCTATATAGGAGCTTTACTTACAATATCTTTAGCGTCCTGGGTAATATTTCCCCATTGCTCTTGGCGAAACTCATACCGACCCTCTTGAATCATTCTCATCATAAGTAATTGTCTGAAACATCAGAATTATAAATTTAGACATGATTAATCAAACCTGCGATGATAAAATGGAGCGTAACCAGCTAGAAGTGTGTATAAAATTACTCCTAAAGCCCACTCGTCAACAAGATGATCATATCCTTCAGCGTCTTCATACATTTGACATCTTAGTGTTTCGGGAGCGAGATAGCCAGGTGTTCCAAATAAGTCTGAGAAGTGTAAACAATACATGTGGCCAATTAATGCTTCCTAACCTCTTAGTTTTTGACCTTTCTCGAGATAAGTTGCAAATCCGAAGTCAGAAATGACAATTCTCTCATCATCAATACAAAGTATATTTTCTAATTTTAAATCTCGATGAACTATTCCTTGTTCGTGCATATATGCTACACCATCGAAAAGTTGATGCATTAACCTACGAGCCTATAATATGCTTTATTAAGACATAAATTCAAAATGAATTTCCCGCCATGAATGAGCAGTATAATCATTTTCTAGCCCGAGGCACAGAAGAATGGTTGCTTTCAGCGGGAGAACTTACTTTCTTTTCAGAGACGGTAACCGTTTTATTCAATTGATCAAATAATTCTCCTTTGGGAGCCATTTCAAAAACTGCGAAAAGAAACGAAGGTGTTTGATAAAAATCGTGGATAGTAACTGAAAAGCAATGCTTATGAACTTCCTTCTATGCACCCACTTACTAATAGAGGGCTGTTCAGCAAGTTGTCGCAAAATTTTGACTTCCGATATAGTTTCTTCAAGTAGTCGTACTGCTTCTTTCTGAAAAGATTTGAGTGAATATGAAATCAACTAGAGAAACGTACCTCAGACTGCTTGTCCGTCGAAACATCTACAATTTTAACTGCATAAGCCTGACCTGACCCTTTCTCTATGCATCGCCGTACAGTGGAGGCTAGTCCTCGACCCAGAACCTGCCAGAAAAGAGAATATTCCAGAACGCACGTATATACAAACCTCTTTCGCTTCGTACGCGGCATAAAACCCCTCATCTTCATTATGAGATATGACGTCTTCTGAATAGATATTTCAAAAAAAATATTGAGAGATGGTTCCTACCGGGACTGTCGATATCCGGCCCAACCGTCATCTTCAGCAACCTCAAAAAATAAAAAATTCCAACTATTCAAGAACACGAGGATAAAAGTAATATTGCGACCTGAAGACGCGTTTAATGAGATAAAACGACTGGCTTATCGTGTTTCTGACAAATCAAACAACAAAAACAAACGTGGAGGGCAAAAACAAAAAGCTTAAATAGGTTCGGGAGAGCAATGGAGCATGATTGCAAGAAAATGAGCGCTTATTAACTTATTAATTAAAGAAAAGATCTAAAATGAGTGTGAGTTTACCATATATAGACATCAGGTGTTGTCAAGGATGAGATGAAAATTACGTTCTCATGGTAATCATATGTAATTTCATGAATTATAGAATCAGTAGAAACTAAAAACAAACGTTCTATACTGCTAACAACAGAATCATATAATTACTGCTTGCTTGTACAGACAAAGTTCCATGCTGCTGTTGAACAACATCAACAACAACATGAAGTACAAGTTATCATCGTCAGGGGTCATCAAATGGGTCTACAAGTGACACTCGGTAACATAATAGAAATTTAACAGCATCGGAAATTAAAAACAACAATTAAAAAGAAACCTATGAAAGTTCGAGTTCAATCTGCAGTCATTCAAAAGAATGATGATTCTCTTCAGGCACTTCTTTCTTCTCACTTGCTGGGGTTCCGCCTCCGAAAGAGAGAGCTTGGGGGAAAAGTTGGTGAGCGATTTTCATAACAGCATCAGTCTGAAAAAGGGAACAGTTAATCACAGTTATAGAAAAACGAATACCTCGTCAGCTGACCAAGAACCATAACGACCATACTTAATTCCATCGATAAGTTTCAAGAATGTCTTCAAATAACGCCCTTGAAGTTTGTCATCTTCCAAAGACTTTGTCAGCCAATTTTTCGTTGTGGAAAGAGAAGAAGCATCCAGTAAAAGATTACACTCGGCAACTTGAATTTGTGTTCTATGATTTAAGTATAAAAAGTGAATCCTTACCTGCAACTCTGTGCGGTAAACTATTCAGATGATCGTTCTTGAAACTCTCGTTCAGTTTGACAGCATCTAATGTATCAAACATGGAATCTTCCAATTCCTTAGCTATTTCTAAAACAGTGCCGGTCAAAGTTACGTTTTTCCCTGAAAATCATGAAATCAATCAAAATCGTTCACAACAACGAGATAATCATTCACACTTGTCATCAGCAGAGGAGCTATTGAATATCAGAGTGGTGACTAATCTCATTCTCTGATACTTACTATAAAGAGCATATTTAACTCTACAAATATGGAGAAGTGGGTGATCCTTATCAAGCTTGGCAGCTTCTCTTATACATTTGAGCATCAGAAGACTTTTACCCTATAAGCTTCCATTAAAACAATAACTTGAATGGCGGTCAAACCTTTTTGAAGTAAACTTCGAAACATAGAGCATAACCAGAAACGTGGTTGCATCCTAACATATGTAGAGATTGAGCAAACTTTGCAGCTTCCTCTAGTGGATCTGCGGGATTTAGTAGAACAGCAGGGTCAAACTGAACTTCATCTTTCTATAGTTCGAGTCGGTTGATGTTATGAAAGAAGGGAACAAAAATTACCTTCTTATCATTCTTCTTAGCCTCTTCCTCTCGTTCTCTCTCCTTTTTCAGTTTCTTTTTCAAGCGTTTCTTTTCAGCAGCGCTCATTCCTTCCTCAATTTGATCACCATTCATGTCTTGAGGTCTGTCAATCATTCGGAGATAGATCTAAAACGCTATAATAACCAACAAAAACCTATGAAACACAAACCTTTATTGCTAATTTAGCAGCTTGATAGTAATACTCGTGATTACGTAACACATCTTCCATTTTTAAAAGTTGAACGTAGGCACATAAAGTCATTTTTCTTAAACAGTAAGTATGGAAATCGAACTGATCCTCGACCATGTTAACAAAATGCTGAAAAAAATATGATTGAAAGGAAAGGACCAGACCTTTGAAATCAAACCTGTTCAACTTGGTGAGCTTTTCTCAAAGCTTGTCCATATTTACTAAGTTTACGATAGGCTCTAGCGCTTTCGATCTCCCACCACATACACTGCATGTCATTCAAAGTAGTTGAAGCTCTTTCTCGCTCCTTAAGCATTATTGTCAAACATGTCAAATGCATAAAACTTACCCTGGTGAACTTTGAACACATAGTTTCGGCTTCGTCTACAAATCCAGCCCTCAGGAGGTACTTGGCACACTTACTGTTGATATATCTGAGAGAATGAATATAAAAATGGTTTAACTATGTAAGCTTACCTATCAGCAGTATCCAATGACTGGGCCTCCTCGAGAATTCTAGCAGCTTCATTAAGATCACCAGCATGCTAAACATGATGTTATGCAATATCTCACTCGTAAATTTACCTTGAAAATTTTGGCCTTTATTAAGAGGGTCTCAATTAAAGTAGGGGTGTGAGTGTTAGCCTTCTCTACGTAACGAAGAGCCAAAGTAGTTTGCTTGAGACGATCGTAATGTTGAGCAACTAGTAAGTACAACCACAAAGCGGAAGTAGGAGATTCAATAGTATCAGCAGAATCTAAAAGAAAAAGTTATTTCAGAAGAATAATATGGTATACCGTCAAATGATCCGTGTTTATAACCATTGTCCTCTATTTTCCTAATGAACTCAAGTAGAATTGCTTCAATAGAAGCAACCTGCAACCAAAATATTGCTACATACTTTTAGAAGTAAAAATACCTTCTTGTTGTCCGAGTATAAAGGAACTAAATTTTTGAAGAGACTAGGAATACCCTTTCTCAATCCTACTGCAATCCAGCCTCTCAAACGCTTCTTAAGTTCATCACCTAAACATAATATTAGACTTTTAGAATCAAGTTAGTTACCTTCAGCGATATACAAAGGCTGTCGACGAGGAACAGAAGCTCTCTTATACTTCTCGGACATAGCGTCATACAGTTCCAAACGCTTAGTAGCGTCAGCTCCTGAACAATTGAATAGTTCCAAATAAAATAATTCGTTACTAACCGGGACCAAGACCAAGACATTCTTCCAATTTTACATAGTAAGATAGATTTTCAGGATTACGCTCAATCAGTTGCCGCCAAACTCTTTCAGCATCCTCAAGCTTTCCAAGCTCTTTCAGCAAGTCACCTTTAAATATTTACGATCAGAATTCAGAAAAGTCCAAACTAACCTCTTGTTTCCATGTAAACAACTCTGTCTACTATTTGAGCAGCGTTCTCTTCCAATTTTTCTAGAGCACCTTGTGGGTTTCCAGACTCTCGCAAAATCATTCCTTGGTACATCAGCAGTTCGGAGTATTCATAATCATATCCAGTTGGCTCAAAACAAAACGGTGAACAGGAGAGCGAAGTTTTCATACCTGATTGGATAGACTGTACTCGGTGATAATGTCAAGAGCTTTTTCATAATCTTTGAGCAAATGATAAGCGGTTGCATATCCAATCCAGTTGAGTTTTTGGTTTGGTCTGAGTCTCAATAAATGATAGCGACTCTCCTGTAATACAAAACTAAATTAAGACGTGAATAGGGATTCCTAACCTTATATCCTTCATAATCGCGTAATTGGATTTGTAATAAAGATAAATCTCTTAAGATTTGAACATTATCCTTCTCCATACGGAAAGCGTTTTTATAAGCCTGAACATGTCGAAGTATATACGAATCAACTGCATTTGTGAAAACCTTAATAGCTTCGTCATACTTTTTGTCTGCTCGTTGAACCAATCCGTAAACATGCCAACAAACATAAGATTTCAAGTCAGACTAGGTAAATTACAATGTAATAACTTCATTCAATCAATAACTTACTGTTAAACCTTTCTTGACACATTCAAGAGCTTCTTCTCTCTTACCCATACAGCTCAAAATTAATCCTTTCATAGAAAGGGTTTCTGGACAAAGCAATAAACTACTTTTAGAAGACAACCCATGTATACTCACCTCCATGGTCAGCATATAGCGGATTGGAAAGAATGATCTTGGCATACTTCAACCCAAAACGGTATTGCTTGCTCTCATAACTTTTCTGGAAAACATCAAGGAATTATTCAGGCTCGAGCGTTTTTTTCCTAACTATAATTTTTTTGAAAAGACCAAGTTCTTTAGCAGGGAGTTGCTGACTGCTTGACTGGCCTGGAGGAGCCATGCTCTACCCTAAAATATTTGGTACGATTATCTTCGACATTAAACACACAACACATTGAAAAAAGACATAGTTCACGCAATTTACAAAAAGGTCACGATGTTATTTCAACTCAATAAAGCTGATATGAACATTTGGATCGGATTTAACTATTTATTCACAATTCAAATGAACAATATGAAATAAATCACGACAAATTGCGTACCTAGGTTACATTTTGAACTTCGTTGAAACTAATATTTTGCGTATTTCCCATCATCACCTTCTCTACACACATTGCCTAATTGCTATTGCTCCATTTCTTTTCTTTTGAAAACGCTTCATCATTTCTTCAACAACTTAGTAGAACCAACAATCATACGAAGCTATTGTCCCGAAACTGGCGCCAAGTTTTATCAAGTTCATTAGTTCCTTCGTTATATTTTCTCCTACTCGCATTGAAACTACTATGCCTTGAACAATCATTCTCAAATGATGAAAGAACATGAGCTCATAAGCAGTAATTTTGACTTTTTCAAACATATTCATCTGCTCTCTAGCAGTTATTATCCTCAACAACGTCCAAGAAAACATCTTCATCTGAAGATACTCACCACGATCACGTGGCATTGTCTTAATTTGCTTCAGAAATATATTTTTCAAAATTAAAATTGAATCGGGATTTTCTTTAAATTGAACTGCTATCTCTCAAAATACTCTCTTCTGAAAAGTTGAGTATTGGATCAAAGCTAGAGATTAGATCAAAGAGGTGAACAACAGACAATTGAGTCGGAGACTGAGAAAAGGAAAACTGAAAAGTGAAAACTAGGGTTGCATCATTTGGCATTAGAACAAGTGCTGATTCCTCGAAAATTCCGGGATTCAATACTATGTGATCCTGATCTATTTGTATGCAGTAACAGTCCACAATTGAGACACAGTCTTACGACCATTATCGAATAAATTTCGTTTCGGGGAGCAACGCATTAACATACGCAGTACTGTCCTTATTCGTCCACCGGAGTAAATATTTTATTCTTATTTTTAGAAATTTCGCGAAATCTTGGCATATACACATAATTGTAGCAATAGTTTCGGTATGGAGTTTCTTTTCCGCGCATCGCATCCGAGTGTTATCAGATTGCCGCAGCCGTGGGTATATCCATAAGATATAGTAAGAAAATGTTTATTTACAGTGGAATCTTGATAAAACTTGAAATGTAAAGCAGAAAAAAAGTTAATTATCATGCATTAGTAATTGAGAATTCTTCAGTTTCCGTTGTTACTGGCAGAAGCAATTGCGGCAACTGGGAAGGGTGGTCGTGTCGTGGGTCTTGGGTTGGATTCGGTTCTAAGTTGGACACGAATCATCTGATCTGGGAACATTGGGAAACGAGCCATTTGAAGCTGTAATTCAAAGATATTAAACATGATTTGAACTATTGAATATACAAACCTGACGACTTCCGCAAGTGTGTTGGATGACAATGTATCTGCGTTGGTGGAACTTAGGATCGCGAGAGTTAGTACGAATGTTGAAGTTTCCAGCTTGATTAGTGCGAGTAGTCCCCAAGAAAGTGTCACGACCGAATTCTACAAAAATGAAAGTCAATCATCAACGTTCAATACTCTTACGTCCGAACTGGCTGTTTTCAGACCACAATTGAACCATTACACCAGAAGCTGGGCGATCACCACACCATAGTTGACCACGACCTTCCTAAACATATAACTTAGTATGAAACCTAAACGTGAAACATACGATACGACGGTTGTTGTTGCGGTTATTGTGGTTGTTATGGTTGTTGTTGTGATTGTCATGACGGTCTGGTCTGCGACGTCTGTCTTGAGCATACACAGCAACAGCAAGGATAGTTAAAAGAGCCACAACCTTCATTATTCTAAACATTTATTTTATAATGCAACGTTACACTGAGAATCAGTGAAGATATCTAGGGAATCTCGTCCTTATATACCCTTCGAGATCACAGTAGATCGGAAAGTTGCAACTCTTGCCGCCAATGGTTGAGATCAAAAGATCGTCAAGCTACAAAAGTCGTTGTTATTCTGATACATGAATTGTTCATGTGGTTCGAGATAATTGCAAACTATCAATGTATTCTGTGTGTTAGAAATTTTTATTTAGAATTGGAAAAAATATTATAGTATGAATATATTTACAACGCGGAATTGTCTTTATAAATCTTATCCATTACTTCTTGATACTTCTGCCGAAGCTGAGGTCTTTTAGCTTTTAGAGTTGGCGTTAATAAATCGTTTTCCACTGTGAATGCTTCGGTAGTTAAATATATTTTTTTGACCTGAAATATGTTCGTTTCACGTCATCATCAAAGCCTATGTTACCTGTTCCAATGAGTTTAATTTCATCTCCTTACCACGAGCAATCAGAAGAGATAACACGAACTCTTCAGCCTAGATTCATACATAAATGAATAAACTTCCCCTAATGAAACAACCTTAGGATCAGAACAGATTTCTTCCATGTCTCTTCCTTTCACTCCGTGTTCTTCATTCCAATTCTTCAATGTTTCAGCATCGGGTACAACTACAGCTATAAGCCATCTGAAGAAACGCCAAATGAAAGAGTATCAACTTCATTATACCTTTCTAAACTGCTTCCGTCTACGAAAATTTGTTGAACAACTGGACATTGCATGTAAACGTTCTCAATTTTTTCTGGAGCCACGTACTCTCCCTGAATGAAAGAAATGGAACTGATTCATTGCATGTTTATACCTGAGCTAGTTTGAAAATATGTTTTTTTCTATCTATGATTTTGATACAACCATTTGGTAATATTCTGGCTACATCTCCTGTATGCAAGAAGCCCTCTTCGTCTATTAATTCAGCTGTTTTTTCAGGATCTTTGAAATAGCCTTTGGTAACAGTTGGTCCCTTGACAAGTAACTGAAACAAAGTGGTCGTCGAGATGCTTTGTTTTTAGAACCAACTTCTCCTGTTCCTTCTTTGGCGAAATAATTCAACTCAGGAACATCGGCTAATTTAACAGTGGCACTAGCTATTGGGGCTCCACAGTGTCCACCCTCCCAGTCACCTGGCCACGTGCATGTAACCAAAACAGTACACTCTGTTTGGCCATAACCTTCATGATTAATTGTCCATTAAAGATGTGTGATGTATAAGAGAGAGTACCTTCTACTATAGCAGCTCCGAAAACTACTCTACACATCTCCAAAATTTCAGGAGATACAGGGGCAGATCCCGTAGCCATGCTATGTATTTGACCTCCCAACTTTTGCTGTAAAAATTTTTATGACGAAACATAAAAATACAAATTTCTACCTGTATTTTATTAAAAACTACTCTATCCCAAACACTTTCCCTTGTTATCACACCATGTTGTAACAAAGCTAACTTTCTGGAGTAAGCAAGACGATATACCAACCGGCTGAGCCATCCGGACTCATCGACTTTTGTCTGAAGTGGTTAGGTTGCTTTATCTGTTTTCCTTTTTTTATTAATGATAAATGGCTAATGTTGCCATACATCTTTATAGTCTCAGAAATCATTCTACTGATTTCATTAAGAACTCGTTTTGTTGTGGTTTTCTTGTTTCTCCACTTTGTTCATCTTTTTCTTCTTTCTCTCTCTCTTTCTCCCTCCGACTCTCAGGGTACAAAGTCCTCGTAGTGCATTTAACGCTAATCATGTGTGAAGGCTTAACAACTTCTCTCTGGGTTCAAAATAGAATTTCATCTTTGTTTAAATGAAAGAATTAAGTTTGAACTTTACCCTGATTCCACTGCATATTCTGTTCATCAGTCGTGGAACGACAGTGAAAACAGTGGGCTTCAAAGCAGCAACATCATCCATCAGTTCCTGAATAATTAAGTAATTGAAAAAAAGCCCCCACACTCTTACGAACCATAATACTTTTGCTTATGTAACCAATACGTGCTCCTACTACTAACATACTCCAATGTGTCATCTGTTCCATCATATGAGATAACGGAAGATAAGATATATGAATCTAAATTGAATATTTAATGTGGTTTAATGTTCCCAAAGTTTTCATCTCACTTGATCACTACGCAACAGCTGAGGATGAAAGTTCTCTAGAAGCACTGACCAGCCAGCCAAGTTCGCTACCATGTTGTAATGGCTTAACATGACTCCCTTAGGTGTTCCAGTCGTACCAGATGTATAACTGCAATCATGCCATGTGAACACTTCGTTTTTTATTTCCCGAGACACACCAAATGATATATGTATCATGCTTGGAAGGTAAATGATATTTCTGAGGACGTTCAGCTCCATACGCAAGTGCTTCTTCGAATGTCATGACCGTTAAACTGCTATCAGCTGACTGAAATATGTCTTTCAGAGGAACGGTTGCATCACTTTAGTTTTGGTCTGTTCTATTAATGTCTTGCAAAAATCTAGAGAAAAAACAAACAGTAACGACTTCATAGCTCTTAACGTCATCCTCCTTGGAATCTATGACGATAATGGTTTTCAAAGTTGGAAGCTCAGCTTTACGACTTAACAGCTCGCGAACTTTTTTCGCGTTTTCCACAATTAGAACTCTGCAAATAGGGAAAAAAAACCAAATTTTGTTTTATTTAAGTATAATTATACTTCATTTCTGTCTGGTTAATTATAAATGCTGCAGAATCAGCTCCCAAAGTGTCATAAAGAGGGACAACCACCAATGACTGGTGAATGCAAGCTAACGCGGAGATAAACCATTCCGGTCTATTCCTCGAGTAAACTCCAATATAAGCGTTTCCTAATATGGATAGAGTGACATTTGGAAATTACACTACACCGTAATACCGTGTTCAAGTCCACACTTGGTTACAAATGTAGCAGATAAAGCATCGGCTTTAGACTCAACATCCTTGTAAGAAATATAATTGTAGGACCCGTTTGTATCACGTGTCCCTAAGCATGGTCCATTGTTACTTTCCTTAAACAAGATTATTATAAATAACTTGTTATTTTGGTATTTTTATACCTTGACACCTCGTGTGAAAACATCATATAGTGTTTGGACTTCCGGATAATAGTTTTCGACAAAATCAACGTCCTTATCTTGGAGAAGAGCTGATTTATAAACTCCCGGCTTTCCCTGAATTCAAACAGTTCAGTCTTTCTAATTTTCTATTGATCGGGAGCATGGGGGTAGAATGAATTCAACGCTCTTCGATTAGTTGTCAGTCGAGTCTTCGCATTTAACATTCTATTTTCTACTTCTTTTGAATTATATAAATTTCTTCTGCTTTTATGAACACATAACTCATTTAAAACTTGAAAGAAATGCTAGAGAAGAAGTAGACGATGTGTAGGAAAGTCTATAAAACCTTAATTTCCACTGCTTGTTCATGACGACTGTAAGCGCCAATATTGTCAGGTGTCGTGTTCCAGTACTTGGAGAGCAGGAAAGCTCCTATGCATGTACCAGCGGCTATAGTACTTGGTATCAGAGGCCACGAGTCCATAGCACCTGAACAGAGTGTTTTGTGGAAGTTTGAAGAAAAAATTGAGATTGGGAGTGGTGAAGAAACATTTTCTTCAACCAGACCATATCAGAAAGAAATGTCTAATGCTATTTGGAGGTTAAGTGTTTAATCTTTGCGATTGTGCAGAATGTTCAGAGAAAAAGGTCAGTGGATAACATAAACAGTGATGAGCACAACAGTGTTATAACAGTTTTTTGTTTTGAAATGCAACAATTGACTCATTAATTATAATTTCTGAGTAAATCACACTGAAATCAGGTTGCAGGCATTGAGAGAAAGAGAGAAGCTTGTTCAAGCTAGCAAGTGACAGCTGTGAACTGCAAAGGTTCAATAAGAAACTTTTAAGATAAGATGATTGATAATAGAAGAATTGGGGTTAGTTATATGTGGTCCTGGAAAAAAAGTATTAGAAGTAATGGAACAATAACGACAAAATAGCCATGGATGATGTTTATATTGAAGGAAGAAGGTATGGAGAAAGCGAAAAGGACTGATACCGGTTGTGATCATCTACACCCCAACCACAACGACTTCGACTGATGAAGACATGACGTTGATGGCTATCACCCAACGGACTATGCCATACATTTCTATCTCTTCATTTGTAGAATATAAGCAGTCCGATGGCTACATGCAGAAGAAATGTCAAGATGATAAAAGAAACTGATGGGACGACTGAAGTCGTTTAGGCAGCCGATCGGCGTAAAATGCTTCTTGTTAAATGATACAGAATCGCCTATCAACTGGGCATATCAGCATGACAATTTTATTTTCGAAAAAAAAACTTTTTTACCTCTTGATCATCAGTACACAATCGAACTAGCATTCTTGTGATCGCCTGTTAAGAAAATGTCCCCAAAAGGAGAAAGCTTGCACTGTACTGACAGACATGGAATTTTGATATAAGCATGGACCATTCACAATATGTAGTGTAAATTTAACCGCGTGAATAAACTTACAATATTTTATTGATCTCAACACTCTTTTATACAACGCACACTAATTAGCTTAGAATTGTCATTTTTTTTTATTGATCGATGGATTTCGAACCGGAGACAGCGTCTTTTCGGAAGATGGTTAGTTTTTTAATATTTTTTTTAAATTTCTTAATTCTTCCTCCATATCTTCCACTTCCATTTCGGAAATTAATTTTTGTAAATCTGATGACCTCGGGGTTTCTATGTTTTGTATATTATTTCATAGACAGATATGATTTTATCTTGATAACTATGTCGTTAATTTGAAATAATAATAATAACAAAAGCCATTTGGGACCACTTTTAAAAGATAGTATACGATTAGGCTAGGGCGGGTCACGTCTTCGGTGAAATTATTATTTCTGTATTGGAGATAGCTGATATGTTAAGATATGTAGGGGATAATGTGATTATATCCAAACTAGATCCATTTCTTTGTAGTTATTTGAATGTTGTAATCCACAAATATTCCATTTCTCATTAGTCATGAGTCATTAGTCACTCTTACAGGTACCCTCACTCAGGCGAACGGCGACAATATTGAATGGAATGCTGGCTGGTATGAATAATGTGAGTTATTTTTTTTTGTTAATTTGATCAGTGCGCATCTGCTAATATAGCTTCGTCTAAGTGGGTAGTTATCCCAATTTTTCGTTGTCTCACCCTCTTCTTCTCTTTCTCTCTCACTCTTAGACCAACTGCTCTCCTTTTATGAAATTCTCATTAATCCCTTGTCCTTTCTATAAAATATATTATTTCAAAATTTCTTCTAGTTGTGGCCGCTTGTTTGATCAATAGTTTTGTTTAAAGCGAGAGAAAGAGGAGAGAAGGAACGCTAAAATAAAATTACCCCATTGAGACACACATTTCTTATTGTGCGCTTCATTCTTTGAACTACCACATATGAAAACTTGCATAATGACTGCCATTATAATAATACATCATGGGTGAATTTTAAGAGTTTTACATCATGTACGAGTGCGAGCTGTGGCGCAGAAGGCTAATCAGATTTTTTGGAACTGAAGTTTATGGCTCAGTTTGGAACTCGTTTATTAAGTAGATCTATATAGTATGAGAACTGTTAATGCGATTGATGATTCTCGCGCCGCTGCCAAGCGTAGCATTAAGCTTCTGCTTCGCGGAATAATTTTTTTTTCCAAAATTGAACTTTTGGCACTCCAATACTACTGTGCATGTTTCAATTGTAAGTGATTATTCGGGCCACCCTATACGGCAGATGTTTTATGAGGTACAGGTTGACAATATGATTTGCCAACCTTGAACCTCGTAATACTGACGAGTGTCTAGTGTATGGATATATATGTATTAATAATATAATATCCATCATTTTGGAATATTCTTTATTCGACCTTTTCAACTAGAAAAGACCTGGCTCTTTTCGGGGTTATAGCCTCTGTAAATACAAATGGCCCAACCTCTGATGCCCAATATAATTTATGTGTATTCCGCGCAGATTCTAAGTGACATTAATTCTAATGTATACTATTCTTTTTGCTCAGTTTCGTTGCTTCAGTTTGAGTCAGATTCACATTTCGAAGTAGTCAGATAGGTTTATTGAAAATGAAAAATGAGAGAGTTTGATACTGCCCAATACGTTCCCAGGAATGGGTTCACCCAATTGATGGGGCTGTTTGCGAATGATCAGAATTTCTAATGTAAATATAAAACCGCATTGTGAAAATGGCAAATATGATGAAATGTGATATTATATTGCTTTTCACTTAAATATGAACTCATCTCAATTTTATATTTTTGGCTCTATTAAGTAACTTTTAGTGCTTCTGCTCATATGGGATATGCCCATATTATTTATATTCCTCATAACTTTCTTAGTTGAACTGTTTAATAGTCAGTAATCAATTATCTAATTTATGCTTTCTTTTAATTCAATGTAATTTGATTCTATCTATCTTTTTGGAGACATCTGTCGATCCATTGGCAGACAATTTTCGAAAATCCGGTTTAATATTTGGTTGGCTCGAAGGGGGTCATTGTCCATTATTCATAGTACCATCTGGGCCTCTCACTACTTCTTAGGACTAAGGGACATACATTCATTAGTTACTAATAGAATAATTGTAATGAATTAATTTATGCCCTTTTCAATAATCTAAGTTTATTGTTCACATTTATAAATATCTTGCTGCTCGTGTAGTGTGTGTGTGTGTGTGTTCGTCTTTCGAACCGTTTGTTCCGACGTTCAGAACGGTTGACTTTTTATGCGCCCGCTCGAGATTTAGCAAAAAGATTTCGTTTTCGAATTTGATCTTTAATTTTTTTGAGCAACTTTCGTAAATCTGCGCAAGACATAACCTGGTCTGTTATTTATCTATTTTATATAGGACACATTTCTGAGTTCTCTATTTAACTTTTAATGATTGTTGACTACCTTCTAACGTTTCGTAGTCACTCTTTCACGATGTTTGTTATTTATGTTTTTGCGTTGATCTAAGAAACAATAAGCATTCGGACTACATATGCGCTCGTGACTTGATTCATTGCTGCACGTTGAGTTAAGACTGTCTTCCACACTGTTTAATCACTGATTGAATATTTTGATAGCACAAGTGGACTGAACGTTTTTCATCTAATCCTCCTCAGCAAGGAAACGCTATACATCGTTTCTTTCCTTTTTGTTTCTAATTTGCTTGCTTTTGTCATTTAATATTCCATAATTATTCGCTATGATTCGTTGCATTTGATCGCTGTACCTTTTATTTGCTTTATTATCTTTAATACCCTCTTTTAATGTATTTACTTTTTATATACATCATATATTTAGTGTATATTCGATTTGGTTTTCAAGTTTGAGCTTATTTTGAAACCAATACGATTATTCTTTTCCTATTTTGTCTTTCTCGTTGCCCATCTGTCCACTCATAATTGGCTGATCTGTAAATTAGTAAGCTTTAATATTCATTTTGGCGTAGCTCATGTATGAATATCGTTAAGAGAGCTAACAGTCGGACCATCCGTCTTTTTCTGAGATTTATTCGGCCTTTGTCTGTTGACCCTTAGTATTTATAATATAATACCCGAATATTGATCAACGTGAGTCAGAATAGGATAGTAGAACATAAAGAGAAATAACTATAAAATAGGAGGGAGGAGGCAAGAGGCACATCGACCACCTTTTTTATTTGCATTATTGCCCTCACGAAAGAGGTACGGACTTTCGCCAACTTTCATATTTCCTTCCGGAAAAAAAAGAATAGGAATGAGCCTGCCTGTCTTGTCCGAATCTCCTTCCTCTATCTGTTTGTCTTTTAATTTAATCACTCTGTTTATATTATAAGCTGTGCTCTTGTTTTTCTCAATGCGGACTGTCATTTCTTGAGAATGCTCTTTCTGGCTTGAATGAAGAACGGTGTCGCGCCGAATGTTACAATTATGCCATATGAGTTTCTTATATTTATTTGATAAGACAATCGTTTCTTGAGATAAAATTGGTTCGTGAATTAAATGATTGTTTGTGTAGCAATTGGCCGATGGCTATTGCACATTACACATTAGACATCTTTTTGTTCTAAATTGTCAGTGTTTTTCAGAATCCGTTGTCATTTTTCTTTTTTTTGCTATCTTCTGTTAGCTTTCATTTATTTTCACAAAAAGCGCAATTTCTCTAAAATCGATGGCAATATCGTTTAGAAGAGGAGGCTGTGTGTGTGCGGCATAATAAATTTTATTTTGCCTTGCTTCGCTCTATTTTATATTTGGTATAGTCAACAGCTGGAATTTAGTCTCAGCCTTGTTATTTCCGATTTGATATCATCATCCTTAAAATTTACTTTTATAAATTTTAAATCTCATTATTCGGCTTGCCTCCACCATGGTCGAAGCTGACATGCTGCTTAGTGCAGCTGCACTTGACTGACCACTGCGTGGAAGCCATGCCACCGGTTACTCTTAATCGAATCATTCAACTCCAAACTCGGTAATCCAATTAAGTGCAGCTGTTTTTTGTTGCTGTTGAAGATCTGTTTACAGACCGTTAGTTATAGTTTTCCTTTCTCATTATTCTTATCATAAGCTACAATATTGTGTTTTTTGGGGCTTCCATATTTTGAAGATTATAGTGGGAGGAATTCGAGTATGAAAAGTAAATTTTATTTCTTTCAATCGATCTACTCAGTTTGTGTTATCGTATGAAATGTAGACAGAAAGTAACGTCTATTCATGTTAATGTTTCTCGCTTTCATAGTTCTTATCATAAAAAAATGGCGCTTAGGTAGTCATTTTTTCGTTGCTGGCTTCATTCTTCATTCTCATCACCATTACTTGTCTATCAATTCAAGTTTTATTTCAAATCTTCCGTTCCATCATCAAACGTTTCTAATTGTGGTAATATTAATCCACCATTTTTGTGTGTATGTGTGTTGTTTACAGTTATTTAAACCCATCTGCTTATTTGTGACAGAGAGGGAGAGAGAGAGAGAGAATGAGCAGGACAAGAGCTGTAGAACGAATTTCGCATTTTAAGATATAAGAGTAAGATTCCTTGCGCGTCCATCTGGTGTTTTCTTTGTTGACCGTCTCTCTATCTGTCTCCTCCTCTTTATCTTTCTCTCTTTTTCTCTATTTCTCTATCTTTATGCGTCGACCGTCATCACGTTTTCTCATTTTTCTTTTCAATCTTTTTTTAATTTTTTTTCAAACAGAGACTTTGGTTGCTTGGGTTCGCAATGTAATTTTTTCGTTTTCCTTAAACTAACTCGCTCCTATTACTATTCCATGGAAACTAATTTTGTTTTATTCTTCGACAATCTCAAACCGTTCAAATGAGAATGTGTGTGTGTGAATGGGTCTGTCACATTACCATCCTACTGGGAATGATCTTTCGACTTATTATATATGCATTAAATGTGTATGAGACTTTAAGCTCACAGTCTATTCGTCAAAAACTTTATTTCATTTCTTTATTGAATTCTTTTTTTGCGTGAAACTTTGGCGTCCTACGTCTCTCATCCTCTCTGCCTGCCCCTTTCTCTCTCCCACATTTAATTTTTTTCTGTCTTTTAAGTCTGCCCTTTCATTTCTTGTTTTAAATTTTCATATTCGACTTCGATTTTTTTTTCTCTCTCTCATTGTTAATGTAACTCGTGTCACATAGTGGAGAATTGGTTTTCGTTATTAATCAAAAGGACGCAGTTCGATTAAATTACAATGCGCAGGGGGATTTATTATTGCTCTCTTTCAATATACATAAAAGACTGTGAGCCAATAGCAGATAAAAAATTATATTTTCTTTGTATTGTTCAAATTTCCATATGAGTCTTTCTCATAACCTAGCATTTCGCTTTAGCGCGTCATCTTCTTATCCGATTTTTAAATTTATTTTGGAACCGGTTCATCTAATTGTCTTTTCTCTTTCTGTTCTTTATTCATGAATTCGTGTAGCTACTATTTTTTTTTATTCTTCCACTATCTTTAAATTTGATATTATCAATTATAAACTTGAACGGAATACAGACAGCTGCGCTTCTTGTCCTTGTAGGCTAACGGGGTCGTACCACAGGAGTTAGCGAGGTTCTGTCTATGTGTGTGTGTTATCAGCGTAGTTAGCCATGCCGAAGACCACCCCTAGTGTCCGACGTCGCATCAGTGTCTGCTTAAGTATTGCACTCTCTACTTCCGGCACTATGTCACATGGCCCTTATGCTTCGAAATCCATAAATTTTTTTTTCTGAAATTATTATTAATAAAGGCCTTATATGAGAAAAGATGGCGCGGGGCGGTCGCAACGCGCGTCAACCCTACCACACGCATGCACATACAAGTACCCTTTATTCTGGTGAATACTCGGGCCATAGCGACTATTTCTTTGCTAAAATCATCAAATGCGCGGGTGACGTCTTTTTATTTTTCTATAATGGTTGGCTATCCTCCACCACATAGAAAACTTGGCGCGCTCTTTCAACTATTCCAAATCAGTTGTTCGTTTGCCGCGCAAATGTTGACCGCTTGCACTCCTCTTATTTCCAGCCTTTATTAAGATCTTTCCCATCAATCTCTGTATTTCTGAGAATTGTTAAGTTTTTTTAAACTTGAGCCTCGGGGATTGCTATCCGTGATACATAGTTCAGTTTGGACTTCCAAAAAAAATATTAAAAGTTTCAGACCAGTTCAAATATATTTTTTCTAATATGCGTTTTGTTCTTTGCTTCTTCAACGAATCCGTACTGAAATACGTCTGCTCCTAACACTTCCATAGTGAACTTTCTTCAATTACGAAATTTCTAGATCTTCTCCTTCTTCTTCTTGTGTTATGGCTTGCAGATTTTTATCTTCTGTTTCTCTTTTTTTTCTTTGAAAAAAATACGCGGAATAAAGATTTCAGATATTTTACACCTTCCATTACAGATGTTTGCTGAAGAAGAATTAAAGCTTGTTAGCCATAGGCCGTCGCCACTCTTAACTGGAAATGGAATGTTATCAAGGGATGAAAGTATGGTTTGTAGTGAGGAGAGACAATCTAGCGTTGAAAGAAGCATATCCGGAACTCCTAGTCAGAATGGAGATGAGATTGACAACCGACAAACAGAGGTTTGTGCATATCATTATCAACCTTTTTCAATATTAAGTATGTTACTATTCTTCTCCTTTCTCTCTCTCTCTACCTCAACCTCAACCTCACTCTACCTCTACCTCTCTCTCTATTCGCATCTGATTTTCTACCTTTTTTCTTCTAAAAACTCACTTTCCGCGCAAATATTTTAGTTTTCGTTTCATTTCTCGAAAGTTTACCCAAAATTATTTCAATAGTGTTTGTCACCATCTAAGTTGAAAGAAATTTCATAAATAGATCATACTTTCTATTTATCAAGCTGTGTATTTCCTCATTTCCGGGGATTCGAGGGTTACTTCGACATCTCTCGCCTTTCAATTAATTAGCTTCTTGTACGAAAAAAAAGAAAAAATTCTGCGACGGCTGAAAAATAATAATCAAAGTTGAGATTGCTCCTGCTGCTGCTGCTGCTGCTGAGAGTTCATGGTGTTATTACCTCCTGCTTTCTTAACCAGTCTGCGCTCCCTTGTTGTTCTGCAATCTTCTTCTATTCTCATAGTTTTATTCTGGTTTAGTAATGGGCTTTTTAATCATTAGATTTTAAATTGAAATTGCCAGTCACTAGATGTAGATAGATGCAGGAAGGCGAAAGACTTTATTATGGTGTTTTTTTTTTATTTCGCTCAGCTCTAAGTCGCTCGCAAATATTGCAAAATCATTGTTTATTTATGACTGGGCCGCGATACACTAAGTTGTCCGCTTTTTATATATTGATCTCCATATATATAAATTATATGTATATATAAAATATTTTTTTCAATATATACATATTGGGGAAGTATAAATATTATATATAATATATATAGTTA
>CALQYR020007457.1:1701031-1717711 GCA_943334845.2 Auanema sp. JU1783 | reverse complement strand
ATATATATATATATATATTTATATATATATATATAAATATATATATTGTGTACGTAGCTTTGCTTTGCTTATTCACATTATGAGACCAAAGTATGATATTTATATTTTAAAAGTTCTGCTGCTTTTCTCATTTCTTGTGTGCGTTACCTAGATGGGCAGAGAGAGAGCTATTGTGGTCGTTCAGAGCTCACTGAGCAACATATCTCATATAGTCTGAACACTGATAGAGCCTTTCTATCTATATCACATACACAAGAGAACATTTGAGAATTCTGTGAAAGCTGTAACACTGCCGCTTCTCCTTTGTTACCTGGTTCTTTTTATAAAGTTTTTTGAAAGTTTTAAGAATGTTTATGTATTGCTGCCTTTCACATGACCTTCTTGAAATGTAGCATGAATTTCGCTTTTGCTGTTGAGGGGTTATATAAATGTAAATTAATGTATGTGAAGTGAAGTATGAAGATATAGAATTAGTACACATTTCCAAGTTTCAATTTGATTCTTACAGGATTTAGAAGAAGATAATGCAGCTCTCGCTGATGAGTCCACAGGTATGGATATTGAAGAATCCACAGAAGTTTCTATGAAACGAGACCTTCAAGATCTGCAAAAAGGATTTATTTTCATGAGTCATCAGGTAATACATTTGCTGGCGTTCAAATGGTATGGGAGGGATAAAGTGGAAAGGTAGTATAGTCATTATAAGAGTGCTCTTCGTATATAGCGTATCTCAAATCTGATAGCTATTAATCCAATGTTATTACAGTGGCCGAGATGTTTACGAATATTGCTCGGTCGATGGTCCATCTCTGTCCTCTATTTAATATTTGAAAGTCGAGTGTAAATATGCGAATGAAATATGGGTGAAAGTGAAGTTAAGACAGCATGTACTGTAAGTCTCCCCTTGGATTCTTAATCTGAGACGGAAAATTTCGAAAAAAAAACGTTTTGAATGTGTTGTTATAAAGACTTTGGTATGAAAAGGCAAAACGCAAAAGGTTAAGCTCTTTAACTACTGTTCAGTCATATGTTGTTCATCATCATCTGATGACAACGTGATTGAGTTGAGTGACCCTATTTGAAGGAAAACGGTTGTCTTCCGCTGTGCTTATTGAATGATACAGTAATAATATAATTGATGGAATACCTTTTGTATTTTGTTTTTTATGCATAGAAGAGATACACATTAATTTTATTCGAATTTTACAAGACAGAAATTGCATATGAATGACCTTGATTTGAAAAGAAAACCCTTGTGTTGATTTGGTCAGTGGTCATATGTAACTGTAGCAGTTGTTTCACATATGCATATAGATTATTTGAAATAATCATAAGGTTGACGAGGCCACACATCAAAGGATGGGGATAGACAGTTAGAAACATTTTATTTTGTGCATAAACCTATTTTGAATGTATCAAGGGCAGATGGATAGAGGACAAAGTAATTAAGACATATTGTACAATATATTTTAAAGCTTCTGGATAATGAATTCACTGAATGGCTTTTTTATTAAATTAAATGGATTGATGGAATTTTCACTTTCAGATGACGCGCATTATGAAAGCATTACATGTCGCTCCATGTGTTTGTGAAATTTGTGCTATTAGACATGTGCAAGCGAATACCGCTAGGACAGTTGTAAGTTGAAACGTTTCGAAGTTGGAAATTCAATGTATTCTCTTAGGATGATCCCACACCCATACTCAAAGCTCTCTTCCCCAATGCAACCATAGAGCAGTTAAATTCACTTGCCACCTTAGCGGGTAAAGCCCCAGCCCAGCAGAAACAGCAATGCATGACACAAATAGGCCAAAGTAAACTTGATGTCATGAAAACAGATTTAGTAACTTCTATCTTCAGATTATGCTGGGTTGAATGGAGGCGGAAAAATAGTTGGAAGTGCAGAGAAACGTTTAGTCGCTGATTACGCCAAAACACATGCAGGACTCGCCAAAAAGTTCGTTTACATCATCAAATGGTTCTTTCAAAGTGGTGAATTTATAGGTACGGAGTGCCACCAGTCTCAAGTTATTATCAGAGAAAAGACAGTAACCAGAACCTAAGCGGAACAGCGAATACTTCCCCTGGCCCATCTTCAGAGGGAGAAGACACAGTCGAAAATAGCATCAATATGCCAGTCCTCCAACCATCACAGGTATTTGTTACAAACTCAAATGTCAGTTCAAACAATAAACTCTTCAGACTGCTTCAAGTAATGGACAGAGTGCTCAAATAGTTCAATCACAGCAGCATAACACTAGTAGACAGAATAGTAGTGTATCAACTTCTGTGCCTTCTTCGCCTATGTTCCCTAATGGAGTTATGGATATGTCCGCAATGATGAAAATGAATGCAGCTCATTCCACTGGCTCTCCTGGCTTTTTACGTGGTAGAGGACGTGGTCGTCCTAAATTAATAGGAGATGAATTGGATGCTGACTTAGTTGATTACATGGTTTCTGTGAAACAAGCTGATCCAAGCGGACATTTAACTGCTTCTCAAGCCCTTTCCATCGCTAAGCAATATATCTTAGATAGAGTAAGTATTACGAACGAATACATAGTTAACATGCATCACTTAGGCTCCTGGATTGTTGGAAGAACATGGTGGACATGTCAAGTTAAAACTTACTTGGGCTATGAAGTTGGTATCGAGGATTTCTGAGCGTCAAAAAGAAATGGAACTCGGATTACCAGCTGGCACACTCTCGAACCTAGGACGCCAACAACTTAATAATCTCCCTGGTGGAAATCTTATGGCCGATATTATGGCTCAAAACATATTATCCCAACACATGATGATTGGAAACATAGGTGGACAAAACACGAATAGCGCCTCCGCTATGATCAAGGAGGATAAGCTCGCTGGAGAGATAGAAGAAACAACAGGTTTGTACTCTCTCGTCTTTTTTCTAATCGAAAGGTTAAAGTTATAGGAGCTCCAGAGATTGTTAATGTTAAAGAATTAAACTTGAAATTCTTGAAAAGTTTGTTCGAAGGTGGTTCTGTGGTTGATGATTTGAATGGGATTACGGAAGGAGAACTCCCATTCAATGATGAGAATGAATTAAGCAAGCAGGACGGAACATCTACAGATGAGTTGACGATCAGCTCCAGAGCTTGAAAGCTTTTCGGAAAGTTCTGTTAAGTTTGTAATAGGTTGTTTGTTGATAATTATCTGCGATTTATTGTCTTCACGACAGCAATTTAATTGTATTCCTTTCTTCAAAGATCTTGGGAGTTGAAGAATGTTTTTTCGTCTTCTACTTCCTCTCATATTAATGTCTTTGAATTTAACATTGTTTAACATATTGTACGGGTTTTAATAATCAAAAATTGACCAATTTTTTCCGTTTTTTTTTCTTCTGAATATTCACTTCCTTCATACTCAACGTTCTCCTAATTAATGCTGGTATCCCAATGTTTGGTTCTGTTAGCCAACGTTAGGCTTTTACCCTTATTGTGTGAATCTTTGTTCGAATGATCTTGTTATGTGCTACTTCAATCACTAATATTGTTATCTTTGCTCTTAGATGCATTCGCTAATGATTTTACCTTTGTCTCAAATGTCTAAAGATGTGTTTTTTATATATATACGGCTAAAGTTTTGCTCGAAATGATAAAGATATCGAGATGTAACATCTTCCTGTTCTGACGTAAAGCCCACACTCGCTCCAACACATGAGTTCCAATGAACATTTCCAAATATGGAATAAGACTTTACTTGCACAAACACACACTCATACACATACCTCTTCTCTCTCTCTCTCTAATCTTAAATACAAGTTGTGTGAAGCGTGAAACAATCAAAATGTTCTTTAATTGATTTGTACGTGACTGTGTTTGTGGAATTTGTTTGAAACGAAAAACATTCGAAAAAATCTGACGTCATTAACAACACCACTAAAATGCGACGGATTTTTTTCTTTTGTACATAATTTTTTTTTAGTTAAATGTGCTGGTGCTTTTAGTTTTCATCAGACTGAGCACCTTTTTGACAGCGGGTTTAATGTGTTTGCTCATTGAATTGTTAAGTACAATAGAAAAAAATCCGACTGAGGAAGTAAGTTGCGGAACGTTCAAAAAAGAACTGATGGGCTATCTTTCGATTAAAATGAAATCGTATAAATAGCTTGCTGAAAGTAAAAAAGAAGATTTTGCGATTTTCGGAAATGTTTTTTGGATTCTTCGGATTTGACGTGAGATTCACGTGAACGACCCATGCGCGCGCTCATCCACATCAACTCTCATTCATAGTATGGTGTGGAAGCGCTGCGCGGTTGAACACACACACACACACACACACTCACACAACAACATCCCAAATAATTATATTATTTTTATAAGATTATGCTAATATTATTCTTTTCTGCTTTGAATAAATAAAATTTTATTAGAATTCAAAAACCTCTTAATGAATTAAGTAGGCCAAGAGGTGACAACTGCACAATAAGTCAAGCTAATTACATGAGTAAGTGATGTATTTTATCGGTTGGATCGAATTTCGGAAGAAAAGGGATGCAAATTGTAATTTTTTACTTAATTATGATTAATTACAGAATTTTAAAAAAGACTGAATTAGAGAACAGTCATATCATCTTCTTCTTCTGTCTCTCTTCTTTCGCAACTGACAGACTGGCATGTCGTCGACTTAGTTAGCTCGTTGTAATTTGTATTTTATTCATAATTAGAATTGTTTATAAGATTAGTTTATGAGATGAATAAGACATATAATTAATATGAGAAGAAGAGTACGGGGCAATTAATTCATTTTCTTCCAAAGATCGTATTCACTTGTGACTCGGACTCCGTTCATCATCATCTTCATGCAGACCCACAAAAAAAAATAATTGAATGGAAGATTTTAGTTCGAAATACGACTACGACAATCGCCATAGAAGAGAAAGAGAGATAGAGAAAGCATGAAAGCCAATGGGGGCTCCATAATATAAAGGTTTCGGACCGTCTGTCATTGTACTAACTAGCCTTCTGGTGTAAAGATTCCTTCTGTTATTACCATTTTGACTTTTCTTTTTATTAGAGAAACATTTGCATTAAGAATCAATTAGTTCTATAAAGCTGAGGAATAAGCCAGATGACCCTCTTTGCTCTGTTTCATCGAAATAATATGAAAAGGATGATGACGGGGACACGATAGCAGATAGAGAATACATGTAGACACACGCACAGAGTATTCATTCAAGAGACCAAAATTGGACAATATTTCAATATTTCTTTTTTTAATGAAAATCAGTATCTTAGCACTTTCAATTTACGTTTTTGATCATTCCATTACGTCAGTGCTCAGCTGTCGATGTTATGAGCTATCATCATCTCTTTTTCCAACAATTCCTTTTATTTGTTATAAGAATACTATGTTTGAGAGGAGGAGAGGGGACTGACAGTTTTTTTTTGTTGAAATATTATTCTCAATCAATACAAATAGGGACTGGTAAAGCATAGCACAAACGTTTTATTTGAAAATAGTATCTAACAAGAACATGTCGCTATGATGCTCGAATGAAATGGCCAGCAGCTATGGTTGTAACGGTCGACCTGATAGAAAGCACACGAGTTGGACGATTGGCTTCTATACGCGTACTGTGGTTAGTTTTAGAGAACATAGTCTTGGTATCAATCATGTTCGCAGCCGAATTGCGTATTTGACCATTAAAGCAAAACAGAACAATTGGATTTACAGAAACATTTAAAACTCCTTAATATATATATTTATAACTATATATTTGAATGTGTATATATATATTTCAAATTAAAAATCTAATGATAGAAGGTTTTTGGTGCTTCAGTCACGAGCATCATCCTTATCATTAGCTATGCATACCTATGATGTTCATTGCGATGATATCCCATGCGCTACCAGTACCTATTTTTGGAATAATATAAAATAAGAATGATGATAAATATTGAAAAAGGCAAATAATAAAATATTGTGTCGTCTGAAATGAGAAAAAAAAATTATTTTTATCTCCTCAATTACATCATCATCATCTTCAGTTTCATGAGCATCTCTCTCTCTCTCTCTGACATCTACAGCCATCTCGACTTCTTCATATCATCTTGCGAAACCTACTTCTTTCATTGCAAAATTAATAAGAAGTATAAAAGAAGAAAATATATTTTATGAAGATGATTTAATGTTCATTCCGTACCACATTACCTTATTTAGTAATTCTCTTTTTTATGTTTAATATGCATGAAAAATGGTTGTCTCCTTTTTGAATAAATTTATTAAAATTCTTAGAATTTAGCATTTGCCAACCATAAAATTCTTTTTTTTTCTTCTCTCTGTCCCTCTTACTCTCTTACTCTCTTCCTCTCTCTTCCTCTCTTTATCAAATTAAGGGAAATTCTCTTTCTTCATTCGATAAGAGCAATAATGGCCATTATTGTCGGTTTGTTTTATTAATAATAATAAAAATAATAATATTTTTGTTTTTGTCAACCAAAATTATTTCTTTCACTTAATTTCGTTTGAAACGCAAGCAGATGCTCCGCAAGCTTATTGATTAACTGATATGAATATCTCAGGAGCTCGGGACGGGGGTCTACGTAACCTAACAGTTCATTTTCGAAATGTGTGCGCGCGCAGAACGGTTGCATACGATTGAGAAGACAAATGAACAACACGTAGGAGGATATGTATTTTTACTTTTATTTCGTTTTCAAAATTATGTTGACGACGACTTTCTTTTGTAGTCAATCTTTCTATTTCGAAGAATGATGCTACTTTCGGCTACGCCAGCTGCGAGGGAGTTTATGAATTTTTCAAATTCTTTTTTGCGCATGTTTAGCTGTTCACATCATACCGACGTGTTTTAATAAGACTCGACCAGGAAATGTTTGTTGAATTAAGAAAGACGGCCAGGAACAATAAACAATGTTACTAAAGAGAAAAAAATTTAATTAATACTGCTAGTTTTGTTCCTTACTCTTTTTCAGTTCTCCATTCATATGAAGGAGAAGGAAAGGAGAGGGAGTAGGGAGGGGGGGAGCAGTCAGATCACGAATTTGAGATTGCGTCAAAGCCTTTCTTTTTGAAGAACTTGTGTTTTAAATTTAAAAATTCAATATCTCCTTTGTACGAAAGAGAATGCGAGAAGGCATATTTTAGAAGCTTTTCCTGTAGTTTTTTTTTCTTCCGGCATTCTATTATTATTATAAATTTATAAACAGCTTCTCTCGTAATAAGTGCTAGAGAATCGAGACTAAGGGATAGACTGAAGTCAAGAACAGGAGAAGGGGGGGACCAACACTCTTTGCCCTCAGGGTATTTAAAGAATATATTATTAATAATATATAATACAAACCAAATGTAATTCCCTAGACATTGCTTGACTTCGTTGTTTCTGTTGTATACTGATGATTATGAAACTGTATAAGGAAAGCATGATTACAGGCAGAATCTGTCCAGCCCAGAAATTGAAATCTTGAAATGTGAAAAGACCATCTGAAATGAGCGGTTCAATGGGAATTAGATCGGGTTAGGGAATAAAGAAACTCCTTGAACGCTGGTTTTTGAGAACAAAAAAGTTATATAGGAATAGTCTTTAACCTTCAATTGTTTGATGAAAGTTGAATGCTTTTCTGGCAAATGAATTGTCTCGTTAGATAGAGAGTAAGAGAAAGAGGACAGCAAAAAAAAATTTTTTTTTTTGAATTTTTTCAAATACCAGACTTGCATTGTCAATGAGGTTTAATGAAAGTAAACTCTTACAGAACATACTGCACTCAGAACAGTTATAAGTGTACTGAAGTGCATAACGATTGAATCGTTTATAACATCCGGTAAATGTAGTTGTAAACGTGATAAAGGCTGATAACAGCCAAGGACTTAATAGACAAGTCTGAAACAGATTATTCCATTATCCTTCTAATTTCATTCTTCTACCATTATGACGTATTTGGAATTACTTTTTCGTGACGATAAAAATACGGAAAATCTGTAGATGGAAAATGAAAATGCGGCTAACAAATATCCCCAGTGACTTAAGGTGTTCGGGGTGGCCAGAACGATCATGAGCCAATCGGAGCTGAAATAAACAACATTTCTCACTGTGATATTCCGATGTCAGTTCTCTGACATAAATCACCTGCGCTCGTGTTAAATTGAATAAATTTTTATAAAATTGGAAACTTCAGACGAATCAGGAAGTCAAAGAAATGCTTGTCGAAAGAGAAATTGTTCAAAATTTAAACTCTATCAGGCCAAAGAATGAAATATTGGAATTGTTTTTTCCAATAGGATTCTTAGTTAACGCACTCTAGAGGATCGAAAATGTTGAAAAGTCATGATGGTTGGCAGTTTTTTTTTGTTGTGTTGTTGGCTATCTTAAGCATCAAGTGAAGCATACTCAAATTACCTAATGAAAGAACAATCAGAAATGCTACATGGTCCTGAAACGATCAGATTCGTTGCTGCATATATGCCTCCAGGAATGGTCATGATTATAACAAAATAGCAAAATGGCTGTAAACGGTTTATTATTTATTGAGAAATGTATATATGTTTCTCTTACCTGTTTTCTAAAATTGGTATTCCAAAACTTTATAACTATGGACAACAGAAATATATTGAGAATTGTTGATATGAGTGATGATATGAAGATGAAGGAAGCTACGATAGGACGAACATTCTCATTCTTTAAGCGTGTACGGTTGAAACAGGCAGTCACTTCGTCCATTCCAGCTTAGCTATCTTGAAGTTGCGTCACTTCAAAGCAAAGGAGATATTCTATTCTAATGGACATTAACTATGCAAACATATAGTTGTATACAAATAGATAAGAAATATAGAAAAACGTGTCAATTTGGTGAACAGAAGAAAATTGAAAAAAAAAAGAACAACAACAGTCATAGTGAATGGCTTTTGTTCAAAATTTCGAGACACAAAACGCCAGACTTGGTTCGAAAATTTAATTTCGACTGGCGATTAGAAAGATTTCATTAAACTGCCACACCTTCCGTCATAAAAAATTTGCATAATTACATTAACAACATGATATTGATTATTGTAAGATTAAAAGAATAAGAGTCATTCGTTCTGAATGAGGAAAGCTGCTCACGTATTCTCTCATTCAGCTGAGTTGAATGGATAATAGCTGGAAAACACGTTTTCAACGCATTACAGTTTGATTTGAAGAAAGGCACAAAATATTTATGATAAATCTTAATGCTGGTACAAGATAGGATATGAAACAATGAAAGTGATTAAAGAGGATGAAAGTACAATTGGGGTAGCAAGAGCACATGCACCACACTTTGAGGAGAACGGTAATAGGCGTTCGACATTCGAAACTAAACGCTCGGACCGAGGTGAAAAAAATAATTTTTTCCTCCTCTTTTTTTTTTCTTCTTCCTGTTCTTCTCATTCTAAGATTTTTTTGATTTGCATAAACTCAATGTGTGTGATAATTTCATTATCTTTTTCTTCTTTTTGTTCATTCAATCAGTTCAAAATAGAATCTCCTTTTGCGATGCCAAAAAAACGATACGATGGGCAAGAAGTGCTTTGAGACTATAAGTTGTTCAGTTCAGTTGAAAGCTGCTATACTCTCAGAGAGACTGTTATGATTGTCAGGAAAAGTAATGTTGCGAAATGTTTTGTCTAATATCTCTCTGTTGCTTTTGCAATTGTGTGTGCTGACGGCAATAAAATTATTTTGGAGATTTGGAGACGTTTTTTACTTGAGCCAGCAACTGTTAATGGACTTATGATTATCATGCAAGCAATGAGTTGATCGAAGATCTCTTAGTATATACTTTCTATTAATCTGTTTAGTCTATCTGAAAATCTCACTGAACTGTTAAACTGTTTTTCGACTGTTTCAAAAGATAAAAGATAACTTTTACAATCATTAAGTGCTAATGAGAGGGAGAACCAAATGTTGTGTGTGCATGTGCATAGGTGAGCCTAGTAACGGCGAGACATTATTCATTTGCATATGGAAAAAGAATTTCAGCTTTTTACAGTCAACATCATCAACACTATTCAGTTAACTTAGAATAATAGCGACAAACAAGCATAGTCCGATTGTCACGTTGCATTTGAACAACAAGTTTGATTGAAAAGATGAGCTCATGCATTAGGTTTGCATTTGTCATTCTTCACCACGAGGCAGATTGAAGAATTCCCGTTTTGAGAAAGAAAGAGAGAACATACAAGAGAAAATTAAAAGACTCCCAAAGCTATATAATGAACTGAGTGATAGTTAGGAAGATGTGAAGAGACGAAAGGTGTAAGTATGGACTAGAAGACATTCTCTGAAATATCCCGACAGCTATTACAGGATAAAGTATTATTGTGATCGAAGTTGTGTTGAGTATTACATTTCCGCTTTCAGAAGCGTCAATCTGGCCGAGTGCTCTAATTGAGAAAAATGAATGAACTACTTCTAGAGCAATTCCATATTATCATTCAGCTCGATTATTCCAAAGAGAAGTTGCATTATTAAATTACAGATAAAGAGGTTTCTGGCATATGACAACTTATATGGCAGTGCTTCACACGCAATGGAAAAAAAACTCTTATTACTGGAGAACATAGAGTATAAGATTGAAAAGGTACTTCCTCGTATCTCACTATGTTGATGTTCTCTTAAACAGAGCACTTATGAATCTGAATCTAATATGCTTTTCCTTTTCTTCGTTATCTTTCAATCATGCGCTGTTTCATCCCATGCTTTTTCAAGAGAAATTCCCTCTCGATTATTCTATAGCTTCCAGATGTTTATCTTAGACTAACTCTCATTATCATATTCTTCCTTCTAAGCTTGTTACCCAACTGAATTATATAATAGTTTGTCACATGATCTGATTCTTACCGACATGAATGGATATATTTGAAATCTTATTGCTTGACTACATTGAACTCAGATCTGATTTTCAAGGGAATAATTCCATTCAAAGCATTGACAAGTTATCAGTCATTTCAACATATTTTCTTTCACTGATGACAGAAAATCGATTGATTTACAATACTCTTTTGAGTGTGAAATCAGCCCATTTTTGGAGCACTAAAAAGAGATTTCAATTTAATTTTCAACTTTTTTATTTTCATGTTCCAACGCTGATAAAAAGATGAGAGATAAATATGAAAACCAATGCTGAATACATGGCGAAGCTAGATAAAACTTTAAACAACAACATACATTGAGGATGATGACACAAAAAAGGGATTTTGCATAATTGAACAGCATAGGTCAATTGGTTTGTTATGCATATTACGTATACAGCATGTTTTATAACAATAAAAAAGTGAAATATCTCTAAAAGCTTCAACTTTTTCCATCAATTGAAAACCACTTCAAAGCCATTATACTTCCGCAAGACGCCAACTTTTTTTCTTTTCATTTATCCCTTCAATGGTCACTCCCAATTCCAGGATAGCCTTCATCCCCAACACGTTAGCTTCCTTAAAATGGCTGTGCGATAGATCGCACTCAATGACAGAACTTTCATCCTGAAATGAGAAATGTGAATCAGAAAAATGAATGAAGTAAAATTGAACCTGTATGGAGACTGCAATGGAAGATGGAATCGCGTCAGAATTCGTGAGTTTGCTGATTGTTTTCTCATCAAGAAAAGTACAATTTGACCCACTGTCCACGAGGAACCAAACTTTACATATTGGAGCTTCGGGCTTATTTGCTTCACGACAGTTAAGGCAGATCATCAGCCTATTATTAGGACCGAAAATCACACCTTCCACAGGAAAGGCTGGATTTGGAAATGACGCGGCACTTAAATGTTCCACACCCGTGCAATCACTAATCTGAAAGCAGAGGATTAGAAATAATAAAACTGCCACAATAATATTAATAACTCACTTGCTTGAAAAAAGTGTTGTTGATGTCCGTCAGCATCATGTCATGTTTGAAACCTGGCAGTGCTTCCTTCATAAGTTCGGAGTAGTGATCACTGCTGCTAGTCGTTGAAGAACTCTGAATATTTCCTTTTGAAATAAAAGAAAAACAGAAACAAATACCTTGTTAAACTCGCTTTCCATTTTGGACTCACAACTGACAAAACTCCCAAAGAAAGGGAGAGAACGGTCTGAAAATAAACAATAAATAGCTAAAATCGAACTAATTTTAATAAATCTACATTATAAAAGCTAGTATACTATGACGCTGCTCTCAGGCGCGTCACTCTCATGACCCTTTCACTCTGGCTGACCTTCGCGTTGAGCCAATTGCAATGATTGGAAGCGGATTGAGAAAATACATCTTAAAATCTAGGAAAATCCAACAATGAAAATACAAAATATGATTGATTTCATTATGAACTTTAAAGATATCGACTTTTTAGTTCGAAATTCATAAATCTGAAATTTGAATTATTTTTTTGAAAAGATTTTCTATATAAAAGAAAGTTGTGACTCCTTCTAGAAATTGGAAAAGTAATTGATTGAATATCTATAGTTTAAGAATAACAATGCTTTTAAGAATCAGATCAACTTCGAAAAGAAGTTCGAATAATTAATAAAACTAGAGAATTATAAATGACGAATGATCAAACAAAAAAATGAAGGTAGACCACCTTCGCATATAACACCCGCCATCAGAGAAATCGCTAATCAAACTCCAGAGGTGTGTCATTCCTTTCTTGATCTCAGTCACTGATAATCAACAGAGCTTTGATTTGAATTTAATTACTTTTTATGGGACTCGTTGCTCGTATGCAAAAGAAAAAGATGAGGAAGGAATTTGGAAAGAACTGAAAGATTTTGTTGAAGCTAGGAAAACCATACTCAGATTGCTCAATATAGTGATATCTTGATTGAATAGATGAGTTTAAAATCACTTTTTGTTACTAAGTTTTGTTCAAGAGAAACACAAAATCACTGGGCGAATCCTCATTTCCATTTTGGTTTTTAGACACGAGCCATTTACTCATAAAACGTTATGAATCATCTTCTCGTATGATAAAACTGACAGTTTCTGAAAACCATGTACTACATAGTTCGTCTGTTGAAACTATGACTTCATTACTTTCATAATCAGTTAGCTGCTTCGTTTGATACTCAGTTGAGAATCATATGGCCAGTTTGACAAAAAAAAAACTATCGAACAATTCTAATTGTCATGAAACTGATCAAAGCTGATACTTCAGGTGAGCTGTTCGCATTCAGAGTATCCCGTATTCCCTTGTAGTAAGTCAGTTGTTCTAACCACTTCACTTCCTTTTCATTCAGGTGAAGCTGACAAGTGATGGGGGCTATTATAGCTAAATTTAAAAAGAAAAGAAGAACTGAAGAAGAAGAAAATGATTTATTCGAAGAAGATGACCGATTCCAGTGTGAACATGATTTATCTCCATTCGAGCTTCTTCCTCGTGAAATCAAAGAAATGATTCTCGAAAGAGTAATAGATGAGACAGCGGGCTTCGATGACTTTAAGGTTCTCACAAACAAAGTATTGAAGATGAAAGTTGATTGTTTCAGAAGTTCTGGAGACTGAGACTCGTTAACAAGGAGTTTAATTCCATCTTCAGTAGTGACTATGCTCATCGTCACTTCCCAAAAAGACCATGTACGATTCAGCTTGTCGAAGACTACCTAGGAGGATTAGCTTTTATGGAGATCCGATTTCTCATTGAACTCAGGGATGATGCGTCATGTGCATCATTTTCCTGGTTGGACGAAGTACCAGAGGAAGTAGCGGAAGAAGCAGCAGAAGAAGTAGCGGGTAAAACAGTCTCAAGATTATCCAATATCAAATGGGAAGATGTCCCAGGGTACTTCAGGTGACACTCTCATCGAATCCTCTTTTCTATTTTTGATTTTAGAGGGAAACCGTTTAGAATAAATTCTGTAGAAGTTACTCGTTACTGTGGTAGACCAGCTTCGCTTATAACCCACGCCATCAGAGAATTGGCAAATCAAGCTTCCGAAGTATGTCATTTCTTTCTTGATCTCAGTCACTGATAATCAACAGAGCTTTGATTTGAACTTCTTGTCCCTCTATTTGGTCGGTCCGTATACGCCAGAAACACATAAGGAGGTAATTTTGAACGAGCTGATAGGTGCTGTTCACGCTAGCAAAATCCGTTTCGACTATCGACGTTGCTGATATTTATACGGAAAAGATGAGTTTAGAAGAGTCCATGTATGAGCCATTCGTTATTGTATCGATAAACATCGTTTCCTTCTTTTTCGTTGAAAAGGAGGATTTACAGAAGATTTAAACAAGAAAGTGAAAATTGAATCAAAAATGTAATGGAGGCAATGCTCACCTTTCCCTATATTATTTGCATATTGTTTTCATGATTTCGCCCTCCCATGAAAGCTCTAGGTGTTACATACAGTTCAAAGAGTTAGAAAATCTTTACGAACATCGGAGAGAGAAGCACATATCTGTCTGTTCACATCTACCAATCGTTCCAATTACTATTGAAGTAATGACATCATTTGTAGAAGTTAGCTAACGTATGACGTGATTGAATCTGCTTATATATTCCCCTAATTTCATTATTAATCAAATAGAATACAAATCAAACTTCTTCCTCATAGAACAGGTGTATTGAACAACCCCATGAATGAAGTAAACCCACCTCAACTGAATTATTACTCCAAATAGTTGATCCAGACTTAATTGTCAAAGGTTAATCCATAACTGCGTATTGTGGTAAAGTGCGTAGATGCTATCTATCGGAAAGATGGTCAGAGGTTCAAACCCTAGTCAGTTCGTATGGTGATCCTATAATGGTTCATAATATAAGGACGATGGGGATACCGGTCTAGGTGTTCTATCTTGCCAGAGTGTCAGTTACAGATATTCAGGTGGTAAAGGGGCCTTATATCTTTTAGATAACTTATCAAAAATTAAACAATGTCGTCTTGTCGTATATGGTTTGTTTGGTTGCAGCTGATTTAAACTGTTACTACTCATTTACTTGTTTTTGAAGTTGATATCTTTGGTTAATACATGATCTACTACAAATTTCAGGTTTGATAATTAGGCTAATCAATCATAATGGCTAGACAGTTTGAGCTCGTATCTTATCTGACACGATTCAAAACATTCGGCACTTAACTCTCTCAGAAATTGTAACTGTGAGACTAGAGCAATACTGTGTACCAAAGTACTGGTCTCTCGGAAAAAATGTAAAAACCTAAAACAATCAAATCCCTGGGCCTCGACTTCCTGCTTAGGTTTCTTACGATCCGTCCTCCCAGCTGCCTTGAACTCATCGGGCTTTTCAAGATTACGTGTAGCCCTGACAATTTTTACCTAATTGTTCGAATGTTCTGTAGATCCTCCTAATCTCCGGAAAAGAAGGAAATGATGTTTATTGATCCAATGAATACAATATCGAATGGCTCATACATGAACTCTTCTAAACTCCTATCTTTCATTTGAATACCACTAATATTCGCTATCGAATCCTATATTGATTTTCCCAGCTTTAACAATATCTTTCAGTTCATTTAGAACATTCTGAAGAAATTCTTCTCTATAGAAACCAAAATGATAGGCATGGGCATATGAACGCAGATTGAGTTGTTCGACCTGATCGAGATGAAGGAACATGATTTTCACTTGGAGTGTCTGTTGTAGAGCAGTGACTGAGATCAAGAATAGAATGACATACCTCGGAAGTTTGATTCGCTAACTCTCTTAGAGCCGGTATCATATGAGCAGTTGATATATAAGGTTCAATGACCACGAGATCTATTCGAAACGGTCGTTCTCTGAAAACGGTAATAGAATAGAGGATTCGATGAGAGAGTCACCTGAAGTATCCTGGAACATCTTTCCAGTCCATTTCGAGTTCTTTCTTCTCAAACTGTGAGTATGAAGCGTAAGAATCATCCAACACAATTTCAAAGTTACGGTATTTCCTCGTGAAATCAATCGGAAAGCGGACCACCATGCTAGCTACATTCTCAATATGGTGTTGTCGAAACAATATCCAACAAGGGCACTTGACAGAAAAACGTCTAACATGTTTGCTATTCAAGATGGAGTAGAACTCCTTGTTGACGAGTCTCAATCTCCAAAAGTTCTGAAACAATCACCTTTCATCTTCAATATTCTGTTTGTGAGCACTTTGAAATCAAAAAAGTTCGCTGTGTCTTCTGCTACTCTCCCCAGAATCATTTCTTTGATTTCTCGAGGGAGAAGGTTGAATTCGGATAGATGCTCTTCTCTTTCTTCGAATCCTCGTTTCTCTGCTAAATAAGATATCTTAGAACCCATTACTCCTCTGTTTCGTCTAAATCAACACCATGTTACTTGTTTCATGCAGAACTGACTTACTATGAGATCAAAATGGATAAATGCTCTGAATCAGAGTTCTTTGATGAAATCGTTGACTTTGAATTTTCAATAATGATTCATAGTGAGGCAGAACAAGTGCGAATAACGTTCATAACTATGAACTTGGATTAAGTCAGTTGATAATGAGTGTCTGCTCATCAAGAAAGAGACGACATACCTCGGAAGCTTGATCTGCCAACTCTTCGATAGCCTCCAAAGAACTCAGCCGAAAAGAATGATTGTAATCGATAAGAGCAATACTTGATAATCAATCGCTAAAACTCTTTCGAGTGAGTCATTGCCTGTGCTCATATTCGCGATTGCATTCCTCATAGATAGTTGCTATCGAAACTAGGGTTGAGACTTGCAGATCCCACAACAGATAAAACACAAGATAGTT
>CALQYR020007457.1:1663239-1699045 GCA_943334845.2 Auanema sp. JU1783 | reverse complement strand
CTATCGAAACTAGGGTTGAGACTTGCAGATCCCACAACAGATAAAACACAAGATAGTTGAAAACACGATTGTTGAGATTACAAATGGGAGTTTGCTTCTTCCATATGTCAAGAGATCTAATAAGAGTTCAATCACATGTTTATCGATACAATGAATACAATCACGAGCTTCTCATACATGAACTCTTCCAAACTCATCACTTTTACCAAAGTATCGCTATGGGATTGTGAATTGAATGATGTATGAATTCTCCTAGCGTCATCGTCGTCTTGCCAAAACGACTAAGACTGGCTACAGGCAGAATGGGAACCCTCACCTGGAGGCTCTGTTGCAGAGCATTGACTGAGATCAAGAAAGGAACGACATACCTCGGAAGTTTGGTTCGCTAACTCTCTTAGAGCCGGTATCATATGAGCATTTCTTGCAGCACATTTTCTTTCAATTTCTAAAAACCTTATTCTGAACGGTTTATCTCTGAAAACAAAAATAGAAAAGAGGATTCGATGAGAGAGTTACTTGAAGTATCCTGGAACTTCTTCCCATTTGATGTCAGTGCGGTGAAGAAAAATATCCTCATCTTGAAGTGGAGATGTGTCGTAATTATATTCCATGAAGTCTAGGAAGATAGATGACACAAGATGCATGCGAACGCAAATCTCAATAGGGGATTCTCGAAAAAAAACCGCACATGAGTACTTATGGAAGTGACGACGAGCATAGTTGCTGCACAAGATGGAATTGAATTCCTTGTTAACGAGTCTCAATCTCCAGAACTTCTGAAACAATCACCTTCCATCTTCAATACTTTGTTTGTGAGAACCTTAAAGGCATTGATGCCCGCTGTCTCATCTATTACTCTTTCGAGAATCATTTCTTTGATTTCACGAGGAAGAAGCTCAAACGGGAATCGGTCATCTTCTTCTTTTTCAGTTTCTGTTTTCTTTGTAAATGAAGCTATAATAGCCCCCATTACTCGTCGGTTTCACCTGAAAGAGAAGGAAGTAAAGTGGTTAGAACAACTGACTTACTACAAGGGAATACGGGATATTCTGAATGCGAACAGTTCACTTGAAGTATCAGCTTTTACTATTTCATAATAATGGTTCATCATTAAGAAAGGATTCGATCGGGCTGATAAAGGCTGATTGTTCTCTAATGAATATCAAAGTTATGAACTCATATGTTCCACAAACGTTCACAACAATGGATGACGTTGTCATATACTGGAAGTTTGAGAGAAAGTTACTTGAAGTATCTTCTTTCCAATTGATTTCAGTGTGTTCTCTCAAGCTTAATGATCTTAGCTAGAAAGAAAGATTTGTGGAAGCTGCTTGTTCATGAATTCAACTGGAATGACGAAATGGATGAGAACGTGTTGTGTTTTCGAAACATAATTCCATATGGGTACATACTTGAGGAAGTGACCATGAGTATAGTTGCTGCTCAAGATCGAAACTGTTGTAATACAGATTGGTTAGAATGGCTGGAAGAATGTTGTTTGAAACAGTCGATCCCTTTGCATGCAGCACAATGAGTCTGTTCTCTCATGCTTCACATTCAATTCTAGACTGGAGGTGGAACTATTTCGGTAACTCTTGAGTGAACACAGGTTACTCCAAGTTCTATCATACTAGAACATAGAAAACAGAGTAATCAATGAAAACTCTCAATTGCGAAAAAAAAATGTTTTATTATCAAAACTGAAAAGCTTCTCCGTAATAAAATAAGAAGTTGAATGTTATAATGCTGTTTGGTTAGAATGGCTGGAAGAAGGTTGTTTGAGACAGTCAATCCCCTCTACATACAGCACAATGAGTCTGTTTTCTCATGCTTCACATTCAATTCTAGACGATAAATCAAGTAATGATAGAATAGAAGAAGAATATGACATACTGATTGGTTCAGATTGCGAGCGTTGTCTTTCCACAAAAGGTAAATGTGCAACTCTGCTGAACACCTTCAACATATCAATCAGTTAATCATTATTGACAAAGAATCCAACTGTTTCTATATTATCTCCAGTTTTAGCTGACGTTTCTATATATATTCCTCCAAACTTCATCAGCTCAAGACCCTCCGGAGGGATAGTTCTTAAGAAATCCAAATGATTTCATGTCGAAAGTTACGAACAACCGCTTAGTAGCTTTATCACATTTGCTTGCAACCAACACAACATGAATCTCGCACGATTTCCATGTTTGTACATAATGATACCATCGTCGAATACTTTCTGAAGCGTTCGCATCTAAAGAAGGTTTTCATAGCTCTTCATTCTATTCCGATAATCTTCTGACCTGTGGAATCAAAGACTATTACAGCAACTGACGCTTCACGTATGTAGGAAGGCGCTAGATGTCGGAACTTTTCCTGGCCAGCTGTATCCCATATCTGCAAGCGTACAGCCTTAAATTTGTTTTTTCAAAAAATTGTATGTCAACTTAACATCAAACCGTATTATCATCTAGTATATATGTTTTATGTTGAAAGTCGATACCGATCGTTGAAGGATTCTCGTCATCAAACAAATTCTCAATGAACCTTCGAAGAAGTGCAGTTTTACCAGCTTAAAAACAGCTTACTATAAATGAATAACTTCTGATTGTAGTAGCAAGTATACCTCCAGAATCTCCTAATACAACGACTTTGACATCTCTTCGTTTTTCTGAAGTCTTAACGATAGACATAATGAGTTGCGATAACTGAAAGAGCACAGTTGCCTAATCGAAACAGTTCGGATCCATGTCTCGCAATGTAGATGGGAACGCTTGCAAGATCAAATCATATAGATACATTCTATCAATATTGTTATAAATGCATAATAAAATGTACAAATTGGATGAACACAATATAATTTTGTCATTTTGCGTATTGACACGCAGGATTATAATGAAAAAAAGGGACTAGCAGAGGATGAAAGAGTGGCTTACATAAGATGAACAAATACTGAGACAAATGCATTTAGAACCGATTTCATTTGGTTTAGTTACTGAGGAAAAGCTTTGTGTTAGTTTCGAACAAAGCTAATTTCAGTTGTGTTATCAGTTGTTTTCAACTTACACTGATAATACAGACGGTCAATTATTATCTCCTAAGAAACGAGGGAAATTGACACATACTCTCAGTAGCTACGAGTTCGCATAATCGTTGATTAGACATCATATCTGGATGTTGTTGATTATGAACAATAACAACTATAGGACGCCAATAGTTTCAAAAGAGTATGAGAATCAATAAAGTTTGGGAACGATGTTTCAAATAAAAATAAAAAACAATAAACAGTTATAGAAAGACATTACCATAAGTTGTGATAGTTTAGAAGATCATAATAATATAACTTACATGTGGAAAGTAGTAGTAGTAGTAACTGGCGGTGAGAGAAGCTGCAAGTACTCTGCAGAGACTGACGCAATGTCAAAACTCCAACTATAACATGATCGTGAACCCTGACAGTATCAACTAAGAACAAACAATAATATTATTTGGTGCAACTGACATTGTTTGATGTTCCAACATAGTGAAGATGATCTGACTTGATAGGTTTTCTTCTATGTGTTAGGTTCCTTTCATTAGTGCCGAACTGCTGTGAAGTTGTATGTATAATAACTCGTTTACTACGTTCAAACTATGTAAGGGTTATTACAAACAGCCTTATGCAGTTCAAGAGGAGTGCCCTCGCGTATCGAAGACAAATCTGAAAGCCGGCTTTAACCTCGAATCAAGCACGTTGTGAATGTTGATAAATATTAAAAAGATCGGATACCCAAAGTTAGAAGTGTTTATTGGGACAAAAAAAAATCACACGAAAAGGTAAAAAAAAGGAAAATAGAATTGAGACTAATAATTTAGAAAATAGAATTGAGACTAAACCACTGTACTAAGCCAGCTGTCTCAGACAAGTAATAATTGACCAACTCCGACAATGTGTATATTTTAACTAACAAAACATCTGAGATCACAAACTATAAGATACAACTACAAAGATGATAACATATGTTACACTTAGAACTAATTATTTGGAAAGTTTGCATGCATCGGTTCATTTTCCTACGCATACAAGCTTCATGGACTTGTTGCATTTCTGAAAATCAGCATTAAAGCAATCTTTGATATGAATGTAAAGACTTACACTGCTTGAGGTACAGAATTTTGTCTAGACATTGCTTGTTGTTGGCCTGGATGAGGTGGGGCTTGATAATATAGGGGATTTCCAGCTGGAAACAGAGCAATGATTTCAATGCAATATCTTTCTACTTACGAGGAACATAATTTCCATACTGATCGTGGATCATCATCTGTTGAGTAGCGCCTGGTTGAATCATGCCTCCCTCCATATGATGATGTTCCCCATATGGTTGCATATGAGGAACAGGCATACTTCCATTATACATAATTACTTGTGGGTGTGCATGTGCTGGATAAACCACCATATTCTTAATTATCAACTTCATAAAATAAAATTCAACGAAAGGCTTACGGCTCCTGTGTGATAAATAGGTTGATGAGAGACCATTGGAGGTTGACTTCCAGAAACTACATAAGGTTGTTGGGGTTGTGCGGATACAGGAGGAGGAGCTGTGCCTACGTTTGCTGGGGAGCCTCTGCCACCGGCGGTTTGAACTTGCGCCTGAATAGAAACTTAAAAATTACGTTGTAAAGCGGATAATCACCTGTGCAGGAGATTGAGCTGGCTGAGGACCAGGAGTTGGAGGTTGACTATTGGGACCCGTTGAAGATATTGCAGGAGTGTGAGGTGGATTATTTCCATCATGCATAGGTTGGCCGCCAGCATATTTTGGCTGCCCAGGTTGAGGTACACCTTGTTGGGGATACACATAGCCCTGAAAAAAAACATCAAAATCGAATTTCGAAAGGGAACTAACGATTGGAGGGCCATATCGCTGTTGATACTGTTGGGGCGCAATTTGTTGTTGGCCTTGAGGAATCATCTGTGTACCATCAACATAAGTTTGGGGAGGAGCAGTGGCTCCACTTGGGAGAGCATACTGCTGATAACCGTAAGGAACCTACAACGAAAATCTTAGAATAAAATTGGAATTCGTAAGCGTACTTGTTGCATAATCATTTGATTCTGCCATTGTCCTCCTGGTTGCATCATGACAGCACCAGCAGTGGCAGGACCAGTTGATCGTCTTTGATTGCCCTGAGGAGCAGGAGCAAAAGCAACTTGTGTGGGAGGAGCAGTAGTTGCTCCTCTTTGTGGAGCTATAGCCATAGAACCAACAACTGGAGGTTGAACTAGGTACTGAGGATAACTAGACTGAAATATAGAATATAAGGAATTCATCAATCACTCAAGGGTAACGGACTTGAACGAGGGAGAATCCTTGTGGAGCTCCCTGGAACTGAGGAGCTACAGATCTACCAGCCATAGGAGAAAATACTCCTGGTGGAGGAATGGCTTGCATAGGCATGCCAGCGGATACAGTTCCGACCGGGATAGCGGTCATAGCTGGAATCTGCTGCTGTGGGACTTGAACCACCTATGAAAGGAAGACTATTTAAGTTTTGGTATCAGAAACTAACTTGAGTAGGTTGAGCTGGTGGTTGGGTCTGAACTCTTGGGGTAAATGCTGGAGCATTAACATTGAAAGTGAACTTCTTGGATCTGCAAAGTTTGTATTTACTACATATCGGAGAGTTTCTTCTATACCCGGCATCTTTCTCTTCCTTTGGTTCGGCATCTTTCTTCTCTGGGATTTCTTTTTCCTCAGTAACAGTTGGCTCTTCAACTGATACATCTCGAGATTCCTAAATAATACTGATAAGGCACGAAAATTTTTGCAAAATGAACCTCAGGTTCTTTAGATGTAGAAGCAGCAACGCCGTCTCCGTTTGGCTGTGGATCAGAAGGAACTAAAACACAAAAGATGAACGTTGTGAACCAAAGTACAAGTCCAACCTTGTTGACAATTCACAAGACCCATTGGAGGTCCTTTGTTCCAAGCATTTCCAGCAGGAACTGAAGTTCTGCTATGGCCTTCAGAAGGATGAGCAGTGTTATTTTGTGAATGGTCCTATAAATGATTAAAACTTGCGGAATATTCGGGTTGACTTCTCTACATTGTCGGCCTTCTGCTCAACCTTGGATGAGTGAATCGTCACGTTTCTCCGCCATTGCACTAAATCATTAAGACGTTTAGCTTAAAATTTACACTCGGTCAGTGAAAGAGGAAAAAAACTCACCAGAGCTTTGGTTATTGCGTTCACCATTGCCCCTACTTGCATTTTCAAGAATAACTGAATTAACTTTACCTTACGAAAGATATATTGAAATTAAACCCTACCTTTAGGCTGAGCCTTGAATGTACTGTTTTCAAAGATTTTTCCGCCCCCACTTCCTCCTCCTCCTCCTCCTTCCTTTCTGGCTGCAGATTCTTTCCATTCTTCAATCAAAATCGAATAAGCAAAATCGATAATCTTGAAAACTAACCTTGGAACTGATCTTGAACTTCTTGGCCTGTTGGGCGTTTATTTTGTCCGGGAATATAATGTTGTTGACCTGGTCTCTGCTGTTGTCCATAACTGCCATAACGGCTATTGGCTCCACTGCTACGTCCTGGAAGAGATACTTGTTTTGATAAAATAAAATTAGAAGCTCACTGTCGTTTCCTCCTTTCATTCCATCAGATCTGCGATTATTGTTCACATTCCCGCCTCTTCCACGACTGACATTTGAATATGAACCTCTGAAAAAGCGCAACACTTTTCAAATGTCAGGGTGAAATATGAAATATACCTTCCTCTGCGGGCTGAAGTGTCCAACTCATCTTCAGCAGTCAACTTATCCAAATCTCTCTCTTCATCATCATTTTCCAGGCGAGAGTAATACTTGCTCGAAGCGCTGTTCTCGATCTCAGCTGCAATTTGTTCAGCACGGGCACGATCTTTGTCGGATCCCTTAACTTCAGCACTGAAAGGGAACAATCAAACAAATACTATATTAAAATTTAACGAACGTTGTGTATTGGCTCAAGTTATCAACATATGAAGACTGAACTCCAAGCTTCGAGTTGGCGTCGAACATATCTTTTACGCTCCAGCCGTTCTTATGGTTAGTGTTTCTTTGATCAAGCTGAAAGTTTCGAAAATAACGCAAGCATTGTAACAAGATACTAACAGTAGGAACACCGTCCGCATCCTTGGACTCTTCGTCTTCCCATTCTTCAAATTCTTGTTCGTCATGTTTACCATTTGCCTTTGAGTGATAATCTCTATCAGTGGCAAAACCTTAAGGAAAGCAAAACTAAAAGAAACAAAAAGACACATGTTCCTACCTTTGTTTTTCTTCTCATCAGTAATTAATGCGGAAATAACAACGACGTCTCCATATTCGAACAACATTTTCTCGTTAATTTCTTTTTTAATTGGAAGTAAGTTCATCTCATTGGATGCCTTTTTCTCATAGGCATATTTCAAACCAATTGACAACTATTAAAAGTTAATTAACACAATAAAATAACAAAGTAATCACCTCATTGGAGCAGGCTGCGAATATTCCGACAAATCTGTTGCCGTCTTTCAATTCGACCATCACCTCTTTTCCCTATAGCACATAGCATAGAAATCGAAATAATTGATTTTAACTTACATGTAAATCATTTATAATAGTTACAAGTGAGTGATTGCCCGAAACTCCATCAAATTGGTTCTGAACAGTCAACAATAAGACATAATAAGATAAAATAATACTAACCATTCTGATGAACTACAGCTTACTTTCTCGCTGTTTCGGTATTAAGATGGCTAGGAACAGAAGGTCCTGATGAGAAACTTCTGCCCAAAGCTGAAATATCATTGAAATTAATATAAAAATATACATAAAATAGGCGAAATTGCGAAGAGGTAAAACATCTAAGTGACCAAGCGCGAAAGCCTGGCACTGCCTGGTGGTCATCTGTAGGTTCGAATTCCTACTGTAATTGACGCACAACAGCTTTCGAAACGCATAATTTGCCTTATATTTAGTTTGTAAGAATAATCTCCACAGGAAGTGATGATATGATAATCAATAAATGGTAAAGGAATATAAAAAATAAAAGATTGATTAATAGAAAAAGCTTAGCGTCATTAACACATGCAGTGCGTTGAGACGTCCCAGAAATGAACTGACCCGCCCACATTTGTGTGCGGCAAACGACACATCTGTAAACAGCAGGCAACGCATCATCCCATGCGCGGTGGTACTAAAGTTCAATCGTTGCCACTATTAAAAGAAAACCATGAATAATGAGTGGAAAGTAGCAATGAATCAGTTTTGAGGGGTTTGTGTATGAATTAAAATGACATTTTCTGCAATTTACAGCAAAAAATTAAGGTAACGATGACAATGATGAGGACAAGAGATTTAGATGAAAATATGATTTGCACAGCGATTGTCACGCAGATCGAACAAAATAGCTGAAAAGAAAGCTTTCAAAATATTGAAACGAAAGAATTCACGTGTTGCTGAGGGGGTTTGAGACTGATCTCGTTCATAAGACTGAATAGTTGATTTCCTTTTATGCACTTTGAGAGCATTGAAGGAACATCTGCACTTACAACATACTAAATGCAGTATATACTTCATATGGAATCAGCAAGTTCATCGAACTTAAAGATCAGACAAAGACGGGGGATACGAATATTTTATAATGATGGATTCATAAACATTTATAAATAGCAATGCGGCCAACAACGTCGTAAGAGCTTCTCCCCCATAAACGTATGTTTTTAGGATGTCAATTGTAAATTTCTATATTATTCTTTGCAAATTGAGAATGTTGTGTGCATGATGAAAACATTCGCAGAATAATTAGATGAAATAAGTCGATAGAAAACTTAAACAAAGTATTCGTGCCATCTAGTGAAAAACGGGTTTGTTGACGACGGGTGAAAAATGACCAAAAGCAAAAGCTTTTCAGAGTTTTTGAATTAAAAAAAGATTCAAAAAGATTCTTTTGTGTGGAAAAAGATGTGACTCGACAATCTCACCGTTTTTCCCCTCACGCCCACTTGCTGGCAAAAAAAGCGGGAAGAAATTTTAAGTCATCGAGACAAATGACGACAAATAATGAATATGTTACCAACATATTTAGACATTTCATAACAAATAGAGAATACGACTTTATACTGTTTATTTTAACGATTCCATGTTGTATATTTCTTAATTCGAGATAGTAATAGGAGTTGTGAATAATGCGCGATAACGGAAATTTAGTATAGATTGCATCTCCGAGCCAACTCGATCCCAGAAATATCTTGTCATTGTGACTCCTCCTCTTGTGGCAACCTTTGAGAATTAATAAAGTACTTCAGGATTACAAACTAAACTTACAGCTACAGTTTTCGTATACTCTTCGTATGGCCCGATTCCGGTTGTAACCATTGTTTCCGACAAAGGACATTGGGCTATGCTCGCTGTTGAACCACCTGAACCAGAGACCAGTGCAACCTCCGTAATCGCTCCACCAGATAGGAATCCGATGCGAGTACCAGCTGAATATTATTATTGTTGATGAAACAAAAGGCTTTCTTACTCGCAACTGCACCAACAAAACAATTAGAAATCTCGTCGGGACTATATGTGACGGTTGTTTGTATCTGGCTTCCAATTACTGGATAGTTAGCGGACGCAATGGCTTCCAGGTACTAAAAATAAAAGAAAACATATATTTATTTTTTCAAGCTGAAAAGTGACCGCAGCCATAATCTCATTCTGCGCTGCTTGTAAAGCGTCTTGCGATGTTCGTGACTGACCAGGGAAAAAGTTAACTGCATTCTGGCCGTTACCTGAGATGGCAGATATGAAAATGGAAATAGATGTTAGCAAACCAGTAGTAGGCAACACAGGATAGTATGTCCACCTGACTGGAGGGCTGACTTCGAACGAAAACGTTGGATCAGTTATAATTTCATTGTCTCTGGATCCAGTTGCTGAAAACAGAGATCTATTCCATGTAAGGTAGACAGAGACTTACATGATGAACAGGATAACACTGATAATACTCGTGTGATAACAAGGAACAGAATAACCATAGCTGTAACAACCTATGAGGATCTGATTCTGCATTCGTCTTATATACATCTTCAGATGGATATGAAATAAAAGATGCGTATGAAAAGGTTGACTGTTGTTTTGCCTCCGACAATTGTTTGGAAAAACTACGATCCCTTTGTGACCGGAAGGTTTAATGGTCAATATCACCGAGCTGTCTCATGGTTTTATTACCCAAGATGAATAAAAATCTGATTACTCATAAGCTAACAACAAAAGCAAGAATAACAGTCAACAACTTACAAACAACAAAAAAAAACAGTAAACAACCATAACAACTTCAACAAAAAATTATACGCTTGGGACACTAGTAGACTTCGTCTTAGTCTTCTTTATAGTCTTCGCTTTTGACATCATCTTAGCCTTCTTCCTCATTTTCTTCTTCAACTCCTTGACTTCGGTCATTTTGGAGTTCAATCCTTCTAAGGCTTCGAAGCAAACGGCCTTCTGATGCTTTGCAGCCAATTCTGGTGTCACGTAGCTTGTTTTCTGCAAAAATGATCGTTTTCGATCATCAATAAAAGCTGTTACTGACCAAATTTTCTTTCAGGAAGTTAATGTCAGGTAGCGGACATCTCAATTCGTGAGCTAATTTGTATTTTATATCGTCTTGCGTCGACAATAGTCCGCTCAAAGCGTAATTTGCATTTTCAATCTCATCATTCCTGAACAGAAATTAAGAGTCATGACTAGCTGATCATGTTGTACCTATCATGCAAATCAAGATCTGCTTCCAGAGCAGCTTTTTGGAACCAGTTCTCGTTCAATCTAATCTGAAATTCATAAAAGGTTAGATGCAACTTTGCAGGAAACAAATTTGTTTGATCGATTTAGCTGCGCACGTGAAACACAGCTTCTATTTCGTAATAGAAGGAAGTGAGTTGTGTTCACGGCATACTCTCATCTCCCAATATTGCAACATAGATCCAATGAACTAAATGTATGAGAACTCACTTTCTTAGCACGATACAACGTAACATCCAATTCTGATGCCAATTTCACTCGTTCTCGAAGAGCGTTCTTCAAATGTACGGAATCAATCGGGAACACGGGTAGATCTTGTTCTATAATGAAACTTCGTATGCTACTGTAGTCCAAAAATCAAAATACCTCTCTGAAGATTTTTGCATAACCTGCGATATAAGAAGGCGTCCTTTGGATCTACCATAAGAACGGCTAAACCAGATTCGCTCGCACGAGCAGTTCTACCCGATCGATGGATGTATGTCTTGAAACAAGAGATTAATAAAATAAGCTGATTAAAAATAATCACCTCAACAGTTTTTGGAACTTGATAATGAATGACGTGCTCTATTCCTTTAATGTCCAAACCTCTGGCGGCAACATCTGTTGCTAGTAGAACACCAAATTCACTTGCTAGATACTTATGCTCATAAAGACCGAAAGTATGTTCAGTACCTGTGAATCTCTCCAAATTTTTCAGACGTTGACGTTGAATCATATTTGAGTTCAAAATCATTGGACTTAATTTCAAGTGTCCTAAGATACCATACAGACGACGAGAAGCGTCAAGAGAGTTCGTAAATATCAGAGTACGACCTTTGTACCTGTTCAGAAGGTACACGACATTCAAATCCTACAAAACTTCAAATAATAAAAAACTGAACAAACAGCGAACCTTATCCAAGAGATCATCACAGTTAATTCTGGTCTCTACGAGACGCTTTGGAGTAACACTGTTGTTAGTAATATCGATAACAGCTCTCTGAGATCGTAAGCCAATCTCATTAATCAGATACTCTGTAGGGTATAATCATTTGATTGTTTTTCAATTATAGAAAGTACCGATTTTCTGCTCAGTTGTCATATTCCTGGTCTGGGTGGCTGGGAGAACATAAGTCAAAGTCGCGGAAAACACAAGCATTTGCAGCTTATCTTCTGCGGCGGCTTTTGATTTGCTGAAAAAATATAGAAAGTTTCCGTTGTAATTCTAATTTTGCATACCTTCTGATCAGATTAAGCATCAATTTGAGCTCTTTGAAATGACCCTGTTCAACCATCCTATCGGTTTCATCAATTACAACACACTGGACATCTTCGAGTTGGGTTAAGTATTCGCATTTGCCGCTCTGAAAATGAATTTACTTAGAGAGAGATGGACAAACAATATTACTGTCATCAGATCCCATAATCTTCCAGGTGTAGCCACAATTACTTCGGGCTTCTTCTTCGACATAACTCGTAACTGCTTTTGTTCAGCCAAACCTCCAACGACGCATGCAACCTGGAATTTCACATGTCTTGCGGAAGCTTAATTAATAGCTCACTTTGATTTGTGTAAAAGCACACATGGAGATTGCAACTTTCTTTATTTGTATTGCCAACTCACGAGTTGGTGCAATTATGAGAGCCTTCGGTCCATTGCTCTCACCGTCGGACGCCAATATACGAGCAATTACGGGTATCACGAATGCAAGAGTTTTTCCGCTACCCTAAAGAAACATGGACGGATGAGTTCCGAAGATTTTCATCTACCGTTTCAGCCGCTCCCAATACGTCTACTCTATTTCTAATACTATTCAGTAGGGTTGATTCTTGAATTTCACTCGGCTTATGGAATCTGTAGAAAAAAGATTAACTCCTTCGTGAAGTATTTCAGTACTTCTCTTTCTTAATAGCATCCATTATCTCTTGTGGTAGGAAGAACTTATCCCACTCAGAATAATCGCCATCATCCTCTTCTTGAGAGCTTTGAGGTGCAACAGGCTCATCTAAGTCATCCTCTTCTTCTTCCTCTCCTTCTTTAGAATCTTCGGATGGTACAGATTTTTTCACCTTTTTCTGCTTTTGGCTAACAGCTTGATCATCACTTTTTTTTTCATCTGTTTCCAATCTCCTTTTCTTGTTTGGAACTTCTTCCGTGGTAACTCCATCAGAAGACACTTTTGCCATTTGTCTTTTCAGTTTCCTATTTAGCTTTTTCTTCTCTCTCCTCCTCAGAATTCTTGCTTTCTTCGCGACTTCCTGTTTCTCCGTCTTCTTTTCCTCGGTCTTATTTTCCTCCGTTGATTCCACTTTCTCGCCTGTTAGTGATTAAAGGAAACAATCTGAGTAAACGGACAAACCTTCAGCTTCAGATGATTTGGCTCCTTCATCCTTATCTACTTTGTTTTTCTTGTCATTCTTCTTCTTGTTCTTTTTGTTCTTAGTATTTTCAGATTTTTCGGATTTCTTCTCTTCTCGTTCAGTACCTGAAACAAAGAATTGATAGCGTTAGGTTCACTTTCAAACTAAACCTTTCTGGGTATCATTTTCATTCTTTTGAGATTTAACATCTTTTCCTCGGCCCTGTAGAACTCATGATAAGGACAATAAAAATGAAAACTAAGCAACCTTGCTTTTCTTCTCAACGTATCCTTCAGGCACAAACTCTTCGAACCCAACTAAATAAGCGAAATTTTCATCTTTGAAGTCTCCTTGAACATCAACGGAAGAAAACTGTTCTTCTTTGGGTAGTGCAATAATAGGCATTCTCAAAAGGCAATATGAAGAAGCTGAAGGCGACAAAAACACAAATAAGAAGGTATCAAACCACAGAGAGGAGCAGAAATATTTTGAGTCTGACTAGACTTCAAGTAAATTTTAATCAACAAAGACTTTTCAACAAAAGGCAAACAACAACAAATCAACAATCTTGTAACAAAAATCAATGAGATAATAACAACTTATTTCACACAAAAAACAATTTTAAATCTATTATGTTTCCATCGCAGTTTCTTTTTTCATCTCTTTCTTCGGAATCTTTCGTATTTGGTTCAAGTATTTCAACGTGAACTTATTTCCATCCGCTCTGGAAAATTGGAAAAGTCAATTTGCAAGGAGTTAGTCTCAGGGTTCTTGCTGTGAATTTCACAAAATTTCTTACAACTTACAATTTCGTTATTAATCCTTGATGATGAGCTATGATCTGTTGGACACCAGTCAAAATAGCGACATCAGCACGTCCTTTCAACTTGGCTCCATGAATGTGAAGCACATTCTTTATCCAAATCTTAAGAGAACTTGTAAGCTATCAGATCTTAATCAGTCATACCATATAGAAGTGAATATGGGGAGAACTCCACACAACATTGCCCTCCGAAACCCATTTGAGTAGCCTCTCTGCATATTGCAATGTGAACGATCGAACAATTAGGGGAACTGAAACAATAACATTTCAAACAGTTCAATTGAAACGAGAATACTTTGATTCATCGGTGTCATCTCCAAACTTTTTTGAATTAAAGGTGAATCATTTAATCTTAAACTTCCTACAATAGCTTTGAAGTAGTCTCCATTGGATAAGAGCCTGGAAAAGTAATTTTACATCTGAGCTGGAATAGTGGGAAAGATTACTTATTAACTTCTTTGGGAGAAGTTTGACTATCAAGTTGGAATGGATCGAAAATGCTTCCGGTATCCAATGAGTATAAGCTAACACCTTCGGTACAAGCAACACCAAACTTTCTTCCTATGATAAAAGCTCCGAGCTTATGCAAAAAAACATTGACAAACCTGTGGGACAATAGCACAAGTCGTATACTGCTACTTCAGGTCTTCCTTTTCTTTCTCCCAAATCGAAGTGTTTCGATCCTGGTAATCTTATAGCTCTCCTGAAAAAACAATGCAACTAGGAATCATATTATTGCTTACTTGTGGTTATCTTCTTCTTCGGAGTCTGACACGTCGGCTAAAGCCATATTTCCGAACTCAGTGAAATTTCTTCTATTAACATCTAGCTGAAGGAGATATCATTAGGACACTAAACATGGAGACCTAATACCACAACTCCATCCAAGCTTCTGTTTGCCGTGATTGTGAATTTTTTGAGGAGGATTCTGTTTGAAACAGAGTACATACAGAAGAAGTTGGAATCTCCTCCCAAAAGAATGAGTTCTCCATCAGGTGAGTAAGCCATTCGAGTGAACGCTCTTGAAGAAAACATAGTATGAAACAGTTCAAAGTTCATAAAAGTCTTACTTGCTCGCTGCTGAAGTCTCTCTGGCTATCAAATCAGTTTCAAGTCGAGCAGCATCTAAATCAAGTTTTCCTTCAATTGTTCCAACTGGAGTCATCTGAAAAACGTTGCCAATGCTTTTTCGATAGAACAGTGAGAAACTATACTTGTTCAGCAGTGTAGAATGTTACAGTAGAATCCATAGTTAGTACTGCGATAATGAGACCGCAAGGGGAATACGAAACTGCTAATCCTTCTTGACTCAACTCAGATGATGAACTTTCCGACGTAACGATGTTCCAGACTTTAACGGTTCTGTCCCAACTTGTTGTTACCAAGGAATTTCCATGAATGCTCAGTGCAGTAATATTGGATGTATGACCACTCATGACATCTAATAAACGGCCGTTCTCAAGATTCCAAATGTAAACCTGGAACATATACTTAGACGACCCGCCAATTTACATTCACGCACATTGAACACTTCCTTTCCTATAGCACAAACAATGTCACCAGCTTTATCAACAACTAATGCGGCAAACTGAGTTGGTTCTGGGCACACCAAAGTACGGAAATTACGATATCTTCAATGAATGACAGTTACTGTTATACGCACTAAATATGAACCTCTTCAAATCATGAGCTCTAATTGTTCCATCCAACGAAGCACTCAGAATAGCTTTTCCATTCTGTGTCCAAGCAACAGCTGTTACAGCAGAAGTATGTTCATCGAACGTCACAGTGCAGAACGATGTTCGGTTATTCCAAATTTTCACCTAAATTCATTCTGAAGCTCGGTTGAAGTTTCAAAATTACTTTTCCGTCTTCGGCTCCAGTGGCCAACAAGGCACCATCAGGACTGAAACCAGCAGTTAGGATTCGTTGAGAGTGAGCTTGTTGCTTAAGCACATAAGTTTCTGACTGCCATTCCCACACCTATGGAACATGAATATTATAAAAAGTTCTTTCAGTTCACACACAATTAATTGAGCGTTACTTCCTTCTCCACATCCTAATGCTAGCCAGTCTCCTGTTCTATTTATGGCCAAGGAAGAAATTTGATAATCGGAAACACTGCAAGAACAAAGGAAAGCTCAAATCTACTTCCAAACAACTAACCGAAGGTTGTGAATCAAGGCGAAAGTGGGGATTTCATGAAGGACAAATACTCCATTTGAGAAAGCAGTGACTAACAAGTTCGACTTCGCATGGAACTTGGCTGCTGACACATGAATGGGCTCTTTTTGACTATTTCCTGAGGATTCATATACAGAGAAACTGAAGAAAAAAGATTTGAAACAAAAATGGATTTGAGTAGTACCTCTTCGTCTTTTCAAAATACAATCTAGTAGTAGTTTCCATATCCTCATCTTTTGGTTTGACAAACTCACCCAACTCAAGCTCGCCAGGCAGAAGGGAACTCTTCCAAAGTTGACAATATCCAGTTCTGTCTACAGTTATGTTCTGAAAAATGATCAGGTGAAACAGGACAAGGAAATCCTATCAAACATCATAAGAATTCTCCAAGAACTGAGCAGTGACTATGGGTCCTTTATGAGAACCCAAGGCATGAATATACAAATTCTTGTAACTCTCAACACCAACGATTCGAGGAATTTTATCCGCTCCTCCAGCAATAATCAGGCTGAAAGCCAAAATGTAAGAAGAACTAGCAGAAAACAAAAATACCATCCATCAGCACTCCAATCAAGTGAGTTGAGAGTGTCGCTTGACAAATGATAAGTTCTACGCAGAGCATATGGATGAAGGATAGAGTTTTCCATTCTCAAGATCTCATGGATTTGGAGATCATTGTCACGACAAATAGCTATTAATCTACAGAATACATTCGTTCGAAAACAATGTTCAAGAATGAAAACAACCTTCCATTTGGGGAGAAGTCCATGGCTTTAATAGTGCGGTGAGCATGGAAAGTGTGTAATATGATATCCGAGAGCAAGTTAATGAAATAAACTTCTCCGTCTGAAAGATATGTTAACAAGGTTTGCTGAATAAGTGATATTACGTTCGGTAGCTACTGTTAAATGAGTTCCTTTGTCGCTCAATGCCATAGAAACAATGCTGTGTTTCAACTCAACTGATAACGTTTGCGAAACATTACTGAAAGTTGTTACTTCATCTTGCATTCGAATATGTTTAAACTTACTTTTTGAGATCAAACACAGAAATTTTATTTCCTACAGGACTTATCACTGTATTTCCATCTTTTGAGAATAATAAAGTACCATTACGATATACTGATCCAACTATGTTGGAAAACTAAAATATCCATATGATCTGCTCCTCCACTGATTCGAACAACTTACTTTAAAATTAGTGTCCATAGTTCTCTGATGCAATGGTAAAACCTCTGTTTTTCTATAAATAACCAGAAATTACTTGAATCAGTCCACAATTATTAAATTTTATTCACAAAAAAATTTACTCCAAATTTCGCTACGATGCGCGGTGTATAGTGAAAAGCGTGATCCGCAGGCAAGAGTGGGCGGCGCTAGTCACGATGCCAGCTGACATCAATCGAATATATTATTGTAGTTATCGCAATAAGTTTTATCTTGATTTTATTGTTTAAATCGGTTGTGTCATTTATATTTATGTTTATCCTAGTAACACTTATATTTTAGGCAAAGTAGTGACAAGGGCATTATTTGAATGTCACGAAGATCACGAGATTCTGATGAAATAGATGTGATTTCGAGTAGCGAGGATGGGGAGAACAGGCCGACGATAGCTAGGGAACCGATAACTATTAGGGGTGTAGGACATATTACAATGTTAGTAATTGTTTATTTGTTTTCTGCTATTTGTCTCTTGTGAGGCGGTTCTAATTATAACACTCGGATGCTTTGTTTTCAGGTTTGGATTGAATTCAAGATTCGATACAGAGTTCCCCAGCGAATTGATCGGTAGAGTTGCTCCAGAAGAACTATCCGCTACTCTTTCTCGTGTAAATAGTGTGCTCAAACGGCATGTTCAAGTTTCAAGGTGCTTGACACATTCCTTATCATCACTGTGTTTTTCTTTTCTAGCAAATGGTTCCTTTGCGGTTTACTATTTTGCTGCTGTTCCTTCGGCTGTTCTCTTTGGCCGGTGGTCTGTCTTAATCGAAGGGTTAGTTTACTGATACTACTGAACTTTGGGAACGCTTATTGGGTTTAGACTGTGAATGCTGTTGAGAAATGCTTGGATCATGAGAATGTCACTCTTTATCACAAATTAGGATTGCATTGGCGATTAGCTAGGCGTCCTGTTGGTTCTAATCAACGTTTAACGGAGTATGTGTTAGAGTTAGAAATATTGCCAAAGGCAGCTTTATTTTCCCCAGATTAAGTTTATTTTCGTTATATTGATGTATTGATGCCTTCATCTCTCTATAATTATGATTTTCATATCATTGAAAACTTTTCGTTGGTTTCAAAACCATTATTTGCCATGACGTCAGGTTCAAGTTGAAATATTGCATGATAGTTCGTGTGTGTGTGTGCGTGTGTGTATGTGTGTGCTTCTCATTTGATTCGATCTAATCAAATTTCGTTCTACTTTACCTCCATTATTAGGTAGGTATGATTGTATACTTTAATTCCATTATCATCGTGATCTGCCTACTGGTTAGCATAGCTTTTTATTTGTTATCCAATTCAAGTATTTTAACTGAGTCCCAACAAAGCTTTATTTCTTGTACATATTTGTAGTTATCCATAAATCTTTGGTACAACGTGTTTACGTTTTCCTTATGGTTTTCAGCCTCGCAGTAACATGATTTGCAAGATTCACTTGTCTAACTCTGCTTTTAGATGTCGAAAAATATCAAAACTCCAGCAAACCAAAAACTTTTAACAAATGTTGCCGTAGTGCGCATGAAAAAAACTGGCAAGCGATTCGAGATTGCCTGTTACAAAAACAAAGTTGTCAACTGGAGAAACAAGACGTTCGTTCTCTATATGGTCGATTTCTTATTAAGGTTTCAGTGAAAAAGATATCGATGAAGTTCTTCAAACACATACCGTTTTCTCAAATGTTTCTAAAGGCCAAGTGTCTAAGAGGGAAGATCTGTTAGCCGCGTTCGGCATTGATGATCATCTAGAAATATGCAAAACCGTTGAGTTAATCCATTTATTTTCCTTCTCATCTTCTTTTGTTAAGATTCTGGAGAAAGGAGATCTGCAAATTTCAGATAAAGAGCGCCAAGCTGCAACCAATCAATCTTTGAAAGAAGTGCATTCAGAGTATAAAGTGGGCTCCTTATCGATTTTTTTCAGGTTTCGCAACTCATTGCAAGTATGGTGGTAAATCCGGAAACGAAAAGACCTATTCCGCCGAACGCCATTGATAAAGCATTGCAAGAGATTCACTTCAGTTTAAGACCTAATAGGAGTTCCAAGCAACAGGTCAGTATTCGTCTTATTCTCTTTTCTTTCACCCTATCTCATGGCCGCGTGGCGCAATGGATAACGCGTCTGCCTACGGAGCAGAAGATTGTAGGTTCGAATCCTGCCGTGGTCGTAACCTTTTGTCTTCCGCTGGAATTTCCTACTTGTATTGATTTAGGCCCTTGATGCGATTCCCAAGTTGAGAGAAAAGATGCAGATTGAAAGAGCTAAAATGCGTATCCGTGTTTCGCTTCCTCCCAAAGAAGGAAAAATTTTGAGAAGTAAATTTAAAGCTCTCTTCAGCGAGTTGGAAGTCGAGGATTTCTCGGAAACAGGCTTAGAAATGGTGGGAAACATTTGTGATTTGTGATTTCTGAATGTTTCTTTGTTTTGCAGGTCGGACTTATTGAACCTGGAGACTTCCGAACTGTAGATGACTGCATCAGAACCGAATGTCACGGACAAGGCCGCATGGAAATTTTGAGTTTGAAAGATGTGGTCGAGGGAGAAGTGGAGATCAGTATTTCATAAACAGCTTATTGAATTCCTGTAACGATATCAATCCTGTAAACATTGTTCGTTGTTGTGTTGTGGCTTTTTTTCCTGTTATGAAGTTTTTGTTCAGCGCTGATTAGCTTTTATTACAAAATTTAAACCTAAATATTCTTCATGACTAGAAAATTCATAAATACATCACCGTGCTAGAAGGGGATTGTACAAAACTCAGAACTTAGTGAGATCAGAGAGTATTAACTCAATAAATACAAGGAAGTCGTTTCGTGAAAGACAACTAACTTCTAGGTATACTCATCCCATATGGGTTGGGGCACTAGTGAAACTTCCATAATCATAATTTGGTCGGCCGGATGAATATGAATCTACGTATCCCTTGTGATGATAGAGTGGTCTCATAGCGAACTTGACCTAAACATAATTCTTCATGAATGGTTGGAAAAGAAACGAATATACCTCAGGCTGAGCTTGCATACGGGCAATGTAAGCGCCCATTTTTGGATAATGAAGGCCAGGGAAATATCTGAAAAATAGACTGGAATCTCAGATGGCACATATAAACAATACCTGAACTGGCTTGTTGATGTCAGAGTGAGGAGCTCTAAGCGTTCCAAGAAGGGCCACAACATATAATCAGAATATCCTGGGAATCTTCCTCCATAAAAACTATCTGTGAGCAGGCTTTCCGCGTTGCGGAGGGCAGCATGCAAGTTTTTATCTGTTTCTCTTTGAGCAGCAGGAGCGGAACTACGGAAAAAGTCGAAGAGGACGTTCATCAACTGAAATCCGGTCAACTAAGGAAAATGAGTAAATGAAACATACAGGTGAGAGACGTTCGAGCAAAATCTTTTGATGAGCTCTCTCATATGGATCCTTTGGCAGAATTGATGTTGAGGGGAATACTTCATCCAAATACTCCACAATAACATTCGATTCCCAGATCACCTGGATTAGTATAATATTTTAGTTCTATGATGCTTCAAGTACTTGTCCGTTGACTTCCAAGGCTGGAACACGTCCTAGAGGTGATTTGGCCAGATACCAGCTTGGACCCTTGTCTGGGTTAACATTCACGACCTCGATACTTCAAACAACACTTATTTGACCGTTTTTTCTAGGAACATACGGAATATTTTTCTTGGCTAGATAAATGACGGTTCTTTCAGCGAATGGACAGAAACGCATGCTGTACAAACGATAACTGTTTGGTGCGAGATATGGTTCATAAGATCCTGAAAACAACTTTCTTCCGGGATATCGTAAGTTTCAATACCAGGATGTAAAGTGAGAGAGTTCAGTCCTTTCATGTTTGCGCCAGCAGTGTTATAAGAGCTGAAACGAGGAGGAATTGCAGGATAGGATGGCAACGTTGAGAAGGTACGAAAACGAGGCGGCATTTGTTGATTCTGATAATATACTTCAGAACCCTGAAATTCAAAGTAAAATAACTTTTTCCGTTTTTGTTCTTTTGATTTTTTGCTCTACAAATGGTCAACTTGAAATGGTTGGAGCCTATTGGGTTTACACAAAGAAAACAAAACTAGAAGTTGAACAGGTATTGAGTACTCACAGTAAATTACAAAAGATATTCCGGTTCCCAAATAGGCTCTCCAGTTTTCAACTAGCTCACGTTTTTATACAATTTGAGTTTTTTTTTTGCGATTGAAATATCTTTTTGATATATGAGAGAGTATGAGAGAGAGAGAGAATCTTATCGAGCCGAAAAGATTCATCATACTCTTCAGATTTCAAACAACATTTTCAGGGAAACATACATTTGCTACAACTCCTTGCATTGCATTGTCCACAACAACATTTGCCAGATGAGATAAGAATTGAACACACAGTGCTGCCGAGGTTGAGCAATTTCCGGCAATCATCCTGCAAAAAAAACGGAAGTTGAGTATTAATTGATCAGCTGTATGAATATTCGTGAGACAAATAGTAGGAATACACAAAAATAAAAATAGCAAAAGCTTCCAAATGCGAGTTCACTGTATAAGAAACATGTGTTCCGAGAAAAAACGAGTGTTTTCTGATGCTACTTGAGAGATCGAGCTCAGTCGTCAGTCGTGTTGAGAACGACAAAAAAAAACAGAAGATTTGAGAGAGATGACTTAGATCTCATAAAGCAGATTATTCCTATCCTGCTCCCCCCAAGCCACTGGTGTGAACCATGAGCGACGTGGAAGCTTTTCTGCTCATCCATAAATTCGCTTCTTATATTGGTACAAGAAGAGGGGAGGGTGGCTCCTGTTTCCGGTTTATAGATGGACATTGCCATCGAAAAAATCTGGACCGGACAGCGGTCTTCTTTCAGGCGTGCGTAGTTGAGTCATACAAGAAAGAAGAATGCACACAAGTGAACGAATGATAGATATAAAATAAGAGGAAGAGAGTTATGAGATACTACGCGTTTAAAGTGCAATCGACGAGCAGAGATGATCGCGAAACTCAGTGAGATAATGACCACGTCTGAATTGGCGACAATGCATTCCAGTGGTGAGCACCGGTTTTCATTAAAAATCTCCGACCACATTTTACGTCAAATAATTCAGATTGAAGAAAATTTTGCAAACTGTACCGGAATAGATAAAAGATCAAATGAGAATAGAACGTGATTGAATGAAAATGCGATGGCAGGCCGGCTGGCGAATTATAACATTATGAGGATGAGTAAGAAAAAAAATAAATATTATTTGAGAAATATTGAGACTTAATGAAAAACAGACAATAATAGCAAGTGGAAAACACATGTGCAATCTAATTCAACTTATAGTTGTGATGTGTCTGCACAACCGTTGGACATTCGCGAAACAGAAACTGAAGACACAGAATGGACAGCGAGATATTATTGTTTAGACGACATAGTGATGAATGAATGAAATGCAAAGAAGCAGATGAACGTAAATGTAACGGTCAACATGGCTTTGTCTCATGATTCTAATAACGACGAAACACAACAATGAACAAAAGTTCTCATCAAATTTAACAAAATATTATATTTGAAGCCAGCCCTTGAGAATGATAATCGGAGCTCTAGACAATTATGTCGTCCAGAAAAGCTATTGAGCTGTTGTGTAATAGAATAGACTTTCACTAAAACTTAACACAGGTGCTGCTCATGAAGATGCCAAGATTATCGGAAAAAAATAATGAACAGGAAGACAAATGCTTACTGGATTGGCTTGAAAAATTCTGGAAACCTAAGCCAATTAACACCAAAGCTCGTTGTACTACAGTCTACTAGATTTTCTCGTCCGGCTCCCAAGTGAGATGTGATAGTTAGTAAAGATGTCAACAAACGTTCTGCGCGTTCGCGTGTACGAGTTAAAAAGATATTTTATTATTCTTTTTCTCTGTTTTCGTAATAATTTTTTCATACTTCTGACTCAGCTATCAAATATAGCCGAAATGTTCTTTCAACTTAGCGGCTAGGACGGCGAGAATATGTTGCAAGACTTCAAACAATAGTATTCATGGATAGTGTTATAGAATGTTCAAATACAGCGAGAAACAGAGCAGTATCTACGATGACAAATAACTCTTTAGAAACAGGCTTAATACAGAAGCATTCCAATGTTTCGAAACTGAAAGTCAGCCGGCTTCTATCCAACAGGAAGTTTACGAACACCTGCACTATTGGAGGCAGATAGGAATGCAGTCTCTTTTTCAAAATTCATATTATTTGGTGGAGGAGTCTTATCAGAAACACAGAATCCTATTGTTGGTGAAAAGAAGTTACGCACGCTTTCTGAGCCATATGAATAGAATCGAAACGGTTTAAGCGAGAAAACAAAGCGTGCAAATCAATAAAAAATCCCGATTATCAGTTGATTCGGGTAACGTCAAACACTAAATCTACTAGATTCAATCTATTCCTGCATAGCTGTGTGTATGGAGGATGAGAAATAGGACGGAGCTCTAATAGGAGCTAGCTAAATCTTTTGTGTATATAAACTTGATTCGAAAGATGATAAATTAAATCAAAAACAGCATTTTGCTCTGCAATAACAAAACAACGAACATATAATGGCTATTTTGAGATGGTCACTCACAAAATATGTTTCATCGTAGCTAAGCATGCGTAGAGCATTAGAACTGTCGAACCTGAGTGTCTGTCGTAAGCTCTTATGAAGTGTCAGGTTTTTATCCATTAAACGAAATAAGCTACTCGATCTCTAAATTCAAACGAATTGTTAGAAAATGAAGAAAATTCTAAAGATCTATGGATAAAGAAAACCCATAGAAGTGAAAATGTTGTTGAACAAGCTCCGACGAAGTGACCACTTCACTAATGCCTTCAGCTAAATCCCCGTATTTTGAACTTTTCCAAGTTTTTTGAAGCTCAAAGTACTTGAAAGTAGTGTACATACCAAAGCGTTTTCTTATTAAAAGGACAAATCATAGATCGCAATATCTAGACGAAATATGATACACTCTTTATCTTTACAAGCTAAATATGCCGGCGATAATAACAAAAAACGCACATGTGAGAATGAGATACTAGAATCAACATACCTGTAGGAGAAACACTCTGTTCTTGAACTATGGGATCTACATCTATTTGTTTTTTCGTCTATGTTATTAAGAGCCAAACAGATTCCCCTAATCGGTTCAGACTATTGATCTTCAAAGTGTAGCTCTTCATTCGGCTCTTTTCTGAATCCTAGCACATGTCAAAAGGTCAAGAATATTTCTCAGATCCATTCATATCGGGAAAATATGTTTGAAACTAAGAACAATCGTCAGGGCGATTGATGAGTTACAGATCACTGCAGCTAGATTGTACATACTTGTTTTCTCTCTTAGTGCAAATATGGTTTCATGTTTTACCCTTCCCCTCTACTACACTGAGCAGAGCCCAGCATACTCTCCTACTAGTTTCCAAGAAGAATGCCGAATAAAACTTTATAGATGAAATATTTTGTGATCACTGTGAACAAGAAAGCATAACGTACGAAATACATTCAACGATCAGGAGTTGATCAAACGCTTGGACACATCAATCTTCTGCATCTTTACCTAAACTGTTATTCATACCCGAAACATAACAATGAAATCTGAGAATAATGAGATATGAGGCAACTGACCATCATTGGAAAAGAAACTCTGCCGGCAATATAAGACGCGTTATTTCGGTTAATCGTTCAAATATACAGTATAATTACATTATTCACAATTAAAGATCCTCAGAAATGTTTTACAAACTCGTACTTGGTTAAACATTCAAATATCCATCCACACCACACTATGTTATAATAATCCTTCTTCAAAAATCTGTCTGAGACCTAAAAAACGAGAATTACCTTGGCCTTATATAGTATTACATACCGAGTAGCTAACATCACAAACTATGAAATAAGGAGAACCTCGGCAAACGTCTCTCCCGTGGAAAGGAAGTGGGTCTTCAGGATTATGAGATGGAGGTCTTGTTAGTACTTCTCCTTCAGCTAGTCTAATTAGTTCTGCTAGTAATTGTTTTGATCCTGAAGAAACACTGTAAGGGATGCTGACAGCAAAACGAAACCATAAGGATTGAACTTCGGATGAGGAAGATAGAACTTGCAGCCACGGAACAACCCAGGTTCCTGAAATGAAATGAGAACCAGCTGCTTAATTTGAAACTGTAACCATCTTATCCTTGCTTCTCCGACAGTTTTGCACTCCTCCTTCAAAAGCACCCGAATCTAATAATTTCAAACTTTGAACCTGGAAAATGAACTCTTGATAGAAAACAAAACGAAAGTGTAAATATGAAAATTGAAGAAATACAACACGTTAGACCCACCTCATACCGCAAAGAATCCGTGATAAGCTGTCCTTTGTTTACACAATCACGAAGCCAATCGGAGGTTACAATATAAGATCCTCTGAAAACAACTTCTCAATTACAACTTTCTATTCTGTTTTGAGTTATCAGAAAACATAATTATAATATATCTGACCTCAACATAGCCATCAGTAGCTCATTAGTTGCTTTGACTACCCCATTACTGTCTGCTTCAGTAACGAAATGAGTGGCTTTAGCGTTTCCGATAGGGACGAACTTCAAGAGAAAAATTTACCAAAAGAACATACTATGTACATACCGATATCATCTTTTTTAGCACATTCTTCTGACTATCATCAATGTTAACTTCATTATCCAAAGCAACGAGGAACGTGTCTGGTAGCGGTGGTGGTATAGCTGAAAACAAATGAAGATGTAAACAACAGCTCTCCATGTTCTTACAAGGCTGCCGTGGATAATTCCTATATTTCTCAACCAATTTACGTATAGGTGAGGAAGGAGCAGCCATTTCGACAGCTGTTCGAGCTTTCAAGTTTTTGACCTAGAATAAAGAAACTGAAATTCGAACAACCTATCCATGTATACAGATCGACTGGCTCCTTTAGAAAGAAGATACTTGACGATCTCCTCATTTCCCTTTTCTACAGCATAATGAAGAGCTGTGTTGCAATCCAACCCACCTGAACAAGTTTAATGAATTATTTTTTATGATTCGCGTACAATGGGCGTTGATGACAGCTCCATTTTCAACCAAAACTTCACAAAGATCCAGGCGGTTCGCCACCACAGCAACGCATAACGGTGTTCCTTCAGTAGGATGTACTTGATTGACATCATATCCGCTCTAAAACACAAAAGATGATAGTTGGAAAAGTGTTTTAAAACAAACATGGAGCAATTTGATCAAGTTTGCCTTATCTCCTTTTTTGACAGCATTAACAACTGCTAGTTCACTTCCGCGAGAGAATGGTGTTCGCGATGAAAAACTATGGTTCTACAATAAAAGATAGAATACATAACAAAGAATGACAGACTGTTGACACAGGAGTAGAATGAGCAAGCGGTGTGGATTTTGGTATTGTTGGGGTTCTACTCCTCAAAGCAGTTTTGACAATATCATCAAACGAATCGTCAGCTGGAATACTCTTTGAAACTGCATCCCACTTGTCTTCCTGTCATTGTTGTTAATGTTAAGGAATAATCATTGACTCACATTCTGTTTCTGATTTCCGCCAAACGACAACTTTGGCACTTTGGTGAATTCAAAACTTTTTGTAACTTTGGGAACTGGCATATACATCTAAAAGATTAGTATTCAACTTCTGTACCAGCGAAGCTGTACAACAGTCTCGTCAGGAACGACTTGGTTAGTTTCTAGGTTTGCCATTTCTTGGGTCATGAATAAAGCGGGATTTTGAGTTGAAAAACTGGGCTTTGGTGTATTTGTGGTAAAAATTTTCTTTGGCGTTCTTTTGATGCTGCAAAGAACAATCATGTGAAATTCGTGATGGAATATTATACTCCAAGTGAGCGAAGTCATCAATTTCAGGAGATATAGACAACATAGACAGAGAACTCAGAGGTCTGAACGTCGTTTTACGGTCAATCGCAACAACATATAACTCACCGTTCTTGAACAGGAGTACCTGGACTCTCAAGAACACTTCAATGGAGCAAGAACTATTCAGAAATCGAAAAGTCACATACCTTGGTTTTTGATTGCCGGTAGATGGACACTGAGTAGCAATGAACTCTTCTATAGTTCTGAAAGTACGTGTGACCACAAGTGAAAGGTACATGAAAACACCTGCGAGGTGGAGACTCAAAGTTACTGTCGAACAACTTTTGTGTTTGTAAGTTTTCCTGAATATTCACACCGTTCCGTCGAACGGCAGTTTCATACTGAAACATTAATATTATGAAGTTTTCAGTGTTAACATGTTAAGATATACATCTGCTAATAAGATATTGAACTGTTCTATACTGACAGCCAGGTTGTTGAACATGGAAGCTGTAGTTGGTTTTGCCACCTAAACCAGAGAAGCTATCAAGATATTACAGTTTGTTTTAAAACTTCTAATGGAGAATAACATCTTGTACACATTGGTTGAGAAACCGTTTGTAACTTATTGACACAATCCCTATAAATACCGATTTCCAAGTATCAAAAAAGTTTTACAAATACCAACAATAGGCATGCTTACAAGCTGTACCTAGATGAAGAAGTTCGCTACCTTCTCTCAAACTGAAATCACACAATAGAAGAGAATGTTGTTTGTAGTGTTATACCAGTTTGGCTGGGCGCAGTTGATCAAGTTAGAGAAAACAGTAGCTGCTTGTTTCGTTCGAGAAAAAGCATTATTAGATTGATTAGTTCCTCTCATGAATATCAGAATATGTAAAACAAGAATACGCCTCAGGAACGAAGCTCATTAACCTGATCTTTTGAAGTCGGTTTCAAACATTTCCCGCATTACGATTGGAGCGCGTTTCAAATTTAAACTGCGCCGTGACTATCAAGATAAAGATTTTTCTTACCGAAGCATTGCATAACCCAAAGCGTGTACGGTTTCATTCTTTTATTAAGCTGATGAAAGACAGTTAAATCGTTTTTCAGAAATCGCCATTTTTCTAAATACAAATCCGAAACATCAAAGTATACAAACTGTTCGTGTTAAACCAATGGAAGTACTAAGAAGGGAAATGTCAATCCGGCTGATTTTCATGGATACGGCTCATTGCCGCATGTGGACGATAGGGTCGGAGAGAGCAATTTCTTGACCAGTGTCAACAATCGTAAAATGAGCAACCGGTTATGAGAAGTTATGGAGGATAACATAGCGGAGTAACCTGGAATTCTGTCCGGATATGAATGAGATAAAGAAAAGCAGTTAGAGTCGTCGAATGTCATGTACAATTTGGAATTCGCAGAAAGATTTCGTAAAGACCCATCTAAAGTCAGCTGCAGAATTGTTCGGTTCATTGAGTAGGATGAAGGCTGATGATTCATCCGCCTTCATCTATTCTTTTCATATTTCAGTTATACTCATTCGATATCATCTACTCAACAAGTGACATCACTACTAAGATTAAGTTCCTTAGTTTTTTTTAGAAGTCTAGCTCTCATCTTTTTCTATCTTGAATCATAATTTGAATTGAAAATGTCTGAACGATGCTATTTGCCATCAGGTTTATATTAAGAACCTATCGTACCTGAGCTGATTCATCATTCGGCACAAGACATTGTCATTCGATTAAGATTTGCTCGTGTGAACGAAGTGCCATTTTATAACAAATATGTCTTTCTTTAACAAACATCTTCATCCAAGAACTTTACCTAAAGTCTCATATCACTCATCTTGTTTGTAGGTAAATACATTGTCTGTATTTAATCATCGAAGTTCATCGAAAGTCTGAACATTCGCATCTTCTTCTCGAATGATGGCCCGCTTTGGAACGCAACTACTTCTTCTCCTTTCCATTTTCTCTGTATCTTATGCTCAGTTATGTATCAGTGATTATGATTGTGCTAAAACATTGGAATGCAAACGAATCAACAACACTCCATACAATGTTTGTACTTCCTCTATCGGAACTGGAGTTCAGGTTTGAATTGACTCGATCTCGGAAAGTGCATCCATCTTGCTCTTTTAGCCTGTCACAAGCAAGTGTACTGCTGACTTAGAATGCCCCGGAACTATGATATGCTTGCCGACTTCTGTTTCGGAAAAGTATTGTCAAAATCCAAGTACGTAACCTAGTTGAACAGCATTTCCGAAAAGCTCCTTTTGATTTGATAAAATGAAGTTGTTGCTTTAATCTCCATTCTTTCTTCTTCGTTTTCAAATCAACTTTTTCAGCTTATTGCACACATTCGTCAGAATGTACAGGCGAACAATCCTGTTTGGTTCACTACAATGGATTGCATGTATGCCAATATGGAGTGAACGATTTTGGAAACGGTATTACGATCATGATGCTTAGATTAAACCACCCCCATATGTTAAGGTGAGAACGAGGCATGTGGCCGCGATTCCGATTGCGCAGTCGGACTACGTTGCGTTGACTATTTTGGCCATTTGAAATGCAAGGTTGGGTAACCATGATTGCATATTGAATTAACGATTATTAAAGAATTTGGGAGAATCATATCAGCCAACAACAGCTTGCTTGTCATCCGCTGATTGCTACACTGGTGAGAGCTGTGTTTACCGAGCCTCTACTTCCCAATATGTATGTATGTGGATGGGAGGTAAGATAGTACTTCGGAAAAACCATTTATTTCTCAAAGGGCTTACTGCAGCTGATCAAAACGGACCCACAACCAAGAAAACTCCAACAATCGGTGGCAATGTGGATTTGATAGCGACACCTGTAATAGGCGGGAACATAGACAATGGAAAAACCAAATCCAATCCTACTGTAGTTGGTGGTAACGTGAGCCCTCAACAGTCAACAAATCCCTCTTCGGGAAATAATGACAAAAAGATTCATACTATTGGAGGGAATGTAGGATTGATTTCCACTGCCATGGTTGGAGGAAACATAGGAAATGCAGGAGCAAACCCTAATTCTAATACTATTGGAGGAAATATAGGTATTGAACAGTTGACAAACCGTCCATTACAAAACAGATGTTATAGGTGGAAACACTGGTAACGGAGGTAACGGAGGACCAACAAATCCAAATTCGGGAGTTATCGGAGGACATGTAGGTGGAGCAGGCGGAAGCTCTTCTCCAACTGGCAGCTACTCAGTAGGAGGAAATGTTGTACCATTCACTTCATCCAATACAAACCGTCCTGTTGGCGGTAACATCGGTGGCTCTTCCAACCCTACTATCGGTAACAATGTGTACGGACAGTATATGGCTTCATCTTTAGATGAACCAAATCAATTAGTACCATTCGATACCAATCCCAAGTTCCAACCACTTGGTAAGTAATGTGTAATGTCTGTACCTGTGGCTTATATGTATATTATGAAAGAAACATTTCATTCATATGTTTCTTGTCCTATGTCCATATTTTGTTTTTCGTTAATGGAGCATGATACTATGTGTTGAACATATAAAGAGAACAGCATTCAATTTAACCATGTGAATGTTTAAACAGCTGAAATGGTATCAAATAAGTTTATAAAATGATAGTTACTTGTGAACCAGATGAACCTTCTGATCTTTTTGAAATTCACAGAAGACGTGAAATGAGAAAGAAGCAACAATTCTCACTCCATAACGTAATGAGATTGAAAAGAAGTTGAGAACAACCGTTAACAGCGTCTGCGCAACATTGAAATGAATCCAAGTTGGCGCGTAAAACCATGAGAGCAATAGAGCATCACGTGATGGGCTTTTCCAAGTGAGAGAATGTAAAGCTAATACTAGTAAAGTGATATTATTATTGCGAACATGTGTCAAACGAATGTGTCTATTTGATTAAAAACTGATACATTTCAAACATATATTTTTTCATTCGTTCAAATTCGAAACTGATGTGCCGGAATAATTTTTCTAATCAAACAGATAATTTAGAGAAAATGACAACGTCATCTCCTGACACTACGGAAGAAGCATCATCGTCTACAGAAGTTCAATTGCCTACTTATGCTGAAGCACGCGTAGTACCCAAATCCAATTTGATTGATCCAGCCGCAATGCCATGTGAATATGATTATCAAGTAAGAAATAGATTCTGATATGAGTGGCAATGTCTATTGTAAGTGTCGGATGGGTGAAAGCTGCTCAGGCATTGTACAGCTAGTTGATCGTAATGTAACTGTTTGTCAATATGATGTTACAAAGAAGAATCGTATGTGCGTCTTACATGCTGATTGTATTCAAGGACAGGTAACTAATGCCCTTTCTCATTTTGAAAAAAAATATTTGAAATTCTGTCTCTTCCTTTTTTTGGATATCTATTTATTCGAGAAACACGTGTACACAAATCGCTGAAATTCAACATGTCCATATGCTTAGCGCCATGAGAGTGTTGTATGTAAACGTTATCTCTCTATCTCATTTCATTTCGTAATCATTTGATCTTCTTTTTTTTTTTAAATTCTAGAATTTTCAAAAAAATGGAGACACAAAAAAAACTGTTTGAGAAGGAACTATTATTTCTATAGATTTGTTCAAAAAATGTCACAGGCACGTTTGTGTGCACAGACTCGTATGAAGCGGCAACTGGTAACTTGAAATGTCAGTATGATTATGAATGCTCTGGAGGCGAAGTATGCTTGAACGTAGGGAAAGATTCGGAAAAGGTATTAAAAGCTGATTATTGAATAACAATTAGGGATGCTTTATAGAAATTCCTCTGTCGTCAACCGGACTATGCTGATCCCAGACGTAATCAGAAGTGCAGCAGCAATATTGATTGTCCATATCAACAGGTGAGAGCTCAACTCAACAGTTCATATGATGATGAACTGTCTCATATCACTTCATCAGAAAATGAGTAATTGAGGCTTCATTCATGTATCTTAGGTATGCCGCGAAGTATCTGGTCTCGCTATCTGTGTGGACATAGGATCAACAGTAGCCATGAGCACTGGCCGTGAAATTCAAGAGAAAGTTTTTAAATTCGTCCATGATTTGCTGTTTGCCCGAGTTTGATATGTATATGTAATTATAATTGTTATGAATAATATAATTTATTGTAATGAAATGATATCTGAAGTTGTTCTTGATATTCTTGTTGAAAACTTGTGCATGATGGAACCAATAGGATTTGACTGTATCTCACTTGATGGTAGAGATGTAGCTTATTGTAATGAAACAGTACCACAGATCTCTTTCCGGTCTCATAGTGATTTGAATGAGAAAAAAGAGAAGATAAGCGTAGGCGCTAATCAGCACTAGCAGCTGAATAAACGACAATTATAATAATAATAATTATTGTTATGTATGTTAGATTTCCGGTTGTTAAATTAGAAATAAACATCTAACCTTATCCCAATGTACATAGTGTATGTGTGTATGGATGTGTAGTGTGAGAGCAAAAGATCAAAAGAGAATTTAATTTTTGTGCTTCCGGTTCATAATTTCCCGCTTTCTCTCTGTAGCTCCTCCTTCTCTCTCTATGTTTCTTTGCGGCATAGATCTACATCATAGTATCAACTATCTCTATCCGGTGTATACATGCAAATACTATCAGAAGTGAGATATCAGAAGATAGTATGAGATCTCATTCTCATATGGACAGAGCAGAATAAACACAAAGAGTGACCTTCAACCTTCATTTGTGAGAGAGAGAGAAAGAAATGAAATTTTTAAAATATCAAAAAGAGGAAAAAAGAAGAAATGAGTTTGTTAATTTGTTTGGCACATTTACACGGAAAATGCATGTGCCGGAAAACAGGTGCGTGCTATCAGTTGGGAGTGTCGAAAAGCTGCGCATACATATGAGATGATGAGAAAAAACGAAAAGTTTTCTACAAAAGCCATATATGAGCTTAAAAGCTTTCATTTGACAAGCTTCAATCATTCTATGAATACGTCCTCTCATTGTTTCATTTTCACCATTTTTTTAAAATTTTATTTTTATAAACTCACTATTGATAGTAAAAAATTGAAAAAAATTTCTTTTTTTCTTCATAATTCAACAATTCTCATTTACTCATTGACTCCTTATAAGCTGCCCAATGCTCTCTCCAGAATATTCTAAGCCCATCTGTATATTCATATTGTAATTGTACTTCCCTTCTAGAGATCTATGCATCAGCTCATTTGGGTTCTGATTGTATTATTTTCAACATGTACGGCCAGCTTCTTCTATGACTTGAGACCCGATTTGAAACTATCAGAACAGCATATTGTATGTTTTGATGAGCCAAATGCCCCTTTCAAACAAATGATAACAGACAACCAAGGAAGAATTGCATGATTTTATGTTAGTGAAATATGGAACACTAAACTTGGATGCCGTTATCAACAACCGTACTAAAGAACAACATCATGTTAATCATCGTCGATCAAAGGTATTCTGATGACTGTAGTTTGTTTTAGTAAACTATTTTCTTTCAGAGAGGTTCGTCAACACTTATATTGTCTTTCAATCATATCTAGATTTCAACATCCATATTTCTTTCAGCTGAATGTTCTTCTATGTCTCCCAATTGTCGAGAGCTTTCTCCGGGAACAACTGATTTTCTAGACTTCTATCTTAGTTATCCAGCCAAGTTCGAATACAGCAGCAACGCAAACTGTATTTGAAAAAAGGAAAATTGAGGCAATTGAAGAAATTATTTTTCAGTATATTGTGATCAGGTCACCGTGTCTTGTTCTGGTTATGGTGGCATTATACTTTATGCGGATACTTCAATCGAACCAGAGACAATAGTATTACAAAAAACATCATCATCAATCCTATTGACATAATATTCAGCTGAATATGGACTCAGGTAATGCGGTCGACACCAAGGACACTATTTCCATTACCCTCACCTGTGGACTCAACGGTTGGACACTAGAGCCCGATACAGGAGTTGAATTCTTAGACGACATCATAAGCTGCGCAGGTAATCTCACTACAAATTATTTGATAACCTTTATTAAGTGGAAATTCCTATAACCACGACCACATCCACTACATCAACTACAACACCATCGACAACGTCCACAACGTCGACCACTACGTCTACTACACCCTCGACTACGACTTCTACTACGTCATCCACAACTTCGACCACAACATCGACAACGACGTCTACCACACCATCCACAACGACTTCTACGACACCATCGACCACTTCAACAACGTCGACTACAACATCTACAACGCCCTCGACAACGACATCCACGACGCCATCCACCACGTCGACAACTACATCAACGACACCCTCGACAACTTCCACAACTTCGACAACGACATCTACAACACCATCCACCACGACATCTACGACGCCATCCACAACGTCGACTACTACATCAACTACACCCTCGACAACATCCACAACTTCAACCACTACATCAACCACACCATCCACAACCTCCACAACGACATCTACCACTCCCTCCACAACCACAACCTCTACTACACCATCCACCACTACGTCTACCACACCATCCACGACGTCTACGACTACATCGACAACACCATCAACCACGTCTACAACTACCTCGACGACACCATCAACAACGACATCTACAACATCGTCAACAACATCCACAACTTCGACAACCACATCCACAACACCATCCACAACTTCAACCACAACCTCTACTACACCATCCACAACTTCTACAACTTCCACAACGACATCCACAACGCCATCCACAACGTCCACCACTACATCAACCACGCCGTCGACAACATCCACAACTTCGACAACGACATCTACAACACCATCCACCACGACGTCTACAACACCATCCACAACTTCGACAACCACATCCACAACACCATCCACTACGACTTCTACAACACCATCCACAACTTCAACCACAACCTCTACTACACCATCCACGACATCCACAACTTCGACAACGACATCTACAACACCATCCACTACGACTTCTACAACACCATCCACAACTTCAACAACCACATCCACAACACCATCTACAACTTCAACCACAACCTCTACTACCCCATCCACAACTTCCACAACGACATCCACTACACCATCCACCACTACGTCAACTACGTCTACCACACCAACAACAACTTCAACAACCACATCTACAACACCGTCCACCACGACTTCTACAACACCATCCACAACATCGACCACTACATCAACCACACCATCGACAACGACATCTACGACGTCTTCGACTACCACGTCAACTACACCATCAACGACAACTTCAACAACACCATCCACGACGTCTACAACTACATCAACCACACCATCTACAACTTCAACAACTTCGACAACAACCTCTACAACACCATCGACAACATCTTCTACCACATCAACAACACCATCGACGACGACATCTACCACATCGTCTACTACCACATCTACTACACCATCCACCACCACGTCTACCACACCATCCACGACGTCTACAACTACATCTACTACACCATCAACGACGACATCTACAACGTCTTCGACTACGACATCCACTACACCATCGACGACAACAT